>VUYV01000423.1:0-312479 GCA_008711295.1 Anarhynchus alexandrinus | reverse complement strand
TACCCCCTTTTTCAAAACACAAAAAAACCCCCAAAAAGGCAACCCCCCCCCCCCCCGCCAAAAAAAAACCTCATACAGATACAGATGTATCTTGCATATACAATAACGTATACCTCTTCATATTCTAGAAACATAAGGTAAAGGAAAATCAATTTTACATTTCTGTTGCCTGCTAGCTTCCGCTGCACTGAATCTGAATCCTCTCGTTACCTGTCAATATATCCAACCCTAAGTGATGTCAATGCTTGAAAAAGAAAAAAATACACTTGCTATGAGGTTTGGCATTTTTTTCTTGCTTTTTTTTACATTAGATATGATGTATATATGGCAATGCGGTATCAAAGTAGCAAAGAATGTTTCGTCAAGGTCTATTTTGAACTCAATTCTTCTGTAAAAGACACAAACTTTATTTATATATTTTATATACTTGCCAGAAACTCTGAAAATAAGTCTGTGAGGAAGTATTCCCTAAGGTGGTGAGAATGCTTTGCCAATTTCTGAGTGCAATATCCAATGAAGATATGCCAACAGCGCTCAGTACTTTTCAAGTTTTCTCTGAATTTCAAAGCACAGGCATTTTTTCCTATTACTATTATTGTCACTGCTGTTGTTATAATGCCAGTATACTACTACTCATTTTGCTATCTCTTGTGTAAATGTCTGTAAACACATGGTTCTTCATCTGGGATACTTTAATGCCTAATAAAAACCAAATGCAACAAGTTAAAATGAATAAGCAGTAGAAGAAAAATAAAAAGGAAGGAAAACAATGTAAATAAATGTCCCCTCCTGTTTTTTTTTTTTTTTTCTCAGTAGGACAATTGTGTTATTTCTCTAATTTTTGTAGCTATATTGTTACACAAGCTAATTGTTGCTTAAGACAATCATTTTGTGATGAGTGTATCCACCAGTGCAGTTCTCTGAGGAGTTACACCTAACTTGGGGTTTGTATCATGTAAGATAAAAGCAGGTTCTCAGGGAAAATCTGCAGGTCTGCCAAGGCATCAGTTACAGCATACACAGAAGAAAACGCTAAAACATAAAAGACTTATGAACTCAGACTAAGCCCCCAAATACGCCACCAAATTATTGTCTTAAGGGTGTGTATAACTAGGATAATTTTTCAAGAACTTAACAGTATGTTTGATGATTTTTTTTTCTGCCAGTCCTAATGTAACATGACATTTTCAAGTAAATGTTCTTTCATTAATTCTTCAGCTTTCTAAAAGATAACTTCATTTAAAAATCAAATGGGAACATTTTTAAATATGTTATGTTTATACTATGAATTGGATAAATGAGGCAATGAACATGTTTATAGTACACTTTGCAATTCAGCTTTAAACTTACGCATCCCAACCACAGTTTACAAATTAGATGATACTGAATACTATGCTAGTGTGGACTACTAACAGTACCAGAGAGAACTGAGGTAAAACTGCAGTTCTGGATAATCTTCAGCTCAGATAAAAACTATTCCTTCTGTAATCTACTCTGTTTTGTGACTCCAGAAAGTTAATTACGATGCATGGTATGAGATGCAGTCTATTTGAAGAACTCTATTCGTAGGGAAGATAAGAGGAGATCGAGCACCACAAAAAATACAACCTCCATAGCAATGTGTTTCTCTGCTTAATTCCAATTATTTAATTGCTTAAACAATTAGTTTCTCAAATTTTTCCAACCAGAAAATCTCTGAGCTTACCTGTATATTGTAGTGATATTTTATAAACGAGGCTTTTTAACAGAGTTATTTTGTCCTGAGAATGTAATTGATCTTACTCTTGATGCACACTTAATTATCTTTAAAATAGTTTTATTCAAATAGTTAAAGTTCAAATTAGAAAAAGAAATTGAAGGCTGTTCTGAAGATCTGCTGAATCCTGAGGTTGGAGACCTGGGTATTTTTAACTATCTTTGAACTATAAGGTGCAAATTAAACTGTGTAGTCTTCATCACCTCAAAGTCATACCAGCATGAACATCATCTGTATTCATCACTGATAAAGTAAGAGCTGGTAGGTCATAAAATCATTCCCTTTTACCAAAAACTCCTCCAGTGTTTCTGGTTGTAACAATAATGTTTTAGCTGATAATTTTCCAGGTCACAACAGAAGCAGTTTAATACATAAGGTTTTGTACTTTAAAATGTTTTCATATGTATAGCATTGCAACTATGCACTAGAAGCAGCCAAATGTTCACTATGATTTATTATTTTCTAGCTATGGTACTTCCAAATAAATTTGGTAAAAAATACATGTATAATTGAAATATTCTAAAGAAACTCAGCTTTTTGTCTTTTATCATGGTGATTTACAAGTCAGAAGTGTTCCTCGCAACCGTAAATACATTTAGTTCTATCCTGCATTGTGAAACCCATTTGATATTGGATCTCAATAGGAACATTAAAGCGTATAATTAAACTCTGAAACCAGGTACAGTAAAGAACTTAATTTACTTGAAAACAGCTAGCCTCTACTAATGTTTTCACTGTTTATTAAAAAAGTAAATCACAAGAGCTCCAGGTCAATAAAAAAGGACGATTCTGATTCTCACATTGCAAATGGCCAAAACAGGTTTTAAGCCTTATTAAACTGCTGAGCTCGCTCATTACTTAACGAAAAAAACTACAGCAAAGAAACAAGCTGTATCACATCATACAACATTTACACTCAATTTACTCTGTGAATAAATGAGCTACAAAATAGACAAGACAATCTATTAAAACATTAAGGAAACGGACGACTAGCTAGAGCCCTCGTTTTAGTGTTTACAGCTGCACGAAAAGAGGAAGATGCGCAGTTGACCGACAAAATACTGATACAGAATTTCTCTTTCTAATTTCTCTTTGAGCTGATGTCACACAAGTCATGGTATATCATCTTTCCACATGTCTTTTAATGTCTGGATGCTCTAAGAATACTCATTACTCAAGGCCACGTTCCTCTTTCTGACTCACATTCTGTATCCTTTATTCACATAATCGCTCTCAAACAAATATTCTTTACTTCTTCCAACCATGGAGATAATTTAAATTGAACTTTCAAAGGGAGCAGCATACACACTGATTAAGGAATATACAGTAGAGACAGTTTCAAGCTGCTGTACTCAATTAAATCTCACACAGTAAAAACCTCACCATCGTCATTTGAACACCTGCAGTTGACCCTAACGAGCAAGGAGTGCAAGACTGAGTCTCAGTTTTGGCCAGAGGACACTCACATTTATTCCAGTGAGTAGCCTCACTATTGTCTAAGGCACACAGATGTGCACCATTAAAGGCCATTTCTAATGGATGTATAGTTTTCCCTTCTTTCTTCCAACTGTCAGTCTTCCGCTACTACTAATTCTCTCTTGCTGCACCATTTTATTTTAGGAAAAGTGACACTAAGATGGAGCATATTTCTATTTTCAGCTACTGCTTTTCAATTAGAAATTATGAGTTAATAGAGGCAAATCCTTTAGTGGAATAACTCTGTGCATTTATAAGACAGTTCAGTTTCATTGTTGTATTTCCAAATTGCTCAGAGACAAATACCTTGTGTTTAGCACAGCATCAGAAAAGCAGACCACTGAAACTCGGTGTTGGGCAAATAATTCAAGATTAGTAATTCAGCCAATTATTTTTCCTCTCCTTACCTAACATGCAACATACCTAAGACCATGCATATCTACTATATTCTTTAGTCAGTGTCATCTTGCACATTGTCATGTAAGAAAAGGTATTGGTTTCTAACTTGCAAGCCATAAAATTTGAGCCCCAAACTCTACTGTGCATGGATCAAATGGTGAACTTAATGGTGGCTGAATCCAGTGTTTTCCTATTCCTTTGTATGTATCTCAGTATGTATAATTAAAAAACTCCACTCATATTCAAGGTTATGAGTCAGGGCTTTATTTTCAGATGATCTAAGTTGATTTAGTTCTGTTTTGGTGAATAAGTGAATGAGTGCTTTATTTGAATGACAATAAGCAAAAATGTAAGGATCTAGTACTGTATTGGCATCACTTGGAACTGTTTACACTCCATAGAAAAAAAAATCCCCAAATGATTCACTATACAGCAATATGAATGCTCAACTTGTGCTGTAACAAGCACATAGAATGAGATAGTTACCTGAGAGGGAAAGAAAACCACAACTTTTACTTCAGAAATGCTTTCCATGACAGGTAGTACAGCAGGTAAGAGCAGGTAATCACAAAATCATTAAGGTTGGAAGGGATTTCTAGAAATTATCTAGTTCAACACACCTGCTCAGAGCCTATATGCGCATTTAATTCCTCCAGAAGCACTGAGTGTCAGTTCCTGGGCCTTCCCTTTTTTTTCCTGACCTGAAACAGGAAGTGGGACATTTGCTTTTAGCAGCAAGTGATTTTTCTTCTTTGTGTTTATCAGGCTGCTCTTTCCAGGGTCAGTGATATATTGTGTCCCGCTCCTTGCCGCCAGACATGACTTATCTATAACTTCTAGCAGGCTTTACAGTTTAAGATTTGCTGGTGTGGCAAAGTTTAAGACCTTCAAATTCCCCACTTGCCAGAACAGTTCTGAAGAGTCTTTCTTCAGTGCGAGTTTGCTTATGGCATCTCGGGCGTGCGACTGGCTGTTCCTCCCCTATGAATTGCAGCACGCATTTCAGGCTTCCCTGCACAGTCAGTGCCATCAATTCAGTCTCCTCAACTCTGGATTATTCTCCACCACTAAAAGCTGAAAAAAAGCCAGGAGGATGAGAGTTTCTTCTCAGCAAGAGTATAAGGAACTCCATCACATCCAGTTAATGCCGATTAATGAGCAGCAGGTGAAATACTTACAATCACAGACACTGAAATACTGTTGTGATTCTAGTTCTTTATCCACTACTACTGTTTTACTTTTTCCAGCCTAATATGTTAGTTTCATTTAACTTTTCAAGCTCTAAAGTAAGTATAGACACTAGATTCTAAAACCATTGCTTTGTTTCCTCAAACATGTTTGAAGTGACTCTCTGTAAAGTTACAGCCTCCTGACAGAGCCTGTAAGGTGCAAGAGACAGTCATATATGGTCTTAAGACAAACCAGGCAGGTAGCTTCACTTATAGAGGCTTATTTTAGAAGCCATAAGCCTTCCTTGCATTCCAGGATCTTTAAATTACACAGCGTCCTCGCAGGCCTCAGTCCCAAGGAGTTGAAAGAAAGCACACCTTCTGTACCAAAGCAGCACATACACAGCTCTGAGCCCCAACAGCATCAACTCCTCCAGCTCGAAAAAACCCTGAAAAGTAGGCAGGGGTTGGGTTTAGCACTCTTGGCCTGGAGAAAGAACCAGGGATGCAGCATGTGGGAGCAGGCAGGAGAGACCCCGGTAAGAGGCTGGAGCTGGACATCCTTCCCGAAGTGAGTGCCCAGCCATGGGAGGTGGCAGGGGACGCAGCTCGAGGCTCTGTGCTACCTGCCGATGGGGACAGGCAAAGCTCTGCAGGTGGCTGAGAAAGAGCCTCTCAGCAGCACAACACAGGCTGGGACAGGGGCCTTCCCAGATGAGGGCACGGAGTCACCTCTCCAGGCCCAACCCCAGCTCCTGGAGCAGCTCATCAGTCTCCCCACATTCACCGCTGTTAGCACCAGTGGATGGACTGGACTGCTCGCACCCCGAGCACCGGGTGGCAGTTGCAACCCAGCCTCGCTCGGAAGGAAGGGACCTCGAAAATCCTCAGATCATGGTTTCCTGGACAAGGAAACTTGAGGAAAAGGCGGGGAGATGACATACCCAAGCCCACGAAGCACGTGCTCTTCCCTTACCGGGGGAAGGCATGTTGCGGCGCTGCGGTGTGGGCTGCGCAACGCCAATGCCAAGGCCACGGAGTCGCCACCAGACTCAGTTAACACGTCATGTCAGTGTGGGCTCAGGGAAAAGCCCTGTGTTGCTGCTGAACGCTGTGTGAGTA
This sequence comes from Anarhynchus alexandrinus, assembly GCA_008711295.1. Lineage (NCBI taxonomy): Eukaryota > Metazoa > Chordata > Aves > Charadriiformes > Charadriidae > Anarhynchus > Anarhynchus alexandrinus. The sequence continues at coordinate 306,557 of VUYV01000423.1, read as the reverse complement.
AACTTGGTAAGCTTCAGCAGAGTTCAGGGCAGAAAATGTCTCGACTGACACATCAAACTGCTTGCTTAAAGGTTGGGGAAATACAAGTTAAACCTTTTGCTCAATAGAGGAGTCAGATTAAGTAAGGGAAGAAATTGGCAGTTTTGGTTAATTGGTTTGAAATGTCTGGAAGGTTTAAAATATAGTAAGAATATATGTCCAAGAAAAGCGAGGTCTCCAAAATCCATTAGATTTTATTTTTTTCAAAAATAAAGGGAGGCTGCATAACAGCATACATATAGCTTTTCTTTTATATGGGAGCATTTTTCTTGTTGGGACCGTTAATCTGTTATTAAAGGCAGCCAAACAATGTTTGCAAATGATTTGAAACAATGCTTTTATTCTCTCAGTCTTCAAATTACGCAATATTTTTTCAGATGATGGCAATACTGAAATACATTTGTCAATAGGTATTTCCAAAAACCTGCTAATGAGTTTATTTACTTCTTAAAAACAATTCAACCAGCTCTGTATGTTAGTGACTCTCAGTACAGCAAATACGCATGTTCACACAATGGATGAAATTTCATAACTGCTACTTAGGGTATGATCTATTATGTTTAATAAGCAAAGGGAGAATAACAGTCAAGATTGTTCCAGGTGGGTAAGAAAGGCATGTAAATGTGTATAGACAACTCACTCCAAGTTCATAAGATGCTGCTATTCAATCATGAAGCAATGAATGCTACACATGAATAAAAGAGAAAGAGGCTTTTTTTAAACTCAGTCGTGGAAAACTAAATTCCATTGCAAAGAATTGCCATGTTCCCTTCTTTAAAACTGCTCTTCCTTTGTGCTGGAACAAGGCGCTCAGAGAAATTTTTCTTACAGATTTTGTTGTGATGTATCCAGTGTTTGAACATTTTTTTTCACTCTTTATCCAGCCAACATTGTTTAGAACAAATCAAATAAGTAAAGCACGTAGCAGACAAGCCTCTCTTGGTTTGTTACACTGAAATACAACCCGACCTAATATGCAATATGATAGCCACGTATAGCATACACACATATAATGGATTTGGTTTGTAAAGGAAAATTACTTCCTTTTGGGTTTCACAAATTACGGTTACATGTGTATAAAAGGGAAAATTCTAACTAAGGCAACAAGTAATGGACATGTAAGTTTTTGTGAGCTTTTTCTGACTGTGTGGCAGCATCCTAAAATGAAATATCAATGCCAAACATAAATGTCATTCAGAGTGTATTGTCAGGATATTTTAAAATATGAGTCTTCAGTAGATGAAAACTGCGTAGAGGTTACAAACCTGACAATTCATGTTTAGTTTGTGCATGCAATAGCTCTTTGTGTAGTCAGTGCCATTGTCCCTATCGAAACATTGCTAAAGCAGCAGGAAAATATGTCAGCTTCCTGACTCCTGACTTCCTTAAGATGTTCTATCAGAAACTAGATTTTTAATCACTAGACTTATACCAGTGAAGGATTAGGCTTCCATCTATTTAATAAAGACAACTGACCAACTCCTACTCCACACATTGATATTCTTCTAAGGAAAAAAAAACACAACTAAACATACATTTGACTTTTTTCCTCTGATGAGGCATAACAAATGCTGAAATAGTGGTTACGGGGTCAATGTTTAGGTACTTTCATAAATGTGTCTTTGATGTTCAAAAGCATTAAGCACAGTCTACTCTGTCAGAAATCAATGGGAGAAAAATAAGCCATTTTATGTAAATGTTTAAAACGATAATCGGGATCCTATGTGTTTACATAAATTTGAAAACTGCTTACTAATTACTGCTATCCAAGGAGATGTTTTCATAACAAATATCTTTCAATTCCTAACAAAGAACCATCTTCTGAGTCAATGGAGGCCTTACACATACTTCAAAAAAAGAGTACCCCCCCAAGATTATCTCCACTGCTTTTTTCTGCTTACAAAATCCTAGTCTTCAATAAACTCTTTGATCACTATTTGACTGAAATATGATAATTTAATAAAATTTTTTACAAAGTCTCTGTACAAGCCACTAAGTATAAGACTTTGCCCAAAATAGAATACTTATAACTTTTACAGAAGTACTAAAATTATTTTTAACCTTTGATTTTTGCTTATGGTTTATGACCCATTAATTTCTGGGGGTTTTCATCAAAAAGCAATAATTGCTAACAGAAAATTTCAGACCAACAAGGCAGTATTGTACAGATGAGAAATGCAGAAAATATTTAATGTGTAGCAAGTGAAGCTGAGTTACCACTTGTACTTAATTACAAATAAGGAGAAAAAAAAAACCCTTAATGAGTAAAAAATCTGCTCTACTTCAAGTAACAAAAAACTCACACTGCTATTCTTAACAAAAACAAAAGGATACTTGCTCCAATGACTCATGTTTAGAGGTATTTTCACACAATCAGCTTCTTTCATTTAACTTTTATTTTTGCAGTCAAACAAGCAAGTGCACTGAAACAATACCAACAAATGGTACACACTGTATTCAGGAACAATGAAAATTGCATGTGCAATTCTGTCCTGGTGTTACCTATGAATGTCTGTGTTTACATCTAGGCAAATCTGTTATTATTTTGGTCCATTATCATTGCTTTGGGTAAATAGATCTGTATCATCATCATCTTTAAAATGAGTAGACTGGTGCATGTTACCAGGCTGCAAGAAGAATGAATTTTTGAGCAGAAAAATAACACTCTGTTATAATTGCTAAATTTGATTGAAAAGTGCCAGTTCAGTGCCTTCTAGCAGACGTAGTCCATATAACACTGCTCTGTTTTTTTGAAGCCTGTGGGGTTCTTTGCCAGGGTCATGTTTCTGTCTCTGCTCTTCTGCTTGTCTCAGCCATCGCATGGAATGCGATGGAATCCAAAGCCCAGATGGAACTGGATCTAGCAAGGGATATTAAGACAAACAAGAAATCTTTCTTTAAATACGTCAGCGAGAAAAGAAACACTAGGGAAACTGTGGGCCCTCTCCGGAAGGTAACACAAGAACTGGTTACCCGGGATAGAGACAAGGCTGAGGTACTCAATGACTTTTTTGCCTCAGTCTTCACTGGCAAGGACTGCAGCCACACTGCCCGTGATGCAGAATGCAAAAGCCAGGATTGGGAAAATGGAGAACCGCCCACTGTAGAAGAAGATCAAGTGCGGGACCACCTGAGGAACCTGAAGGTGCACAAGTCCATGGGACCTGATGAGATACATCCGCGGGTCCTGAGGGAACTGGCAGATGAAGTCGCTAAGCCACTAGCCATCATATTTGAGAAGTCGTGGCAGTCTGGCGAGGTTCCTGATGACTGGAAAAGGGGAAACATAACCCCCATTTTCAAAAAGGGAAATAAGGAAGACCCGGGGAACTACAGGCCAGTCAGTCTCACCTCTGTGCCTGGCAAGATCATGGAGCAGATCCTCCTGGAAACTCTGCTGAGGCACACAGAAATCAAAGAGGTGATTGGTGACAGCCAGCATGGCTTCACCAAGGGCAGATCATGCCTGACTAATTTGGTGGCCTTCTACGAAGGGGTCATAACGGCGGTGGACAAAGGAAGATCGACTGATGTCATCTACTTGGACTTGTGCAAGGCATTTGACACTGTCCCACACGATATCCTGGTCTCTAAATTGGAGAGACATGGATTTGACAAATGGACCATTCGATGGATAAAGAACTGGCTGGACGGTCGCACTCAAAGAGTTGCGGTCAACGGCTCGATGTCCAAGTGGAGACCAGTGACAAGTGGCGTTCCTCAGGGGTCGGTGCTGGGACCTGTACTGTTCAACATCTTTGTAGGAGATATGGACAGTGGGGTCGAGAGCACCCTCAGCAAGTTTGCCGATGATACCAAGCTGTTTGGCGAGGTAGACACGCTGGAAGGGAGGGATGCCATCCAGAGGGACCTGGACAGGCTGGAGAGGTGGGCCCAAGCCAACCTCATGCAGTTCAATAAGGCCAAATGCAAGGTCTTACATCTAGGTCGGGGCAATCCCAAGCACAATTACAGGTTGGGTGGGGAATGGCTGGAGAGCAGCACTGAGGAGAAGGACCTGGGTGTGCTGATCGACGAGAAGCTCAACATGAGCCAGCAATGTGCGATCGCAGCCCAGAAGGCCAACCGCATCCTGGGCTGCATCAAAAGAAGTGTGGCCAGCAGGGCGAGGGAGGTGATTCTGCCCCTCTACTCCACTCTCGTGAGACCCCACCTGGAGTACTGCGTCCAGCTCTGGAGTCCCCAACAGAAGAAGGACATGGACCTGTTGGAGCGTGTCCAGAGGAGGGCCACGAGGATGATCCGAGGGCTGGAGCACCTCTCCTATGAGGAGAGGCTGAAGGAGTTGGGGCTGTTCAGCCTGGAGAAGAGAAGGCTCCGGGGAGATCTTATTGCGGCCTTTCAGTACCTAAAGGGGGCCTACAGGAGAGCTGGGGAAGGACTTTTTACTAGGGCATGTAGTGACAGGACAAGGGGGAATGGCTTCAAACTGGAAGAGGGCAGGTTTAGATTGAACATTAGGAAGAAGTTTTTCACTTTGAGGGTGGTGAGGCACTGGAACAGGTTGCCCAGAGAGGTTGTTGAGGCCCCATCCCTGGAGGTGTTCAAGGCCAGGCTGGACGTGGCCTTGGGCAACCTGGTCTAGTGGGAGGTGTCCCTGCCTATGGCAGGGGGGTTGGAACTCGATGATCTTCAAGGTCCTTTCCAACCTAAACCATTCTATGATTCTATGATTCTATGAATAATAGAAGGACTGTCCACAGTACTTTATAGGAGACATATCTGATTAGAAATCGAAGTCCAAGGAGAGAAGACACCCAAACTACATCTCCTAAAACTGCTTAGGAAGCAATTCTGATTTTTTGGAGGGGAGGATAAGAAGGAAATAATTCTATAAAAAATGTTTATATTGGCAGTTTTTGTTTTGGAATGGATTACGCATATTTCCATTTGTTTTTTCAACTGTTGTAAACTCCCAGAGAAATCAGACACTGCTCTTATCACTGCATCAAAACAACATTTTTCCATCACAGAATATAGCTTCAGTGGAGTTTTTGACCAGGTGTACTTGCAACAAAGCATAAACACAAGGAGGACAAAAGATAAAAGGTATGCATGGTTTTTTTTTTCAGGATGCTGTACGAATTTTGCAAGATGCTTATAATAGTGAGGAAAGAAGAATTTTGCACAGATAAAAATCCATGCTGTTCAAATGACACGCATTACCAGTCCCAGTTAACTAAGGAGTTTACAAATGACTGCTGTTGCTGCTGAAGCTCTGCTCAATCTGAGATATCACCTGATAGGGAACTGAACCAAAATTTCTTTCTGCACAGCTTGACAGATACCAAACTACTGTTGGGACACTTCTGAGGAGTAAAGCTGCTTCAAAGAGGTATGCTCCCAATGCATAGTTATAAAGCAATCTTCTATTTACTGCAAAGCATAGGAAGAAGGCACAATATTGAAATACATGGGTCTGTAAGAGCTCTTCAGTAGTCTGTGAACTTTATGTTACAACAGTAGAGTACCTCTCCATTAACTGATGGGCTGAAACCTTTGAAAAAAACCATCTTTAGCTATACTAAAAATTATAAACTTACAAGGTCTTAGACCCCTAGTTTCAATTCTTAATATTTTCTACCAAAATCTTTTTTTCCTTACTGAATATTCTAATTAAGCTATTTAATCAAATTTATTTTCAACATTTTATTTTTAAAGAAAAGATGTAATAAAAGTTAAAACAAAAAACCAAACAACAACAAAAAAACCCAAATCCTTCCACTCATTTCTTTTTATGAGTATGGGTCCTTCTTGTAGTAACTTTTTGAGTCCTTAGAACTGTTTTCTTCCAAAGATCCTTGATCCCTTGCAGCACTGCTGTGCAGGCAGATGAGTAATTAAAGCCAAGGGGGGATCAAATGGACTGTACACTCTTTTCATTCAGAGGTGCCTAAGCCGCTTCAGATGGCCTTGTCTACACTGAAGAATTATTACAAGAAAATCCCATCACTACCAAAGCTATTTATTAGAGCTTCAGCAGTATCAGTATTGTTTTGAATTTTAGAGTAGATTGCTCTGTAAGACCAGTACTTTCAAGCATATGTGCTCATATCCTATGTTAGCATCTATGTTTGTTATGGTAGATTTTATTTGTTTACTGCAAAATGTCCCTTAGCATAAACAACAATTCTTAGTTTCTCTAAATCCTATGGACAACCTTTATTCAGCTTTCTATGCTTTTAAGGAACAGCTCTGCATTTCTTCCAAACAGGTGAAATAAACCATTTAACAATACTGATATTTAAATTGACCTTTACAGAGAGACAACAAATACACTTTCTCACTGACATAGGGAAGTGTTGTCGGAATTATCTATCTTTTCTTTTACAGGCTCTGTATACAAGTGACTCAGCAACACATTTAGAGCTGGTTCATACTGTAATATAAATTATACTTTAAATTAAAGTCAGGAATTTCCAGGTTCTTTTTAACCTCAACAAGGGAAAAGATATGTCTTTTTGCTTCTAGGTGTGTCACACATCTTCAAAGCACGATATACAGGTGAGTTTTGCAGTCTGTTTTTTGCTTAAGGGACATGTGAAAATATGGTATATAGCTTTTGAGTTAATATTTATAATACTAATTTCTCATTGCCTAAGGGACTTATGGCAAAAATCTCACTGAACTCAATGGGCATTTCTTAGCTAGTGTATGCCCTTCATGTACATAGGGGCTTTCAGGCACAAGCCTTTTTCATTGAACTTTAAGCAGTAAAAAATAAAAATGAAACAGTAAAGCAATATAAAAGAAATACACAAGTTGAAAGTGTACCTTGAAATGAAAAGAAACCTACTGGTCTACCAAGCCCAGCTCAGTTCAGTGAAGGGGATGAGAAGAAGTATTTTGCCTAACTACCTAAATAAATAATTACACAGCTCTCACCCTAATCAAGACCACACAAAGACAACATTTTGATCCCTGCTATTGGACTCTCATTACTCTGAGATGCTTTTCCTTAGAAAACTGGGTGAGATGTATTAGAACTGGTCAAATATACTGAATATAAATCTGTTATAATCTTAGCGCAACTCATGGAGCAGTTATAGATCACTGAGACTAAGTGGCGTTTCAGGTTTGGGTTTTTTTTTTTTCCTCTCTCTTTTTTCTTCACTGTCTACCAGCATAATGGGCCCTTTTGCCCTTTATGTTATATTGTTGTGTTATTTGCATTTTCTACTTCACGCAGAGAGAGCTGCCTAATTAAGAAGACCAGAGTGAGCTTCTAGAGTGTTGCTGTTTAATACTGTTAGTTTATCTGTTAATTAATGTGCTACTCTTTCCAATCTAATTAGATTTTTTTACTGCAAAGATAAGTCAGTAGAATCATTACAAAGAAATACAGAAGGAGGAGGTTGGTGGGAGGCTCAGAAATATTTGTTGTTAGAATATGTTACGTGTGATGTACATAGATTTTTTACTGTCTCCTCTTCTTTCACTCATGCCCACAACCATATCAGGCTTTTGTCAAGAAGGATGCAGTTCATTTCCCATAAATAATTCTTATTCCCACCAGTGAGCTCCTTCTCTTCTCTATCTCCGTCTCTGCTATGCCCCATCTTTTTCTTTTTCTGCTTCTTCCTCAATTGTAATACCAAGACTATCTCTTTTTATGTGTTTGCACTTCACAATTAGGTGCCTTAAAGTTCATTTACAACTTTTGTGAAGTCATACAAAATGACACTTCACAGATACACTTCAAAAGGGCCAGACTGTACGTACTTAAAAGAACTGAAGATGAAGTCATAGTCCTGTACTTCACTTACAATACTGTACAAATATGAAAAAAAACCCCACGGAAAATGCTGTCTAAACCAAGCTCCTCCTCTTTAGAATTTAGCATTCACTATGGTTGCCCTTTTTCCAGTTGCCTCCCAGGGGCCAGGTCAGCCAAGAGGATGGTGGTGGTAAGTTCAGATCCCACTGATCAGTAGTGCTCACACCCTTCAGGACTCACTTGGCAGGAACTTTCTCTGGAAAGAAGTGATATTACTCTGGAAGTTACTGAAAATTAAATTACTACTCAGTGATGCAAGGTAACAGAATTTGTGCTGTACTTACGAGAAGATTTAAAGGACACATCTGATCCAATATTTTTTAATATTTAAAATAAAATTTTTCTTTTAAACTGCAATAAACCTATTTGTATTATTATTGAATAGTGAAAACAATCACTTAATTAGCCTTTGATTCTTCCTGTAAGCTGTTGTATATACCACAAATAGGAATCTTGGACCTATGTAGGAAATTGAATAATATCTAGGGGTTCCTTCTGACATCAAAAGGTAAGAAGTGTCTGAAACTAAAGGGAATCTTACTTTTTTCATTAAAACTCATAAATTCTTGAAATATGATGAGTACAAAATTAAAGGCGATCAGCAGAATGCAGTACACTTGCAAGAGCAGTCTATACAATCTAAAATAAGTCTTTGCAATCACTAAAGCATTTCACATGTCAAATTACAGGTTGCACAGATCATGACAAGGTGGGAAATGGTGCATCGGTGCATCTTGACTTACTGGAAACTAAATTAATTTACAATGTTTAATGATGCTTCTTTATTCTTTGTTGCTCAGAGGTGGATTTTCTCCTATCATCTTAAACAGATTCCACCTCATGCACAAAGAGTGTTTCTCTCTGCAGAACCTAGAATATGATCTAAAATAGAATTCTGTGATTGCAATGAGTCTTTGTTACCAGTAGTATGGAAAGTATAAATCCTTGTCAAGAACGGTTATATATTCTTTTAATCATTTTTAGAGTCAACTAATGAATTAGATCAAATGTCTAATAGTTTGATGGAACAAAATAAGACATCAAGCAACTGGCACCACAGTCTTGTTGGATTTTGGGTAGCTTATGCTGATTAAATATGCTAGGAAATTCTGTTTTATTTTTTCTAAAAGTTATTTTTGCTTATTCCTGCCCACTAAGAGAGCTGTTATTTTATAAAGCTGAGGATTTTTTTATGACAGACTTAGTTTTGCAGTACAATTTCGGATAAAAATCTTAAAAACTTTAAGGTAAAATAATTAAAATTTATATAAAACCAGAAGTAAGCCCCATTGCTCTGTAAAATCTAAAATATTACACCAAATACACTAGTTACTTGGTGCCATAAAAACAAAGAAAAAAGATAATTAAAATATTTTATTTTGTAATTACATGTGGAAATCTGCATTTTGAATTTTTACTCTGATAATATTGAGGCTTGTAAAATCAGGTCTAACTCAGCTTGTATCTCATGTTCTTATCACAGAAACAAAAGTGCTTCTTGTATAACAGAAAATTATGTGCTTCACTGAACATATTTTCTATCTTCACAGGTGGCATGTAGTTTATAACTGAAAAATATTTAAAACGTAACACCAATACAAGTAAGAAACAAAAATGACTCCTCAAAATATCTAATGTAAGATTTCTGAAGCTTGGAATAAAAGTTATTCTGACCTAGGTTGTTCTCATTAGCAATGGTCTGGGAAGAGACAGATCTTTTTATTCATCATCTGAAGTCCAGATTTTTAATAGTACTGCATATCCTGAAGATCCAGAGTGACAGCTAGAAGGATCTTTAAAATTATGAAGACATATTGCCATCTATAAGCTTGAGAAAATATGAATCTTTAGACTTCTATATGCTTTGTAGATATAGCCATAACTACTCTGATATAAATCATTCCAAGAATTGTAAATAACAGTTTATTTTAGTCTAAAATAAATATTGCTAGCAAAGACAATGATCTTAATAACTCCTCCAATAAACAACAAAATGTCTCCAACCCTCAGATCAAGTATACCTTGCCTCATATTCTAGAGGAAAATCATGTACTTTGCAATCTGATGTGATTATTAACAGATACAGGCTCACGATGGCTGTAGCATGTTTAGAAACAGAAAAATTACAGACATTATTCTGTACATCTCTTCCTGTGATTTTACCTAACCCAGTCAAAGATTTACAGCTATCCTATAAACATCAGCCTGACAGAACTTCCTCAGAGCTATTACATGGAAGTTACCTTCTTGTCCCAGGAAGAAAACATTTGTACTGCAGAAAAATTATTCATGTTGGGAATCATGCTAAAACTCCCAGATTTTAGAAAATTTACTTCCATTCAGAGATGGCTGTAGGTTTGTCAAAACCTACAAAAATTCTCAGAGGAGGTGGACTTTTCCTGGGACATTCCAATCACAATTGCAATTTTAGCATTACACAGATGCCTTTTTCAAGTCATCCCACATTCTCTGGTGGCTAATTTTCATCAACATCTCAGGTGTCTGACAATAAAAGGCTGAGGCATTGCTCCAATTCCAAGTCCCACTTTAGTGGCCAGGAGCTGAATAAGGGTAGTGTACAGAATGTTGGCATAGCACAATGCTGTATGGTGGGAAGCAGGCAGACAGCAAAGCTCCAAAGGATGACACAAAATTATCTTGTGTTCCAGCATTTTGTCCAGCCTTCACCCATTCTGCAGGACCCTAGGGCATATTTCTCCTTTCCCACTTGTTCTTACACCCCCCTTTTCTTGGTTCTCTTAGGTACATGGAGCCATGCAAACTCATTCTATGGAAATTTGTTACGTACCTTAGAAACCTACCTTAGAGATAGAAATATGGCCACTTGGTCATTCCACAATGCCTACTAAATAAAGACAAAGTTGGCTGTCTCAAATTGTTGAACGTATCTATATTTGTTGCCAACCCCATGATGTAATATACAGTGAGAGGATGATTTGAGTTGCTCTCTAAACTCCTCCAATTCAGTAGAAAGATGCTATATCCTTACAAAGGTAAACAACGTGGATCCATTTATGCATTTAAACATTTCTACCACAAAAGTACATATGATTATCTCTAAGCACTTTTCAGAAATTAATATACCAAGAGAGGAGGCCCTATAATGATTTTTCAGAACACTTGTAACATACAGCAGAAATGACACTTTGCTGAAACACTTTATTCTACAACATTATTGAACTATCTATCCTTATTAAATTTGACCATTCCTCCTTAAAAAAAACCCAAAAAACAACAACCCACTTTAATGGAATACTTGCATTCGGTTCATAGAGTATTCTGCTGCCAGATTCACAAGCCAGCATGTACTCTGCAGTGTTTTATAAGCATATACCGACAACACTGTCTGAAAATAATTCTAAACTATAATGCCACTCAAAATAAAAGACTGACAAACAAGACATTCATTATTAGAATAGGCTATGCTATTAGATTGGAAAGTAATAAATGCAAGATAAATTCATTCTAACTTGCATAGCTCACATTTATCCATCATAGTAGCATGAACAGACCCTTCCTTTGATTATCAGAATATCAGATATCAGAAATGGCCTCCTTAGAAAATCAGACAAAAAGAAACTCCTACAATTTTGAAATCTTCCAAAGCTATCATAACACGTACAGCAAATTTCATGCTCCAGATAGCAAGGCAGAAGCTGGCCTTTTTCAGAAGCAGCTCGAAAGAGAGGTAAACAGGTGACTTATAACCATTAGGATGGCTGAAGTCAGTTTTCTTTTTTTTTCCTTGTACGAGGTCTGGCTGGGATGAAGTTACAAATTTAACCTTCTTCCTGGCAGCCCATATGGTGCTGTGCTCCACAACTGTGACTAAAACACTGTTAACACACCAGTTTTGGGTGCTATTGAACAGGGTTTGCATGGCGTCAAGGCTCTCTCTCCACCCCCCACCCCACAATGTCAGTGGGCTGGGGGTGGCCAAAAGGTGGGGGGGGGATATAGCCAAGACATCTGACCCAAACTGACCAAAGGGATAATGCATATCAAATGGTGTCATGCTCAGCAATGAGAACTCAGGGAAAGGAGGAGGAAGGGGAGACATTTGTGGTTATGGCATTTGTCCTCCCAAGTAACCATGAAGCATGCTGAGGTCCTGTTTCCCAGGAAGTGGCTGGACATCTGCCTGCTGATGGGAAGTAGTGAATGCCTATTTTTGCTTTGCTTGCATGGGCAGCTTTTGCTTTTCGTATTAAACTGACATGATCTCTCTCCATGAGTCTTTTCACCATCCTTACATTTTTCTCCCCATCCTCCAGGAGAGGGAAGTCAGCAAAGGGCAGGGTGGGTGTACCCACCACGGTCTCCAAACAATCTTCAGTTTTATACTGCACCTACTTCTTCTGGGAAAACTGTCTAAACTATCAGTTAATAGCAATTTGATAGTTATCTTTTTGGAGGATTGAAGACAAAATTCAAAAGAAAAAATAGACAGTCAGATGGAAATGACGTCTCTTAGAATTAGACTTGATTAGAAGCTAATTGTCTTCATAAACACAAGAAAACGAATACCTACTTTAAGATTCCTCTAAAAGACTGGCCCTACAACAGAGCAGAATTCTTCTTCCCAAGGTGGGAGGACGCCATCTTGTGAACACCCTTCATCAGTTCTAATACTATCTACTTTTCCTTGTTGCTTTCCAGAGCTATTCCTGATGGTCTGTCTAAAGCTCTGACCTATTATGATAGGCTCATACTCCATTATGACACATAGTGCAAATTTAAAGTGGTTCATAACAGATAATCTCATCTAGTGACTCCATATACTTGTCTGTCAAACTTATACCCTAGGGAGGTAATTTGCAACTTTAACAAGATGAACTAGAACAGAGGAACACCCAATACATGCTGGCAAAGATGCACAAATGGGGTAGTGTCTGTTCTCAAAGTACATTTTTTAAAAATGTATCTATTCACCTTGTAACAGTAGGAAACTATTTCTGATAACTATAAGGAATTGAAGCAATGTGTGCTTCATTCTACTGTCCGCACTAGGGATATATATGCGTCTGGACCTGGTTGATATGCAAGAAAGCAGATGGAAGAGAAGAGGAGGTCTTCATCACNAACTATAAGGAATTGAAGCAATGTGTGCTTCTTTCTACTGTCCACATTAGGGATATATATGCGTCTGGACCAGGTTGATATGCAAGAAAGCAGATGGAAGAGAAGAGGAGGTCTTAAATGCCTTTTTTTTCAGGCTGCAGCAAGACACTGGGTATTATAGGACTTCTCCCCGGTTTTCTAATGACCAATAGAGAATTCTTACTACAAATAGTTGTCAAGTTTAGAATTTAAACATGAAAAGAAATGTATCCTGCAACATGCTGAAAAGAAAATCGTCCTACACCATTTCTTCCATTACTCTGTTTCTAATTTTAAGTTCCTCCTTTGTGTAGTTTAGGTCACACTCAAACACAAACAATGCCTTATGCCGAGGAAAATAACTACCACCACTGCTGAGCTACTAGACAAGATTAAACTGTATAATTTATGAATTCTTCTTTGAATGTATTGATCCTAGTACAACACCTGCTGGCTGAATCTATAGTTTATAAATTATGTCTTTAGCCTTATTGTTCAAAATCTTATTATTTTCTTGCTCTTGAGCCACTAGAGAACATGCTGATAGTCATTTAGCCTCCAGTTGATAATACCTGGGGCCTAAGAACATGAATCTTTTTTATAGCTTGTGGATTTATTATATATGTGACTTTCTTTTCACAAAGTCAGTATCTAACACTAATATTTTGTATCAGAAGCATTCAACTATGTTTACAAATTGAACATCAGAACAGTTTTTTCTGCTTGTCTCTTTCTCAGGCTTTTATGACCACGCACCATTTGACAGTGCACAATATAAATGTCCATGAAAATATACATGAAAGCAAAATACAGTACACTAAATACATCAAACACTGGACTGCTGAAATGCAGGAGCCATAATGAAGCTCTTAGTGATTATTGAAAGACTGCAGATGTACTGTACCTGATGGGTGGGCAAGCCTTCAGCACCGGGGAACACTCGGGTACCAGCGCAAGAAGGTTTGTCTGGCTGTGTTTGCTATACAGACGTGAAGAGGCACATGCATTCTGAATATATTCTGCTTTTTAAATGCACTTCTCATGGCCTTTTCTCAGAAGATAGTTTCACCATATGCCTAAGTTCCTCTCCATATTATCAGAGGGTTGAAGCCCATCCTGTTCAGCTGTTCTCCCTCTGTCTCTCTGCTTCAGCTCAGCCACAGACTAAACTGACCAGTGTCTTTTGTCATAAGCTAATAGCACAATTTTTCTTCTGAGTATGTCAGTTCTCCTTATATGCTTTACTGCATTATATGTATATTTTTTCATTTTCTTTGTAAAATCCATATTACTTTTGGACAGCTTCCAAATTACTCTAATGGAACAGTATTCTGTGACAAATATTCTTTTTGTGTCTAATATAAATCTATGGGTATCTATGCTGTTTTTACCAAATGGTATCAAATATACACTTGCATTTCAAATGAGAATGCTAGTTATTTTGCCACATATAGATAAATAACATAAGTCATCAGAAGCTCATAAATCCTGTTTACCAAGCTCATGCATCTGTTCACAACAAAGGTATAAGAGATGATCCTTAAATGATCATTTTTTCATAATTATTGTCATACATGTTTTAGAGAAATAATATTTACAGACTATGCTGCTGATTTATCTGTTTCAGCTGAACATAGCATTACATTTGAGTCTACTGGAATCTGCATCTTGCTGACTAATTAAGAAATTACTAATTTCTTTACAAAATTTGAACATAAGTCTTCTAGGATAAACATGAAACAAAAAGGGTACTTCCTTAAAGGCATATTCAATAAAAAGAAATTCTGAAGAACAGAATAATTTCTGTAAAATAAACACAAAGTCTTAGAAGACTCCTCTAGAGGAATCAGAACGCTTTTGTGCATAATTATTCCATGACAGAGATGAATTACTAACTTTGTACAGCACAAGGACAATAAAAAAGTGCTAGATGGGAATTGTGGATCTTATTTAATACCGTATGTTGTTAGTAATGCTAGATACTACTTAAGATGTTTCAGAGAATCTAGTGGTTAAATGTCTAAATGCTGCTTTTAACATTATCACGTATTTTCATGGTTCTTCTAGCTACCTATCTGCATCATCAGTAATTTAAGTATCTTTTAAAAAATCTGAAAACACTGCAAAATTGCAATAGAAAAGTAGGAAAAGTACAAAGGAAGTGCAATAAAACACATGGAACAGTTATACATTTGTGAAACATTTCTGTTATCCAGACAAAGTGCTGAAGGGTGTGGTCAAGCAGTAAATGTTAAATTATCATTACAGGCAAGCTGCAGTGAATATATGTAAAGGGACCAAAGACTCTTTAGCTTACCCAATACACAACTAAATTTCTGCCAAGAATGCCTCCTGTGAAAGAAAATACTTCATTATGAATTCTAGTCTCTGCCTTTATGTAAGGGAAATTAATGGGAATTTTGTCTTACTAAGAAATTCTGAACAAGTCTCTTCATTAACATCTAATTCATAGATCCTGAATAGACATATAAAAGAACATGAGGAATATGATTAGATACACAGATGCAAGAAAACAGAGAAGAGAATACAAGTTGCTCCAAATTTAACCTACTGTGTCATGAAATTGCATATCATCCGAAATGAAAACCAACTGATATGAGTACCTAATGAACTGCATGAGACAGTCAGGGACGAAAACAGAACCTCAAAACTCTTCAAAAAATAAAGTTTTAAATATTTCTTTTTAGGAGCACTGTGGTGCTCTTTTAACAGGACATTCTTAATTTGCACAGTAGTTAAATCGGATTTGGTTCATATTATTTACGTTTTTGTAAAGAAAATATTTGGAAGTCTAAGAATTAAACTTTTATCCCTTAATGTTAGTTTGTATAAGGCCACCGGCATTTTTTTTTAGTGGCAAGACTTCCAATACTTAAGTTTTATTTACACCTATAAAAGGTGAAATATTTTCAGTATCTTGTGCTTTACTCATGTTGGAATGGTAACCTTGCAGGAGCCAAGCTGGTCATTTGGTCCTCTTAAGAAAGAGCTGATCACTCTGAAAAACAGTCACCTGGTAGGTATTGTTAATGCATAGTCACTTTTTTTCCGCTGACACAAAGACAATCAGACAACAACATAATTAATGGATCTTATTCTAATAGCTATATGACTACCACTTTTGGCTTCACGGTCAAAGCATATAACAACAGCTTATACAGCAATATGAAAAGCCATGCTGGTTTCAGCTTAAGAAACAGGGTAAATGAAAGTTTGTTGCAAAAAGACAGAAGAGTGGAGAAGAGAAAAAAAAGGGAACGTTTCATACAAAGATTTAAAGAAGGAATTACAGAAAACACAGAATGTAGCAACTTCAGTTAGATGGGGGGAAAATTGCAGTGCCCCTGTAATGCAGCTTAATACATTTCAAAATTTTATGCAGCTAATGTGCAGCTGGGTTTAGAACAATCCCGTTGACATTAAGTTGCACCAGTACTAGTATAGTTCCTAATTTGAAGGTTTCTTTTGCAAAGCAAATAATTATCCCTGTAGGTCACAAATGTAGGTCACTGAAGTCAAGTCTCATATGGAAAAGGGCTTTTCTAATCTAGGTATCCTGTTATGGGTAGGTATATAGGATATAACCCATGTAAATTCTTTAAGCTGTGGCCCATCTGACACTGAAAAGCAAATGTTGTCCAATTATGGCCACATTCTGGAGAAACTATTTCTAGTTAAGTATCAAGACAGTCAGAGTAATCTTACTCCTTTTATGTAGGTTGTTAACTTGAAAACATTCAGGAAGAATTTTTCAATGCAAAGTTCCCAAAATTGATTCCTAAGTGCTGACAAGTCTTTATGCAAGTGTGTGAAATAGCACACTAATTATTTTAAGTGTTTAAAACAAGCAGTGTGCAATACTTGCAGTGAGATTTATAGGCACAGAGAACTTTGAAAAAAGAAAATCTTTTTTTTTTTCTTTTAAATCTTCAAACACAGACTGATAAATTTAGGACTAGGCATTCAAACTTTGATAGCAGCATTTATTGTTTTCATCATATAACAAGACAAGAAGAATAGATCCTAATATCCTAGTCTTCATTCTGGAAGAGAAGGCATAGATATCATTGACCAAAAAATACCCTTCTTTCACATTATGGAGTTTCTGATCAGAATTTGAATAAGCATGCTATGCAAATTTGAATTAAATAAATGAGACTCAGAAATACTCACACGACCCTATCACTGTGAAAAATATGAAGCAGTTAATTAAAGGTAGGCAAGAATCTAAAGGTCCACCTGCCTCTCTCACACACACTAGCAAAGAATGCATCAAAGCTTGACTATTTTCCACCCCAGAAACTTTACAGAACTGAGGACTGGACATTAGCCGGCCAACCCAACCCTCTCCCAGTACAAGAGTCCACCCACGCATCCCCCTACCACCAGTACTAACACACTTCTTCTGGGAAGCATTTGATCTCGTGTCGTTTGAGACACAAGCATGTTCTGAAACTGTTGTGAATCTTGAATTTACTTTTAAGACCAAACAACAAACTACCAACACATTTTTCTTTTGTTTATTTTCAATTTACAGCTCACCAGGTTTGTATGGATTGCATATGACATGCAGTAATTGTTAATATATTTTAATTATGGCAATATTGTTACATATTTTAAGCTTTCCAGCATTAAGCAGATAAAAAAAGATTCCTCCTAATGTGTTAGTCTAGATTACCTCTTATTAACAAAATACCAGCTTGATTGAAGGGTCTTACTACACTGACTTTGAATAAAGTACTGATTCCCTTGCTTTGTTTCTGATACTGTGTTCATTCTGGGGTCATAACATCTTTTTCTTTTTCTTTTTCTTTTTTTTTTCCCACAGGAATGAAGTCATAGTCTCCAAGTGGTAGACTAAAATGTCACACTCACCATACTCTGCTCTGAAACACCTGGGCAAAGTTTCTTAAAAAATACCTGCAGAACTTTGGGTGGTTTTGTGTGTTGCTAAATGCATCCTGAATACACAAGTAGTTATGAAAATCAGCCACTACTTTTTAAAGGAGTCAATACACTGTTGTAAATATTCAAAATGGCACAAACATTTTTTTTCCAAATTAGTGAGTGTACTCTCCTTGGAGTAAATTGTCACAGCTTGTTTTACTGTGAAGCTTAAAATTACAAAGTAGTTTCTTCCTCAAAAAAGGCAAAATTCTCTCACCATCCTATCTCTTACCCATCATCAGCCAAAAATAATTAAGATTTTCAACGTTTATTAACATTTAAAAATGCATAATGGCAATGAATGTCAGTTTTATTGCTTTGTTTATATGTAAAAAGTCTAATTAGTGTTTATAAGTTTTGATCAAACATAATATACAAATCTGGATTTTGAGATACAAGATTCAGAAACTTTAATAATTTTGTTTCTTTTAAAATTCAATTTAATGTAGAGTAAGGTGTTTGTTAGAGATATATAATATATGAAGTGACATCTGAGCAAAGCTGGTTTACTGGTAAAAAAATAGATAGGTTGGGAAAGGCCTACACTAAATCTTTGAAGACAACAGAAGTCCAGGTCATTTTGTTCTATAAGGTTGTTCACAAAAGTATGAAAAATCTTGAAAGACAAAAGGCTGAAATAAATCTAAGCAGAAAACTAGTAAGTTGAATGAATATCATGTCTGACAAAGAAAAGGAGTTGGAGACTGAAAATCAATGGATCTGAAGAGAGATATCAGAAACTGGGCCTGCCTGATGGACAAGACCATGAAGGACTCTCATGACTATTCCTTTTAGAACCCAGGATTTAATACAGATGCCAGAGGGAAAAGGAAGAAATAAAAAGCAACCTTTATTGTAAAATGATCCGTTCGTCTCCTCTGGCTCTAACTTCTACTTTATGCCCAGAACCGGCTTTGTCGCCACTGGCTGCACAACGTGACCCTGAATGGGTGCAGTGTATATGGCCACAGTGAACCAGAGAAAGGATCCTGTTGCCCTGTCACTTCTGCCACTTTCAGCTGGGTTTGGATAGCCCTTACAATGACAGACCTCCAGCTTTCTCTCCTCTGTTCATCTTGTTCCTTCTCCAGATTATTTCCCCTTTCTTTTTCTTTTTTTTCATTACTTTTCTTTTTTTTTCCTTTCTTTTCTTTTTTTTTTTCCTCTATTAGCCCTTCTTAAAAAAAAAGTTTCAGTCTGGAGGTGCCCATGTAATTTGGAAGGAATAAGAATGTAGTCTATAAAGTGTCTCCAGCAACACAGGGCTGGTGTAAGTGTGCTTGGTTAACAAAGCAGTTGATAAGATCAACTATATGTATGTGCGGGTAATGTATCTACTTGATAAAGTAACTTGTGTCGGAACCATTTTTAGCTTTGCTCTGATCCTATGCTTTGGTTTGATATTCTCTTGTAATATTTTATTAAACTGATATTCTTCTTCTTTGTTTATATTATCTACAGCAAAAGTTCAGTAAAAACAGTAATAGTCTTCAGATAAAGCAGGTTCATCAGCAGTCTCTTCAGATAGTATCTCAGTATCTGAAGAGAAATTCCAGTGCTTATTTCCTGAGATTCAATGCTGTTTACAACCAGACAATACTGACTGTATAGGCAAGTAATGTTTGAGTTCAGAAAATCGAATTGAGAAAAAAGTAATGCCTGAAAGCTGGCACTAACAGACTGATACACTTTGAAACACCAAAGATACAAAAAAGTGAATAAAAATATATTCTATGACAACATTCTTAAGCAGCTGAATTATATAAGCTCTACTCCTGAGCTATGCAACCTATCAGAAAACATGTATAAAGCTAAAAAAAATTAATTATTGCCATTTTCTTTAAAGGTTGCAAGTTCTTTTGTTTGTGATTTTCAGTACTGTGCTCTCTTCAAGCTGTGAGCTACAGCTTTGCTATTGTTCCCTTAAAGTCAAGGGAAATTGCACCTCAATAACAAGGAAAAATTCTTTGAAAGAAACTATGGCACAAATTTATAAATATTCCGTTACTCTTGGGTTTAGTACTGATGGATGAAAATTTTGCAGCAGCATGTTTTTCATCAGAACCTGCTGATTCTTTGACTTAAAGCTGTCAATAGAAAAATGGAAAAAATAAAAAGATAAATAGCATTAAAATCAGTTTTTTAAATATGTGACAACTAGATAATAGGTTTCTTATTTTACAAAAAAAGATTAAAGGTTGAAATATTCTGTTTCTGTTCTTTTAAAAACTAAACACAGTCACGCTAAATGTTTTCAACTTTTAAGAAGTAAGGAAAGTAAAACAACAAGAAGTTAAAAAAATGGGTATGAAACACCTAATTGGCTTTTCTCACATAGGTGGGCAGGAAACTTATCAAAATTATCAGAAAATATTAGGCAAGGAAAAAATGTTTCTTTTAGCTTGTTCTAGTATTGTTTCAGAGAGATGCTTTTCCAAGGTTCAAGCAGATTTATATTGGTCAAAATATTTTCCCTTCAGCTCAAACTAGGGATTGTATTGGAACCACAGAAGTTTCTACATCCAAATACGAGAACACTCCTCACTTTATCCATCCACTAACATAAATAAAACTTAAAGTACATGGAAAAGATAGTTAAGATCTCTCCTGGGTGAAATAGCTTGGGGGTATGTGCTTGCCTAGCTTGATAAAGTTTCTCTCTACAGCAGGATGTAATAAAAGGAAGAGTTAGGTTTATTCACAACGAGTATTTAATGTCTGCATTATGACAGAAGATCAATCGCTCAAATCCCCCTGCTTTATCTGTGGAAAATACAGTGCTATAAAGAGATATTTCATTCACTGTGTCTGCAGCTGTCCTAAGACATAGCTGTCAAACTTAGGATCAGAATTTAGATAGAATAATGCGAAATTAAAGGTTTTCAGTGGAATTGCCAAATAACTGAGAGATGTGTTCAATGTGGTCTCACATCTCATCACCTGCAGCACTGCATTCTATTAATCTGTTGTGAATAAACCAGCCCTCTAGTATATTTTTGCTTGTAGAAAAAGTAGTCTGCTTGATTTCATCTGAAAGTCCCTTTGATGGGAGAAAATACAGAGACTTATTGCATAAAAATGGTGTAAGCATTTAATAGTCAGCTAACTGAAAGCCTGTGTTGTGAAGCCACCAGATCTCATTACAAGTTTGCATAGGAAAAACTTCCAACAGGCTTCTTCTTTCCCCTCTGCTACATCCAAAGTTTACACCAAATTAGTGGGAACCTTCAGCAGAGTGTAAGGCATGGTACTGTCTTCTTCCAATGTCAATACTGGGTGTTTTTTTCCTACCACCTAGCTTAGGTTTACAGACACATAGTGCCTGGGCAATTATTCTGCTGGTTTGCTCATATACCAATACAATTAATACTTGTGATGAATTACATTACAACTAATGATGACAAACATACCCCTGTGAAGCTGCTACAAGTAATCTTAGTTCTAAATTTACGCAATTTGTTTGTTGAGTTTTGACTGGAGAGAAAGACGTGCCTGCAAGACCGAGCCTGAAATTTCTCATATGTCCTGAACCTGACATTTCCAAAAATTATCTCGAATTTAGGTGCCTCTATGATCACATATCCATCTTTTAGAAAGAATGATACAGATACTGAGGGGTGCTGGGTATTTCCAGCTCCGAGCAAAACAGCTGACTATGTGAATAGTTCAACTGAAATGACTAACGTTTTTCCACAGGCGAGAACTGCCAAACAATTCATTCTTACTCCCAAGTGGCCACACATTGATTATCTAAGTGCATAAAGGCACTGTGCATTTCTGTTGTCATTCAAAATTCAGAGAACAATCCTGAATGTTCCCTCTGTTTTTCACACTGTACTTATGAAAAACCAGAAAAGGAAGGACTGGAATTAGGAAACGACACACATTTAAAGCAACGAGAGAGCAGTCACAGGAGAGACTTTTGGAGAAATGAACTGACAATGGAGGGGAGAGAAAAATTAGGCTAGCACGAAAAAGGTTGCAATGATAAACATCTGAAAGACAGAGTTTACTAGGTTGCTTTTGACTCTCCTAGCACAACAGTCAATAAAAAGGCGGTACGGAAGATGTTTATTAAAACTGTTGCCTCAGTTTAACAACCATTTACTGTAAGACATCAATAAGCTGAACGAATGTAAGTCACGACTCACCAGTAACGCAAGAGAAATCAGCAGAATTTATGACTTTAAATCCCTACTACCTGTTTCCCTTTTAATATGTGCTGCAGCTTAACAGGCTTTTCTCAGATCACACTACCGTCAACATCCTCTACCACAAACAACTAAAAAAATATTCTCCCACCTTAAAGAAAATTAGCAACTACCTTCTCTGACAAATACATGTTTATTGAAAGTTTGCGTCTCTCTAATGTTTCATCACCACTTAACAAAATCCAAAGTTCATAGAAACCAAAAGATATTTTCTACTGATGTTAGTAAGCTTAAGCAGAGCAATTCAGTTGCTGCTAATCAAAGCAAATCACCAAAGTGAATCACTAAACAAGCAGCATCACCAAGCCTGCATACAGGCTTGGTACATAAATTCCAGTTATTCCTAACCAATTCCTTATTTTTTTTTGGGTAACGAAATTATTTTACATCTAAGGATGTTTTTATAGCTGTGGTTTTAGAAACCCAGTTTCTCAAGTTCTTCAGTTTATATAAAGCCAAAAGTACAACTAAATACACATGGCCTATGAAGGGAAAAAAAGCAATAAAGAATATGTCTGTATTGAAGGAATTAAACTCCAATTACCTTGCCAATCTGGAACTGAAAAGATAGAAACATTACCTATATGGGAAAGTTTCTACTGAGGATTTGTGGGATCCCATCCCGTATAACATTATTAATTATTTTGTAACAATAATCAATATGAAAGTATAAAATCCTGGCTAATAAAATCTGATGGATATACAGAATTAAGAAGATACCAAAATTTACTTATTTTTCTCCAATTGAAAATCATTTGCATGCTTTTTAAAATTTATTCAGATTTCTTCATTATTTAAAGATATAATTTTAAATTTCAAAATTGCTAAGCACATTCGTAAAGAGGTTGATTTTCTAAATTTCTAGATAGTATAGGAATGACTTAGCTGTTTATTTAGAAACAGCTCAGACTACGTGCATGATATAGGTATATATGTATATATTTATGGCCCATATGCCATAACTTTGTGTTATTCTTAATGAATATAGATCTCAGAATTCAATTTGCAGTGAAAATACACTCAAAGATTACCTCCAAATTCGAATGTGAATTGTCAGTCTTTGCTTACGATTGTCATTTCAGCTTATACCTTGTCTGTAATGTTATTTGACAGAACATTTGCTAAATGTTAAGGGTTTGAAACGTAATTGATATTTAAAGAAATGTTTTCATACAGTATTTACTCAGTTTCATTTTGAATTTCTACAGGATACACAAATTCTAAATGTCTCATAAATTCTTAATCTTTAAAATGCATATGAATTACATACACATTTTACTAATACCACAAGCACTATAATCAAGACAGGATACTATACAAGTTTTAATCATCTCTGATGTACAACGGCCTTCCTAAAAAATAAAAACTATTGCTCTTTAAAGGATTTATCTTCACCTCAATCTGCACCAAGTACAAGTAGGCAGTTATTAAGTGATCCCTGTACATCTTCTCTATTCAATGAGCAATCCATGAAGCCACCTAAAGATCCACATGAAGCCATACTCAAAAGTAATTATAGTAAAATAACAACTTGAACTATATTCAAGAGAAGAATATTCGGTATTCCATTGCTATGCTATGCAGCTCAGAACAATATGAGAAGTGCTCCAGAGTCATGAAGCTTAAAAGATTTTGTCAAATCTTCTAATAAAAAGGGCTGCATCTGAACAGAGCTAATATTTTACCATACACATCGTGTGGGACATTTTTCTTGCCACTTGTGAATTAATAACTTCTTGTGACAGCCTTAGAAATGCTTAGACTAAAAGAACAGCAGCAAAGAATCCAACCTTAGAAAGCTTACGTGACATCGGACACCATTATAACTGAAGCTATTGAATCTGGGGGGTTGCTTAGTCAAGCTGAAAATGTTCTCTTTTAGTGTAATTCACTGCTACATGAAACAGACCCAGAGGATTGTCTGACTGCCTATTTCCCTAAGGACTTTTAGCAGTTGTGAGAACTGCTGGTCTGGATAAATGCCAGCGGGACACTGCTGGTACCGTTGTCTCATTCTCCAGTTAGCTGTGCCTTCAGGAGAAGCTGTATAGAAAGGTAAGTTGCCCTCTTGGGATGGGGTTACCATCAAGAGAGTTGAAGGTAAGCCAAGGGTTGGCACAGCATTGTGTGAGGGTGGCAGTGCTAATGGGATTTACATTGCTCCAGGGAGCACTAGGGGTTTAGGAGCACATCTGAAATGCCTGTACACCAACACATGCTGTATGAGAAACAAACAGGATGAACTGGAAGCGTTGGTCTGTTCCCAGAGCTATGTTATTAGCATTAGTCAGACTTGGTGGAATGAGTCCCACGACTGGAGTGCTGTGATGAAGGGCTACAGGCTGTTCAGGAGGAACAGGCAGGGCAGACGAGGTGAAGGAGGTGCGGTGTATGTAAGGGAGAGGTTTGATTGTACAGCCCTTACAGCTAGTGATGATGTGGCTGAGAGCCTCTGGGTGAGGGGATGCAAAACAAAGCAGATGTCCTAGTGGGTGTCTCCTATTGATTGCCCAGCCAGGATGACAGCACTGATGAACTATTCTGTAGGCAATTAGGAGAAAACTCTAGATTGGTAGCCCTTGTCCTTCTGGGAGATTTCAAATTCCCAGATATCAACTAGGATACCATAATTATATATACACCATATACATACCACAATTAATAATGCAGCCCTCCTGGATGGACCCCTCAAGCCTAGGTCATAGCTTGTCATGCATAACTCTAGGCATAACGTGGCATAACTATTCTATTCTATTCTGTTCTCTTCTGTTCTATTCTGTTCCGTTCCCTGCACTCATCACAAGTCGAATAATGAGACCGTTATTTGCCTAAAATGTCAGTGGTTTTTCAGCTCCAAAAACACTTTCAAAGACACAAATCACAAAGCCTACAAAAGGAAACAGGATTTTATTTTATTTGTCTGAATTTGTTTCAGAGCTGATGCTTACAAGCACGAACAAAATGCGCGTCTGCAGCCAGGAGCAGGCTGATGCATTCTTCAGTTCAGCTTGAAAAAACATCCCTTGAGTCTGGCAAAGGAAAGCCACAGAGCCACAGAAAGAAGCAGCAGGAACACAGGCCAAGCAGTCCCTGTTTCCTGAAGAACTTGAAGAATAAGCATTGGTACTGACCACACACAAAAGACGACGACAATGAGCTGTGTGGTACCATGTGGTATTTTCCAAAGTATGACACATACCAATGACAAGCACACCTGTTGCCTTCCAAAACTTGCTCCGCCACTTTGCTTCTTGGCCAGTGATGCATGACAAGTGCTCTTGTGTCTTCCCTGTGCTTGATTTGTGTGCAAGGAGATTTGGGAAAGGATGGCTTTGGATGGTGCAGCAAGCCTGGAGGCCTTGCAAGCACAGGCTGTTTCACACAAGCAAGAACCCCTGGGGACATGGAGCCACGGGAAGAGCAGAGCTCGCTCCCGCTCCAAACTTGCAATGGGCAAGAGAGCCCGAGAGAGCCAGGGCACGCGTGGTGCCTTGGAGGTGCAAGAGCAGCCGTCAAGAACTGAGCTGAAAGCCCCCCCCCGAGGAGCCCTGACAAGGGGCTGTGCTCAGTGCTAGAGAGGACAAGAAGCAAGCCCCGGGGGCCACCCTGAGGGCCCGCCCTTAGAGAACAGAAAGCTTCCTCCCCCTAGATGCGGGGCACGAGGGCCAGCTTGGTGGAGCAGGAGCAGTAGGTGCCTAGCCACAATGGCCCAAAGGAGCCCTGGCAAGGGGCCGTGCTCAATGCTGCAGAGGAAGGCAAAAAAACCCCAGGGACACTTGCTAGCCCAACATGGGGGAAAAAAAGCCTTCTTGCCCCCAGATGCAGGGCACAAGAGGCCATGTTCATGGTGCATGAGCAGCAGGCAGTAACCTAGCCAAAATGAGCAGAGGAGCCCTGACAAGTGGTCATGCTCAATGCTGCAGAGGAAGGGAAAAACCCCTGGGGACCAGTGCCACTTTGCCCAGGGGGAAAATTCCTTCCTGACCCCATTCCTTGTCAGACCCCAGGGGACTGACCCCCCAGTCCTTCCTGACCTGCCTCCTAATTCCACAGGCTGGCCCCTCCTCCCAGGAGATGCCAGAGCCCTATTCTCCCTCAACCTGGAGCCATCTCGGAGGTTCCCAAGACTGGCCAAAGGTCCCCGGCCTGATTGACCTTGGGGGCAAGAATCCTTCCCACGCCTGGCAGGGCAGCAGTGGCTGCTCCAAAGCACTGGGACCCCTCGCAACACCTGTGCATCGCATTTGTTATGGTTGTTGCCCCTGGCTCTGCAGGGGATGAGGATGGCAAGCTCTGCAGTGCTCCTGAAGAAGGCATTCCCTTGGTCTGGCCACCGGTATCCAGCTGAAAATTATTTCCGTCCCTCAGATAAGCTTTGAAGGTGGCCCCACTGGGACCTGACCTTGCAGCGCAGAACCTCCAGCAGCCTTGTACAGCCTATGATCTTCCTCCCTCAGACCCCTCCAAATAATTCCACTGGCTCCTCAAGGACTTCATCTCTGATGTCTTTGAGCTGCTCCCAGGCCAACTCTGGCAGTGAGACACAGGAGAATGCTCCCTTTCATCCTGACCAATGCATTTTTACTGCTGCGTTGTCACATGTTGGCACTGTGACATGGGGGTGACAGGCCCCCCGTGCTGTCCTGCTCGCCACTCCTCCACCCAGCATCCTTTGGATGAAGGCCTTTGGGGTGATGGCCTTGAGGCAGTCCCTGTGCCCAGGATGCCCACCGGGTGTCCCTGCCCTTGGTGGCCATGCACTGGGTACAGCTGTTGGGCATCCCTGATGCTTCCTCTGCCACTCGGCTCCAAAGGACAAACCCCGTGCTGTTATTCTTCTTTCTGGCTATGGCGGAAACCAACTCTGCAGCCCAGAGACCACCCCTATTA
The DNA here is from genome assembly GCA_008711295.1 of Anarhynchus alexandrinus. Taxonomy (NCBI): domain Eukaryota; kingdom Metazoa; phylum Chordata; class Aves; order Charadriiformes; family Charadriidae; genus Anarhynchus; species Anarhynchus alexandrinus. The sequence goes on along the minus strand of VUYV01000423.1, from coordinate 279,530 downwards.
GCCATCCTCTCTCTGTACCAGATCTAATGTCCATGAGACCACACAGTAAGGGGGACCAGGGACTTGAGCTGTCTGGACACAAACCTGGAGGGTGTAAGGGGGCACAATTTCAGCAGCTGCAGCCTGAGGGAATGCCAAAGCATAAACAGAGCCATAGATTGGGATGGACGGTGCCAATAGACTCCCATGCCTCATGCCTGTCAGAGTTTAAGAAGCAATGGGAAAATGCCTTTAATAAGCATGCTTTACCTTTTGGTCAGCCCTGAAGTGGTCGCGCAGTTGGACTAGATACTCGTTGCAGGTACCTTCCAACTGAACTATTCTTCTGTCTTGAAGGGCACTCAATGGCAGCAGCAAGCAAAGGGTGAGGTAACTCTTATCAGCCACCAGAGAGGGGCATATCATGTCACCCTTAAAGGATGGAAAAACCTGAACATTTTCCCTGTTTTAGAGGATTTGGGGAAAAGTTGGCATCACAGTGACCTAATTCTCCAAAACTATTCTCGTAAAGATTGCACTCCAGCTTTAAAACAGGACTTTGTGGAGAAAGTCAACTCAGTGTATGTATATACTGCATATAACTCCCAAGGCTCATTTTTATTTTATGAAAGCATTATTATGAAGAGTTAAATTTGTTTATTTCATGTCAGCGATGTTGACCCTTTCATATATGCAGTTTCATATCAGAGAACACTAATATTACATTCAGCTGAGAGGAAACAAGATGTACTCATAGCAAGACTCCACTTGCCATTTTGCTTAAAATACAAATACAAAATGCATCATCTTCACCTAAACTTTAGGGAAAGAGCAGAATAAATTGAACTGAGCCTGGAAGTAACTGCATCATTAATATATGTTTTATTCCATACATGTAGGAAAACAAATACCAGTGAGCGTCTTCAGGCTCAAAATCAATGGTGCATAACCAAGACCTATTGTTTGAAATCTATGAAAGTTTTTCGTTTCATGAGAAAAATAGCCACCTGATTTCTCTAGGAAATAAGCCATCACGGACAAATGGATCAATCACCACTTACAGGAATGCAAGAAAATAATGCTGGGCAAAACCATAATTCAGGAAAAAAAATAAACATTAAAGGCGAGACTATTGTGATTAGACTGCAGCTTTTGACTGTATTTACCTGAATGCTAACATCCTCACTTTGTGAAACAGCATACTGTAACTTTACTTCCGTTTTCTACTTTTTCAGATGTTTATGGATCCTAAGGATATTTTTTAAATCTTCATCCTTATATTAACTGATTACAGACCACTGTATGGAAGACCCTTTCTGTAGGGTGTGTGGACAATTACTGGAAAACCTATTAGAAAATGTTAGTCTGCTCTTTTCCACGAAAGAAAGCCAGACCTGTCTTAATAAACCTTAATCGAAATCTTCAAGACTTTATAATTTTTGGCCATACATTCTGTTTATTTAGCAGGGACAAGTTTTTCTCCATTCCACAGAAAAAAAGCCATAAAAGACTTTTCAAATGAACCAGCTACATACATCCTTCTAAAAAATGCTGAATGATTAAAAAAATGTTCAAGTGTAATTGAAAACTGCCTGAGAATACAATTGAACAAGCTGGTGGGGCATGTATTCATACAAAATATACTTGTTTTTCTCTGAATGTTTATACATTCATTGCCAGCTAGCAAATGAACCTGTAAAGAATACATACAGTTGTTGCAGTTCTCAAAGCCATGGTGCTTGAGAATATCTACCAAAAACCTCATTACAACTAGAAATGGAAAAATAATGGACTTTTTAGTTTGCTTGCAGTTTCAAAAAGTTGAGAGAAAAAAAATTCATATTGCATCAGATTAACGCAAAGGTAAAGAATAAAACATAAAGATATGTTCTTAAGACTTTTTTTACCAAAAGCTCACTTTATGTCAAATTTTTCTGAAATATTCCATTTGGGGAAAAAAAAGAGTTAAAATTAAATAAAAAGGTGTTTGGAAATATTTTTTTTTTCTGTTTCAGCCTGAATCTTCTGATTTTAGAAATCTTTTTAACATACTACACAAATGCTAAATCTTTTTTGACATTTTTAAAATGCAGGAAATAATAGATATTTTGAATTTTAAGTAATATGTACTACCAAAGCAGACTTCTATTTGTTACTGGTAACAACCAAAAGTAATAAATGGACTGAAGCCTGTTGTCACTTATTTTCATGCCAAAAATATGAACATATATGTAGGAACAATCACAACCATCTTTTTCTGGAGAGGGGATGGAGGAAAATAATCCGTACCGAGAATGCTTACAAAGACAGCGTTTTTGGCCTTAAATTGCAAAACTGTACTGTTTAAAGACTACCATGACATGAGAATATATGGAGGATAAAAGGTATCCATTTTCATGATCCTTAAGGAAAAAAAAAAACCCTCCCAGACGTCAAAAAGCTAGAAAGAGTGCTAATAAAGAAGCAAGCTGATAAATAGAGCATACATTCAATCAGATATTTAAAAGTTTGCAAAGAAAAAGTTCAACAGTTCATTTCCTCTCCATAGTTTAGATGTAAATATTCAGCCATTCACTTTTAATATCAGAAAGAGAATATGAAGCTATGTTTGTAGCTGCTGAGCTGTGAAGATGATGGCTAAAAATCAAACACATAGACCTAAATAGGTTCAGAACTACCCAGTATAAAAATACTGAAATTTATACGGGGAAAAAAGGTTGGATGTTTAGCAGAATTGCTAACTGTCCCATCCACTGTCACAAGCAAAGCTACCCAGTTCACAGGGACCTGTGCTAAACGATTGTTCCAGTTCTGTTTTTTTCCCCCCACATTAAAAACTCTGTATATTCAAAGCACTGTTACTTCAGTGATTTAATAAAATTTCTAGAAATATGATATCATGATTTCACAACATATATGCTTCAAAATGGCTCTTTCTTCCTGCCAGTTAATATTTTTATGCAGTTCTACCACTTAGATGGTGAGAAAAGTCTGACCAGACAACTTAGTGGTACATTATTATAAGTAATAGAATACCATAAGAAGAGGCAGGGAATCATTTATGCAGAATACATTAGTATCTTCACCACTTAAGTGAATATTCACATAGGTACCAAAAGTGTAATAGCAGAAATATGTATGCATACATTTATATACATATAAAGCTGTATTTTATTTAGCACAGGATGTTCCAATAGTAATCATGACACTTCAAGGTACTTTGGTTCATACTTTTTTTTCTTTTTTTAAAGGCTATGTTGGTGAAACAAAATGTCCAGGGTACCCTGTGGAATCTGGCCAAGTGAAACTTTATCAGATTCCACAAAAGGTAAGTAATAGCGGTTTTCACATCTACCTTAAATAGTCCCTTTGATGTTTAGATGCAATAGATGATTCTGGATAGGATGGAGGTCTCACATTAAGTATGAATGGCAACCGTGTGAGACAGCGAATGAGAGATGGATAGTTAGTTAGCGCCAGCAGCACGAAACCAAGCAAAGGAGACTTCAAATAAGTAATACAGAAAATTTTCCAACAGTGAGTATAGCTGAATGTGTAAATAACTGCCAAAGGAAACAATGGTTGAAGTCAAAGTCACTGCAGGCAAACAGGATTAACTACACCAACGATTACCCAAAAGATCTGTTCAGCCCATAATTTTTAGCACTTCAATACTCCCTAATCAGTTCTTGCAAACATTCACTTGGCTCATCCTTTAACAGCATTTCCAAACCTTATTTTTGTTCTTGTAACATGTTTACATAACCAAGGTTTTGTTCACTTTACTATCTGGAGACTAAATGTTCTCCATACAAACATTCATTATTTCATAAAACCCTAAAGACTGTGGTTACTATTTTTCCTCCTTTTCCCTACCTCCCTAAAAAAATCTGTCACCCGTCAGGAAACTGAAACAGTAACATTTGACATAGCACAATATAAGTAGTATAGCTAATAACTGAAATGAACAGATCTGCAAACACAACTCAGGTGACATTTGTTCAGTCCCACTGCTTCCTAAGGATTAGCTAACAGACCTGATCAATGAATGGAAACAGCTCAGTTTGCAGCCATTCATGGAGCTCCTGCTACCTATTTGCCTTGAGTATACTAAGTATTTGCATGATTTTCTGCCATCTCCAAGTGATTTTTTTCAAGTATATCCTACACTTCAGAAGAGAATCATCTGGAATTTGAGAATTCTTACCATCAGATATACAACCACGTCAAAAAGATTCAGACACACAGTTTAGACACAGAAAATCAACACAGCCATATCAAAAAAACTCTGTGAACAAAGGTATCAGGGAGTGCTTTCCACTCATAGAATTTCAGCACCCGGAATGCCTCATGCAGTTATCTTGAAAAGTGTAGCCAAAGACTATGCAATAGTGTTGCTATTGCCATTTTTGTAGGCATTCATCTGCCACAGGATGGAGATTAAGGGAACTATTCATATGACAATGATCCTGCAGGAGCTTATTATGATCTTCACGACTCAGTAGTAAAATGTACTCTATTGTAGATGTCATAGCCTCCAGATGCCATGTATTTGCTCCCTGTCTCAAAAATTCATAAACGTGGACATGATGGAAGATATATGTCATGTGCCTTTGTTCTCTGTCTCCAAAAAAGCATGAACAAAAAATCTGCCATCCATTTCGACTTAACTGATTTGGTGAATATTTGCCTTTGGTTATATTGCTTTCTTCTCTGTGACTTGCTTTTTGATAAATGATGTCACTGCAAGTATAAAGACCCTATTCCCCTTTACAGTCTATGAAATAGATAATTTTAAAATAAAAGCTAAAACTCCAATTGACTAAAAAATGTTGTTTATGTTACATAGTAGTCTATTTGTTTTTTTCCAAGCTTGTCCTGCTCATGCAACTCCTCCATTAGCATAGCCCTTAAGCAAGTTATTTACCCAATTTTAGTACTTTTTAAATAAGACATAGCCGGTTTTGCCCTATGGAGAATGAAAAGCTTTTCTAAATTTAATATCACCATTTATTCACTGATAAAAATACAAAGTTCATTATGAATCTTGGTGTAGGGTGAGGCCCTAATTCTTTTTTGGTGACTTCTATGAGCTTTTCTGCTAGAAGACAACCCCACAGATCTCATCTACACAAAATACAAAGGTGCAGTTTCAAAGACAGACCAGATTTCAAACTTAAGGCAAAACAAAACAAAACAGAAAGAGGAAGATTTGGTAATGCTATGAACTTCTCCAGGCAACAGATGCAAGCTCTCATCCCTCTCTGGAAACCACACCTCTTTTTTAACTTTAATTTGCTGGGCAAGGAAGAACATGGATTTCACCTCTGGTACAAAAAAATTAAATGTGTCTTATACGCACACCCAAACAAAATAGGAACCAGAAAATATGGTAATTAATGACCCAACTTTTGAATAAGCAGTTCAATATGAGGAAGTTTTTTTCTTAATATTCTGAAACTAATGACCAGGTTGCAGTAATGCACAAGGAAAGAGTTTTTGTAGTCACTAAGTGTATGGCTTCCCAAGTAAACCTTGCTTGGATTGTGAGAAAATACCTAATTTTTATATCTGAAAACGTGCTCTCTAAAATATCAAAATAAATAATATATTCAATATGAATCTATAAACTGAAAAAAATATGATTGCGATATATTGGACAGCCTTTTTATTTAGGTAATATTTCCAAAATTTGGGGCAGATTTGACTAGAAGCATGATTTGAAAATTACTGTTTATCCAAATGGCCAATTCCTTCACTGACAGCAGGATTAATCTGCAAATCATACTGCTTAATGACAGTACTTATATTTATATGCAAATATATACATTTCTAATCATAAGGTTATAAACTTTGCCTCTGCCAAAGGACACGTCTACATGGAACAATGTAGCATTATACACCTGGCTCCAAATGATGCATTTGAAGACAAGTGGCAAATTTGTTCACATTTCTCTCTTGTTCCAGTAGCCATACCAAAGAGCTGCTTTCCTCTCTCTTAACACAGTGAATTTTTAGTTTTTCTTCTCAATTGCTTGGCTGCTATCTACTGATAGCATCTTGGGGACAGCCCAACTCCTGGATGTAAAAAGCACACTGTATTTTAGGAAGGTTTTTGAAAGAGAAATCCCTATACACATAAAAATGTAAAATATTATTACTGATCTTATAAAGAAAGAACCCCAACAATTATTGAAATCACTTCTAATACAAACAGACCAGCAATACTCTCTCAGTAGAATTACAAGGTTATGTTGGGCCACCTCAGTCCTTCTGTGAAGACACATTTTATCAGTATTTTCATAGTTCCATACATTGTTTCCTTGGCAGATGCTTTTTATTCTTCTCCAAAAGTCTGTCAAGCAAGCAACTTTTCTCCAAATCACTGAAATAATTTTGTCAACAAGTTGTGTTTGAGTTTTTCTCACATTTTCTTTAACCCTCTAAAAGCATCCTGTCATGTGCCTACAGTATTTTGCCTATCCATTTCAAAAAAAAAAAAATAATACTACTTTAACCTGTAATTATTGCAGCAAATATCATGGGGTTTATTGTTTGATTCTACTACAATTTTTCTGTTAAAGACAGTCATATTTCACAGTAAACTAGATGTTGGTTTCTTCTATCAAACACCTGAATTTGCATTTGATGTACCAGTAAGGAGGTAGACTTAAAAGTAAGTATTTATCATTCTGCAAAATCAACTATGCTATAATGTTTGATATACTTAAAATGGCACATAAAACACTTTAGCAGTATGATGGTAAACACTTGTTTATTAAGAGTCAGGTACTGAATAATAACAGTGGTACCTAAAACTTCAGAAGCTCAGTACCTCTTTGAGTAATAATCAACTTTAGAATAACCCACAGTTCCTCAGATAACAGATCCACTGTTGTCTTTTTACAAACCTATCTAACAACCGTGCATGCTCTCAGCACAGCAGCACCAACACTACAGCAAGTTTGATTTGATTTCTCAACTAAGTTACTGCAGCTGCTGAGAAATTATCTGTGGTTTAACATACATTTTTAAAATAAAGCTTTAATTAATTTCATGGAAATAGGAAAAATAATACCAAAACTCAATTCTTCATGGTTCTTCTTGGTGCTAAATGAAAGCAGATAGCCTTTTAACTACCTATCCAAATCCAAACAACAACCAAAATCACAAGGTGTTTTTCTTTTTTGCTAGTTAGGATGGCAAAGGGCTCCCATATGCCTTAAGTCACCCAGTGAAGTCCATGGACGAGACTTCCAGGTGTGTGCTCCTTACCTTATTCTAACACCTTGTTATTAAAAGACAAATCTCAAATAGCTCCTTCCAGCTAAAGTACAAACAAAGCCAGGATACTGCATAAAAAATACATACTCAGAAATAGGACATCAGACATTTCATTTTCTGCAGGTTTGTAGATTGTCTTTAAGCACTGGCTAGATTGAATTCAAGGGCAGGCATTTAGAAACTACCCTTGCTTTTCTTAAAACATAATCAGTTCTGCTCTTAAATTCAAAAGCATTTGTACTATTGCTCATCTGGATTTCAAAAGAAATTCTAAAGTCATATTCACTAAAGGAAAGACTTCTGAAAAACATGTCACATATTCAGACAATCTGAGCAACTCTGATAGAATTCCTATTTATTTGTTTAATTTTATCTCTAGCACCAGGTAATGAATTATATCCTGTTTCCCAGTTGTTCCCCTCAAGACCCAATATGATGTTTGCCTGAATATTATCTTTTCCTCAACTTTCCTGTTCAAGCTTATATAATAGTCAAAGTCATCTGCAGAAGAAACCATGAAGATCAAAAGGAGCAACTTCAAAGTACTATCACAAATTCCAATGTTGCATCTTCCAGAGAAGAACAAAATAAAAACTGAGAGTTAGGGTTACAATAAATATTTCATGAAGCCCTGGGCAATATAACTAGCAAACCTGGAACATCTTAATCTATCTAAGCAAAAAGCACTTGAGATTCAGATTTAATCTGAGANTTTTTTTTTGTTTGGGGGGGGGGGGGCAAATGATAATGGAAAAACTTACAATAGGAGCAGCCGTAGACTTCAATTCTTAACCCAATTTGGCCCTCTCCATTCCAGTCCAAAGGAACTATCCGTACATAGCGAGCAATAACTGGATGTTGTAAATCATGCCGGACCACACTATCAGAGTTTGTATTTCCAGGAAATGCCTAAGGGAAAGAAGAAGAAAAATAAAATTATTGTATTACATCTATTTTACATGCTATAAAGGTTCTGTTCTGAAGGAAAACATCAGGCAGTGAAATCCTCTGAGTGTCTAGGTTACAGTGAAGTTTGGTTTAAATGTTTCTGTGATAGTGATCAAATGAATAGTTGATTTACAAAGTTTCACAAGAATACCAGAACAGTAGCATTGAGACCTCTTTGTCCACAACAGATAAGTTGAAATCATGGAACGGCTGCTGCTAGGTAAGAAAGTAATCCAAGTTTGATCATTAATCTGTTACCTAGTTATTAACATGTTAATAAAAGCGTCCAACCCAGAGTGGTTGTTCTGGGACAGAAGATACCCAACCTGTATCAGCAAGATTACACACACCAGTCATTTTCCTATAAACATGAAGACTGAAATAACTTTCTTCCCACAATAGAGAGGGACCCCTTCAATTTATCAAATTTCTAAGAATTTAAACATCTTCCTTTTGATGGATTACCTGCTGGAAAGTGAGCGTCCAGTTTCTTTCCAAGCCATAGCTGTCATGCACAGCATAGCCTATTTTTGATTAATAAAACTTTGGAAGTCAGGAAAGGACACAAGAGCTCTCAAGAGTTTGGAAAATCCATGAATAGCACTTGGTTTGTACCTACTGGTGAAATATTTCATAGCATCAAGCCTTAAAGTAAACAATACATATTAGCTAACATAATAGAGGGGGGTTTTGTCTTGTCATTTTATGGACAACTCATGCATTCACTGAGGACAGATGTTAAATGAATGACTATGATTTAGTCATTCTCGATGTTTTCAGAGCAATTTTCACATCTTTTCATAGGTAATGTTCAATAAAAATAAGTGTCTTGTAACAGTGAATATAATAGTCATAAATGAACAGAGAAAAGATGATCCATTCCTAGAGAGCCTATGAAAATAAGAAATTTCTGTGCATCCTTACAAAAAAGACATTTTTGCTTCATAGAGAGAAAACCAAAAAACAAACAGTAGTAGTATCTACACAGTTGCCATCTGAATAAATCCATATAAAGCCCTATAATAAATACACAGTGGAATGACAAACAAAGAAACAACTTGGCTGTAAGCTGTACTACTGCAAAATAGTCATAAAAATTTTTGAAAGAGCCAAAATTTAAGTTGGCCTTTTGCATATATAACAATAATAGCAATACATAATTACATGCCCAGATACTACTTATTCCAAAAGGATATCTTAGATGAATAATTATTTTCTACAGTGCACAGCAGATCTAGGTGGTGGTAAATGTAAGGAAGATCCACAGGATCCCTTCCTTGGCGGACTCCAAAAATTATGACATGTATTAATGGTTACATTAACTTTTTTTTTTTTTTGGTACTGCAGCTTAACGTGCTAAATGATGATGATGGCACTCCTTGCTTCATAGCTGACCTTGTAAGATACTTCAATTAATGTCTATGAAGCACTTACATATTTGACTGGTAAGGGTTTATAAGGAAATTAACAATTCTGTCTTCTGAGCTGAGCAGAAGACAATAAACAACAAAGGAAAGCATACACTGAAGACAAAAAAATCCTATTGAACAACTGTCTATTCTCTTAGTCCTGTTCTAGGAATCACAGAACTTCATGGAGAGAATAAAGAATTTGATCCTTTAAATATATGTATTTTAGTGAGCATGCAAGGTAACGCTCCATATTTCAAGACGAATTTCTGTTTGGGCACGTCTTAATTTTGTGATGCTTGGCATAATCTTATCAAAACTCTCTTAACGTAGGGTTTTGCTGTGGTTTTTTTTTTCTTTGTTTTGTTTTGGGGTTTTTTTTGTTTGTTTGTTTAATTTGCTAGAAGTATTAGGGGCAAAGGAAGCTGAATACAGGAGGGCATGATCTTTTAGATATAATTTGATTAAATGACTGATGAAAAGCAATTCTCAAAATCAGAATGATTTTCTGTAGCTCTCCAAACTTTGTGCCCTAACTTGCGCTTTACCAGTCTTTTGTCAGAAAGACTTAGGGCCAATACCAGAAGGAGCTTAATATTTTGAGGGTTTCTATTAGTATATGATCCAGTAGCACCTGCTGAATGCATAAACACAGTCAATACAGAATAGGGCAGTCTGTCATTAGTCTCCCCGATTATTAAAATACATTCCATTTAGTCTCCAGCAGAACAATACCTTTTAAATACAGCCTTCATTTAGATAAATGTGGTACAGTAATACACGCTCTGTGAATAGCAAACACCAGCCCAAAATCCATCGCTGCAAGGGTGAAGAATCAATTTACAGGGGCTTGTGAATTATGTATTATTGCTGTAAAATCTCCTGTCCTGACTGAAAATTGTACATGGACTGAGAAAAGCAGGTTCTCATTAAAAATTGAGTTTATACAATTTTCAAAGCCACATGTTTGCTAAGGTTAACAAAGAGTTTAAGAAGATTTATAAGCATAATTAAACCCACACCTCTAATAGGAGATTTTTTTTTAAACAGGGAGTGAATCTCTGGGGGACAAAAAAAAAAAGAAATGTACAATAAGAAACTCCCTTACAAAAGTATTTTTCAGTAAGAGGTGGAAATACCTGTATAAATGAAACAAGTTTTTCAGACTATTATCTCATGAACTCACTTAAGTATTAATGCCAGTTGTCTGCTTTTCATGGGTAATGTGGTTTTTATTTAACCCAAACTGGGAAAATGACCAAAATGACTCATTTTTTTGTAAAACAGGTAGCACTGTCTCACCATTCCAACTCCAAAAACTTTGTTCTACAAGTCATTTCTCTTCTTCTATTGGATACCGACTTCTGTAAACTGCTTTATGTTTCAGTTCATATTGCAATGAAAAGATTGGGAGTGTTGTGAGTTACAACCATTCTTCTCAGAAACAAGTAAAGCAAAGTAAAGTAAACAGCAAAGTAATAAGAATGAAGAAAAGTAGGAAAATATGCCCCCAAATCCTTTCTAAACACTGCTTTTGAACATATGTGGAACAGAGTTTTCAAAAGTACTCCCTAAGAGTTTTGCTACTGGCTTCCTTAAGACTAAAATCTGTTCAGCTCCAAGTATTTTTCCAAAATTACTAGGACAGGTTTATAGGACAGATAATACATTTTAATGGGCCAACTAATTAAGTTTTTTTTTTTAAAAAAAAGGTTTTGGCACAGGAAGTTTCTTCATCAGAAGCAGCAGCAAAAAGAAGCTGTACAATCTTTGAAATTCACTTTGGTCTTATCAATATGCTTCAGCCACACTACTGTACATAAAGACACTGTAGAGACATTCAGTATAATTTTCTTTGCATAAACAAAAAAAAAACCTGTGAGAAATAAAGGTAAGTTTTGGGGAAATTTGGAAGAAAAGTTAGGAAAAGTTAAGATTCAAGCTCAACTTTGTTTCCTATATTTAAAACAATGATATTCTAATAAATAATTAAAAATGTTAAAGCTAAGTTATAATTTCGTAGTAGTATTGTAGTAAAGCATAGTAGTAAAGTAACATACAGCCTAACAGTATTATTAAAGTAAAACTGACAAAAACTGGGTTTAGTTTCCTGCAAAAGGACAGTTTTGCAATGCCATTCAGTACTCAACTTCATGGATACAGCAAGTACATTACAAAATCTCATTTTGGGAAAATACTTTGATCACCTTTTAGAATAAAGGATTAAAAAGAAATTCTTAGCATTAAAAAATTATCTCTCAAGTAAGGAGGCTTGAGACTGAATGAAAAGAAATGTTATTAAGTGAACAAAAGTGGAAGTTTTCATATTTTAATCAAAGAGGAAAAGAATGAAAGAACATTGGTCAGATACTCAACCAAATGAAGAAAAAGATGTTTGCAATCTTTCAATTCTAAGTGAAGCAGAGAAAAAAACTGCACTTCACCCCCCAAAATCATCACATGTATACCAGAAAACCTAGCTTGCTTAAGGGGAGAACTAATTCTTCACCTGACTTAATTCAGGTGACGAATTCTTCATCCAAATTAATGATTTATTCAGAGACAAGTTTTAAAATCACTTCAATGTACGCTCCTGATATAAAAATAGGGCAGTACATGGAACAGTAGGATGACATTTCTTTTCCAGTTAAAAAAGGAAGAACTATTTTTTTTCATAACTTTCTTTAATTACTAGTAATTTTTTTCATTACTTTAATTATATACTTACCTTTATACTTCTCGACATTTATATTTTGCTATTGGCATTTTAAGCAAAGGAGGGAATAATTTATGGGTCTGAATTTATGAAAAAAATCTAGGCTTCTAGCTTTATTTTGACACAGCAATATTGAAAATACTACAGAGTCTATGTTCCATGGAATTATAGGTCTTTAAATGGCTCTCATAATCAGAAAAAGGATTTGCATGTAAAAGCCACATTAATAAAAGTGTGGTATTATAAAATATGGAAACATCCACAGACAGATAAAAGATATCTGTGGGAAACATAACTGGGTTTTCTTTGAGGACTCTGAGGTGAATTAAGCATGGAGCTGGCTAAACCTTCAAACTTTTTTTTTTATTGAAAATCCCCAAATTCCAAAACAAATATTAAAAAAAAAATAAAATAGAAGGATTACAAGCTTGCGAGGTTGATAGCTTTGGTTATGGCTGTCAGGCCTCTGCCTACACAGCAAAGTAAATCTGGAAAACTTTGTTCTTCACTTGAGTTCTCAGGACTCCGCACCATGGAGGAGAAGAGCAGGGCAGGCTGGGTGCTGGGAGCCAGGTGTGTTCGGCATAGCAGAGCAGTCCAAATCCGAGGGCCCCGGAAAACTCACATCATGTACTGGTTCTGCACAAGCTGACTGAAATCCATAGTAGATTTCAGAGAAACCAAGATGTTTCAAAAAATGTCCATGTTTTATCACAGGAATGTTTTCCAAAAAAAACCACTTAACTTCATGAGAAAAATGAGTCAAGCTCTAAGTACCTCATTGCTGCTGAAATATTTCTCTGCTGGGTACCTATGAAAATCCAGCCCAAATATATGATGTAAAGTGAAATAGCAAGAATAAAAGGACTGGGTAAAGGAAAATGTTATGAGATTAACTTCAAGGAGAAAGGGGGAGGGGGAAGAGGAAGAAACAACAGATGGTAGGAAAACCGGTTGCAGAAGAAAAAACCCCAGCAAATAAACAGAAAAGAATTGAGTGTGCCAGAAAGCAACAAATTCAGGTTTGGTCAATTTTAGCTAAGTTTTGACATGTTCCTGTACTTTCATATCCTAGTGCTGGGTGGAGTAAGAATAGGTAATAGGAAGTGTTAATCTTTTGCCTGAAGAACCATTTCTTAATTCTCTCTACTGAACAGCACAATCACTGCAGCTTGCATACTCTACTTTCCTTAAAAACAAACCAAAACAAATCAAACATATTCATGGCAAAACTACATTTCTATAGAATCCTTCATAATTACCTCACACACTAATGGAACTAAATAGAAAAACGGTATCTGAACACAATTAAAAGCTATAGCATTTCCCTTATCCCATATGATGAAACCCTCAAATAAAACCTTCAACAGGTGCTGAATCTCATCTTTGAGATTCGTGGTTATAAAACAATCAGAGCTCTGGAGAGCTCAGGATTAACAACGTGGATAAAGTAAACATTATAGTGCTGTTGATGGTACTCTGTGCTCATACATACTTGATTCTACTATCAGTGATATCAGTAAATTCCCCATTTCAGTAGAGTTATACACACCCTTCCCTCAGCCACACATCTCTGTGAAGCAAGTTACCTATGTTGTGAGTACCACTGATTTCTGAAACACTACTCACATACTCAAAGCAAGGAACGTCTAGTAACAGCCTTTTAATATAACTGAATACACATCTTTTTTATGCTCAAAGTATTTCCTAGCATTTTTTAAACAGACCCATAATTCTGATCACATTACTCCCTTAAATTCTTTACTGATTCCTAGGGGCTTACTTTCAGGTTCACATTCTGACTTTGTATGCTAAAGACATATTCTAACCACATATAACCACATATAATTAGATGTATAATATCATGTAATTATCACTACATTCAAAGAATAATGCCAAAAGCTGTATTTGGTGCCTTTTACCCTTTCACATCTCCAAGCAAAATTAAATGATTCAGCAACATAACATTATTGATTTTTATAACAAATTATGCTAACATTTTATAGCCTGCTTAACCATTGCTATACTTAAAAAGAACTTCATCTCATTTACAGGAACATTTAGGTTTTTATTGTATAAGGGATAATTCCATCTTCTGTTCACAGATTACTCCGATGGGTTTCAGTCTTGTACAGTGATTCCTCAAAAAAGGTTTTAAAACTTGAAGACAGAGAATTGGAGGAATCATAAAGCAAGTTATGATACCTTGGATATAATTTCAAATACTCAAAATAAAAATTACAAATATGAGTTTCATATTCAAATCTGTCACTGAGTTTTAACGTGGTGTATTGATGCTTGTAGTTTTTCTTTAAAAAAACAACAACAGACAAAACTCCCACACACAAACAAATAAACCAAAACCAAAAAACCCCACACCAGCACAGCCACTGTTTTCAGAACTTGATTAATATTAACTGGATGCAGATAAAATGCTCTTTTCTCCTCCAGCACTATTTTAGATTATTATCTGTCTAATTTACTTTGAGTAATGAAGCCTAGAATCCTAAAGCTAAAATCCAAATCAAAGAAAGAACTACCTCTCCACCCTGTTCATATACCCCAAACCCAAGAATGAATTGCTTTTCTCATACTTCTACATAATAATTGTTCATACCTTATCCACAGAAACTTTACCAAGTTATCTGTGCATTTTTTTTAGAAAAACTGACTGCTTTCCAGGACAGAACAGCAATCCATTGCTAACTTTATATTACATCAATATTTGAGGTAGGACATCTGAGAGTGCACACGTGTATAGACTAGGGGGTTTTGTTTGGTTGGTTGGTTGTTTTTTTTTCCCCCACAAAGCCACTTAATCCCCCTATTCCCCTAACCTTTAGACTCAAGAACAAGAAGACACAAACATATGGATACTGTTAAGTTTTACTTTATGGGACATCACAGAAGGCATCACAGCAAAGGCACCAACAGAGTCACACTTCTCCACATCTGGAAATCAAAAATAATATTCCAGAGATGTGCCAAATAGCTCATTAGCAAATATCTGATTCCCTTTTGGTGTGGACACCAAACAACATGAAGAACTTCTACTACTGATATTCACAAAGTTATCAAATAATTTTCAGTTCTGTATAATGAACAGGAGATTTCAACCCCTGTGCTGAGCCATGTAGGTTTTGTTCAGGATGACAGAAAATGGTGAAAAATTTAAATTTTTTTAAAACCTAAAATATACACCAAAAATACTAAGTAAAGTCAACGCTGAAAGGTCAGAAGTAATGTTTCCTGCGGAGTCTTCATTAATTTCTGAATAACATTATGATATTCATTTATTTTCATAATTACATGCTATTTATTCCCCAGAGATTCATACAATACTGAAAGAGATAAACAACTGAGGTTGCAGTACCTCGAGCTTTTGGGGTGGGTTTTTGTTTTCCATTTTTAACCATATCTACATTCAACAACAAAAACAGATGAGCTTGATTTATACCTAGATTGAATTTGTTGAAAATACAATCCTCCAGCCTTGTCACATCTTTGCTGTCAAGATGAACCGATTGCATCATTAACAAAAATTTCGTAACATATTGAGGAGTAATCATTAACTTGCTCTTAGTCTTAAATAAACTAAACAGATTTTAACTCTTAGACGTTTCAGGTCACAAGGTAGGCTGACTCCAGGGATAACTTGGGATTTCATAATGAATAAGACTGATACCTTTAAGATAGTTCCTTAATTTGCATGAGAAAGTGAAACATGTACTGTCCAAGCCTGTGGACTGCCATATGGGAACAGACTGTGTTCCATGACGGTAACATAGAGGGTCTGCCCTATAGCACAGAAGCTGGGTTCTCTTTGTGACAGCTCCCACGTGATGTTAAACAAGTTGCAAAAAACTTTTCAGTGGCACTTAGTATAGTTTCCTGGGCACACAAAATGATTAGGTAGTTTTGACTTAATCTTTCACTGTCTCAGTTCTGCATAGAAAATAGGGAGTAAAAATTCATTTGTTTTATGGGGTTGTAAAAATAAAATAATACTTATTAAGCACTTACTCAAGTATTCACATGGGCGCCTAAATTAGAAATCTGAGCCTTTTGTGGTCAATGAAGCAAAGTGGGAGATAGGAACTAAATTAAAAGCTTGCCACTCTTCACTGGCTACACAGTAAAACATAAATTTTCCTGGGTGTAATATAAATGTATTCCACAAAATGGAGAATATAATCAACAACTTAGTTCCAAAAGTTGCCTAGTGACTGATTCATGTAAAAAGAAAAAGAATGCACAAACCAGTGTGAAATGGTTATACAGACAGAATAAAAACTGCTTTTCTCCCAGGGATTTGTGAGGTTTTATTCATTAATAGACAAAAATTAATTTTCCTACATCTTCTGTAGAATGAGAGAGAGACAGGAAGAATGTGTTTCGTAACTAACTAAATACAATTGCAATCATTACTGAAATAGTAAAATCAACAGCTGTCTGATCACTGGCTGCTGGGCTACGGAGCTCAACAGTAACAGGAGCTCTCACCTTGAGAAGAAGGGCAAGCACAGAAGAGCCCATCGTGGTCCTTCATTTCTTTCCTCTCTAGGACTGATGTATTTAGCAATTTTCACACTCTTTGATGCTTTTAAATAGCTTTTAAGTAATGTTCAGAAGAGTATTTATTCCTTTTACACTAGTCTGGTCTCAAAGCTTCCTGTGTGTCTTCTACACAACTCCACTACTCGATAGGGTTACTTACACGAAAATTTGCAGCCCAAGAAGTTGAGGCTGTTACTAGTGACTGCACTTCTGAGAGGCAGGTACAACCTCAGCAATGTCATTCCACATGTCTTGCACTTAGTGCATTGGATTATAAGACTCTGAAACTCCCTGCAGTAAAATGTATAATAGCAAAACCTATTTTAAATGCTGTTTAGAAAATTCTATATTCAGTAGGGACATAGCAACGAAATAAAGAAAGCTTTTGAGCTCTTAATTGGTTATACATTAATATAAACAACGTTCTCTGCCCTTGATAGAAAACCTTCATTTGTGACATCAATTTGTAACTATAAATCAAAATTACCATACTTGCTCTTTTCATGTTCTTTCCTTTCAAATGATGAGGAAATCAGGATGGTCAATTTTTAGGATAAACAGTTCTCAGTTATGAGTGGTTTTTATTCCTATGTGAAATCACAGAAATGTCCAAAGACTACTTTTCAGATCAGTTCAATTCTGCCTAAACTACCAGTATGCAAGAAACAACCCTGAACCAAAACATGTGCCATAAAAGAAATAGTTTGTTACAGGAATACAAATGTAAATCAAGCTGAATAAAAGAATGGGGAATAAAGTCTGGTTATTGTGTATTAATTGCTTCAAGTTTGAAGTTAATATTGCATATTGAAATAACAATATACAAACTTTGAAGACAAAAATTAAATAATTTGGGGTTTTTTGAGTATATTTTTGGTATCTCTTTAATGCTGGGATTACAGTAAATTGCAAATAGCATTTGTAGTTCCCCATAATTCAAATGGCCTTTGTTATAATGGGAACAAACAAAACAAAACAAACAACAAAATAATCTTTCTTTAAACATGTCTTCAGCTGTCCTTAAATCATATTAAAACATTTTAAATGCATTAAAAATTATAGAAACTTTAAAAGTATGCACCTAATATAATTTTGTTTCTTTTGGTTTGGTTTGGTTTTGTATGCTTCCAAGTTGCAATGTTTATGAAAGGAACAGAAAATTGCATAATTTTAAGTCAAGGTTGAGCAGACAATGCCTAGAGAAAAAAAGTGGAAGAAGGAAAATTATTACTATTACCATCTAACACCAATACGTCACAGTTTCTGTCTGTATCTGTAGTTCTCTCTGAACATGTCAAGAAGGAAGAAAATAGAAATAACTTACCTAAAACACTTTGCATGCCCTGAAATCCACACTTCCGACAGTTAATGCAGTTACCACCAATAACTAGGATACAGGAAATCTCTAGCCATTTTCCTTTTCTTTTCCCCTATTTGCCCTAGGCAGAGCCTGTACTCTGAAAATCACTATTTTAAGTCAAGATCTTCTTAACAGAGGAGCACAGGTTTAGAACCTTTTGCTCTGTGGCCCAGGACCAAATTTAACTCAAATATAAATATGGGAAACATCAACATGGATCCTTTCTAAAACTCAGTACAAGTCTAAAAGAACTCCAAAATCATAAGAAAAATTGCAAGCAAACACAAAATTCCATCTCAGGAAGAATACCTGGAGTAGGACTCCTTCGAATAATTCTTTCAAACTGATCAAAGCAATATTACTAAGAAATCCCCAAAGGCAGAATTACAATATGTGACAGTCTTCAAACACGCCTGCCTGTCCTTCAAATTGCATCTAAAAGCTGTTTGCCTTTCTAGGGAAATAAGGACAGTTTTAACACCTTGGCCTTTTGAAATGATACCAAAAAGCCACAAGAATATATTATAAAGAAATATGCAAAGGAATACGTGAATTGTTACAAGCTACCTCTTTCTTCAGGGATTTCTTTCCGTTAACTTCTTATTCTTTTTTTTTTTTTCTGCTAAGATAAAAATGACAGAAAGATTTTGGAAGGACTGCGGAATACTTGTGTGTCTGCTTAAGTGTATTCTGACAATGTGAAATGGCAACTTAGCCTTCATGCAGAAAGTGCCTGATATGCATACCAGAAGTTTAAAGTAAGAAGTAATCTCTGATTGGAAACCCTGGGAATTTAGTAAACTGTTAAATGTCTTAGCAAAGGAGACTACAGAAGGTTATGTTTTTATTCTAAAGTAAATAATCCAATTTCATCCCATTACCTCTTTTCCAACTGTATTTTTTCAGGAGTTGTGTTTGTTCCTTTGACAGAGATAATATGCCTCTAATTTCCCTATAATTTTGTTTCATTGAGGTTTACATAAAGTACTATTCTGAAAGTGACTGTATAGCCATCTTTTAGGTCAAATGCCCTCAAATAGCTGTTAGCATCTGAAATAGGAGGACTTCCATATATCAAAAACATTGTTTAATTATCAGCAAAGGGAATCTATTTTGAAAACAATAATTGGGAGAGGAAAGGATTTTAAAATTTTGATCACCTGTCTACTTCTTTTCCTTACAATTCTTAAAAACGAATAGTAAAGTGATTTAATGGCCTAATTTGCTTGGAAGAGACATTTCCTAAATTTAATTTTAAGCTGAGTTATAAATCTTAGGAGATTGAACATTTATAGTCAATTGATCACTATTTGTGTGCAAGTCATTTTTTTTTCCTCATGCAGCACGAGCAATTTTATCTGATCCAGGTATTTCTGGTTTATTTATTTTTGGCAGACAGGATGCACGCTTCCCTGACCAAGGAGGCAGTGACATTTTGAGTTTAGCAACACTTCATTGTAGTCTCTTGAGTCTACTACTGAGCAGGGCTGAGGGACTCTACAGCCACTGAAAGGAAGAGTTGAAGGTCAACAGAGCAACACCTGTGCCATGAGTAGCCTCATGTGTTTTACTACTTGTGTAGAAGCAGAAGGTGGAAATTCTCATGTACAAAGATCTTTATTACCAAAGCCCAGTATTTGTCCTACGTGATCTATTCATCCATGACAAGGATTTGCAGCAGCACAGAAAAGGTGGAGTGTAGTTTTGTTCCTATGCAAAGGCCCAAATTACTGAGGAAAAGGTTGGTAGCTACACAGTGAATCTTCTCGCATATTCTTTTTTCCAAAGCTATGTCACACTGACATTGCTGTTCTCCAGTAACAGCACGTGCTCTTAGTATCACTGGCTTTGGTAGTGAAGATGTCATGATCTTATTGCTATTTATTAGTCTGGTGTATCCCTTTCTCTACAACTAATATGAGAGAAACCAAAAATACTCTTTGTGGTTATCTTCAGGAAGGAGAAGTGGAAAGACAAAGGAACCAGGACCTCCCTCTCTTTCACTGTCCCTGCCTTCTAGACTACTTTAGTTACCACTTGAGAGTATTTGGAAAACATGCTTGCAAGTGCTCAGAACAAATTTGGAGTTGTTCAGAAGGAAGAGGCTTTCATAACATTACTCTGTTTCTCTATAGTATTGCAGGAGGGACCTGCTGGAAATGTCTTTACAGCCATTTGATAAAGCTCTGTAAATACTTGTAATAGTACAAGCACAGCAGCCAGGAATGACTGTTGGCAGTTCTGCTTTGTTGCTTACTTACCATGTGAACTTAGACTAACCGCCCAATGTCTCTGAAACTCATTCTGTCTGTAAAATGGAGATAATACTCTCAGAAGTGTTTGCTGAGAATTAATTAGCTATTATTTATGCACTGATCCTTTAAAAACAAAAACAATTCATGCACTATTTTTACATCCCTGCTCACTTAAAAAACAATAAATAAATCAAATGACAGAGACTCACTGACTTTTGTGTCTGGAAGGGAGCATTATGACAATCTAGTGTGGAGTTCAGTAGACACAGAGTACCAACTCCTACAGAATAGTTCAAGAAATGAGTTCTCATTCTGGGCTATCGTACAACATTCATAAGGTTATTCAGTCTTGATTTCAACACTGAAAGTGATGGAAAATCAAATCCATCACACTGCTACGGAAGCTCTTCCAATGGTTACTTATACTCAGTGTTAAAAATACTTGGGCTTTGTCTGGTTCGTTCATCCAGTCACTGGGTCTTATTACACCTTTTGTCCTGTATTAAAGAACTATCACAGATAACTTCTCCTTTGCAAGAACCTGGCAAACTAGGATGAGAAAACACTGGCTATACTTCCATAACATCAAAATAATCAGATAATTAATCAAAACCGGTAATTTGTCTGGAACAGCTTGCAAAATGACAACATGATCTGGCTTGCAAAATCTGTACAGGCTTTCTTTTAAAGACACCAGCTACCGCCCCCCAACCCCCACCCCGATGGATGTGTAAAATTAGACTAAAATAACGGCATGGGTTTCTATTCATTTTTTGATGAATTTATTCTCTTGCTGTGTCGCTGTCTTAAACATGAGGGGTCAACCTTTTCTTAAATAAGATCACTAAAAGGTTTCCAATTATCACTCACATTATGCATTATTATCTAGCTAAGATTACTATATTGTACTGTAACAGAAAACATTCAGGCAGTCTTCACTGTGCTTCATATAAACTCAGCTGTGACAACTCAATGATACAAGCAATAAGATAACACAATAGCTCATACTTCCATTTAAAAATTGTCATTTGTTTTTTTGTAAAATAACATCAGTTCAGATAATCTCTGCCATCCAAACTTATTGCTTAGAATAACTCTGGTACAAATGTTAAACAGCTGTCATATTAATACATCAGAGGCCACGGTGAATATCTAGTTTTTAGGCAGAATGTAACAAAAATTCAATCCATCTTTGAATAAAGATGCATTTTTTTCAAAGAGCCCGTTTCATACTCATATATATAGGCAACACAATTGTTTAGCCTTGTTATTCTAAGCTTGCTTAGGGAAGAATAAAAAGAATATAGACAGAAAGGAGAGCACAGCAAGGCACAAAGAAAGCAGCAGTGATAGATCCTCGTTTTCAGCAGCTTTTAATAAATTCTCTTGGGAAGCCAACTGAGTTTCATTGAAGGGAATGAATCAATGGTCCTTCATAAAAAGAAAATCAATTAGAAAGTCATTACCTGAAAATTAGCACTCAAAACCCAAAATTCCATTTTAAAGCCAATTAGACTATATGTCAGTACTAAGTTGAATTGCACTTGCATTGATGTATGCAAAATGAACATTCTCCATCCCTAAGAGATGTAGAGAGTGAAAAATAAAAGAACATGTTTATAGACACTATTGAATTTATTTTTTGCAAGCTATCTTGAGCAGCAGCTGACTATGCTGGGCTTTATAACAGCTTTACATTGTACATCTCAAGTACTGATGTACTTACTGGAATTACAGCACTTGAGGAAACCTTACTTTTGCCTGCTGTCATAATAACACATGGGAACTGCTACTGTAAAAGCCAGAGAGAGAGCTGAAGGCCAGTAAGTACCCCAATAGCGTTTTTCTCCCAATAGTTTGCCACAGTCCTGGCATGATTTGTGTTTTGTGCCACACTGGAAAGGCAAATAGTGCTTAGTGCTGAGAAAGCAGAGTAGACAGAATCTCACAGAAGAGCTAAAATCTCCCCCTGGGCTGCAGCTGGACCATCAACCCTACTTGTCTTCCGATCTACAGTGCCTAAGCTAATCCATCACACCTGGGTCTGCAGTGCAGGAAGAGTGCTACATCCCTCCCTCACAGATCTGCTCTGAGTAACAGGAGGCAGCAGAAATCGCTCCCTGAAGGTGAGATGCCACAGCTTGCAATGCTAAAGCGGCATTCTGGTAAGTACACCTTGCCACATCATATCATTGCGAGGGAGGGGACACTCTCCCTACATCTACTATTACAGGTTTAATCTCAAACACAGAAGAATCAAGACACAGAAGTACAAATTCGCTACAGAGCATTAAGCACATCTTAATGGCATACTTAACGTCATGTGCACGCTTAAGCAGAATTAGGCTAAACAGCTAAAATGTAAGTGCCATCTTGAAATGAGAGGCTTTTTTGAGTTGGGGTAAAAGGGTTCAACTTCAAGAACTTAATTTAGGTGCTAAGTTGAAGTGCCTAGTGACAGAGATGCTAGAATAACCAAGACATCCCCATCAAACCTGTAGATGTGACAATGTGCAGGAGGTCTGAGATAAGCCAACAGCTGGTGGCCAGGCAGCATGTCTGAGGTCTCTCAACTGCTGCTGGGTACCTAAATTCAGGAAATGGAATTGCACTCTAGGTGCCTGGAGCACATCTGTCTGTGTATGAAATTAATCCTGCCCTAGGGCTATCTATTTATCTTCTAGCACTTTAAATTTAGTCCAGAGAAGAAGTTCAGATAAAGGTCTACCCAAGCATTCTGGCAACAGTTATTTCTACATTAGAAACCAGGTATTCTAGGCCACAGGAACATACAGAGTAGAAGGTTCACATACAAATTCATATACACTTCTTCAGTTATACTGATCAGTATTTTTGCCTTTGGGTTCAGTGATGGCAGATAACTAATGCTTGGGAACAAAAATACAAAAATCCTATGTCATGGTTTAATCCAGCCAGCAACTGGAACCATGCAGCTGCTCGCTTGCAACCTCCCTGTTCCCCCCACCAGAAGCATGGGGGGAAGAGGGGAAAAAAAGAAAGGGGGAAGGGAGGGGAAAAAAAGAAAGGGGAAAGGGAGGAGAAAAAACCTCATGGGCTGAGATAAAGACAGCTTAATAGAAACAATAACAGAAAAGGAAAAATAACAATAATAATAACAATAATAATAATGACATGGGTCACTCTCACCGCCCGGTGAATTGGCACTGTCCTGAGCAGTGATCATGTATTCCCACCCCCCAGCTAATCCCCTTTTATATGCTGAGCATGACGTCTATGGTATGGAATATTTCATTGGCCATTCCATCTTTCTGTCTCTGCTTTTGTGGGAAGCTGAAAAAAGTCTTTGAATAGTGTAAACATTACTTAGCAACAATTAAAAACAATAGTTATTATTGACATTCCTGTCACAGTAATCACTACAAAGAAAATTAACTCTTTCCCAGCTGAAACCAGGACATCCTATCAGATTACATTTATGCTGGGGCCCATTTTGGCTGGGTTGACAAACTTATCACCATGCTTAGTAATTGAGTCAAGTAACGTGGCTCAAAACACTTTGCACTCCATCCATGATTCCAAAATCTAGCGTAAAGACCATAATTTTAAAGTGTTAACCTGGATCTATGGAGTGGTACCATAAACTGAAAAATGGAAAAATTTCATGTCAGAAATTAATACAAATAATATAGAATGAGATGGCATGATTTTTTCAAAAAAAGACTGTTACTCGAGGACTATGTTTACAAAATCCAGAACCACCACATACCACGCTCTTATTGTCTCTCCATTAATCCATAGCTAACAAACCCTATTTTTAAAGCACAGTGCATCTTTATATTGCTCATTTATACTGGATAAAAGATGGTTATGAAGTCAAGATATACCTACCTAAGCTCGGTGTCAGTCTAAGATATATTTATATAAGCATATAAATGGCTGGTATTAAAGAATATATATGGAAAGTTTCTGAGTGCTCATTTATATTTCACAACTGTAGCTCTGATTCTTTGGCTCTACTTCCAATAAACCCCAGCATATCTCAGCAGAATACCTAGACATCTAAGTCACTGCCTGTGTTTAGGAAAGTGGTTTGCTCACTTGTGAGAGGTGCTCCTAAGAGGAAGGATTTCAGAAATAGTCTCAACATGAATAGCGAGTACCTTATCTTTTGCTCCAACAGGTCAATCAGTAAGTCAGATCTGCTTTCTTCGCACACTATCTGTAAATGAGAATGCTGAGGGCTGACTTCTCACGAATTTGTTGTGTTAGGGGAAAAAGAACTATGGCAGTAAAAGATGAGAATACATAAGAAGTTGGCTCTAATCACAGCTATGCAATGTTATATTCCTGAAAGTAGCATTAAACCCTTAGGGCTATGCTGGAAAATTGCTGTGTGGAGCTGTAACTATGCACTTGCCTTTGACAGCTACATCTTGACACAATGTTTGAAATATCTGAGCGAATGACCTGACCCGTTCTAGGCCCAGGTGAGATACTGCATTTCTAGTCAGGGGAAAGCTCATCAATTCAGACATCTACAAGTTATACACTATTCATATTTCTACCTAAACTCTGAATTTAAAATAAACATGTCTTCTCAGACTGTAAGTGTACTGATGCATTTTAAAAGATCATACAAGTCATAAATGAACAAAGTTTTGTAGAAAGAATCAAACACGAAGTACTGTAATGAGCTCTGAAGTGCTAAAAAAACAGGGAAAAGTACAAAGTGGGGAAGGGAAGAGGAAAGAACAGTGAAAAAAAACCCTGCCATTTAAAATTATAGAGCCAGTAAATACATCCACATTTCTGCCATTTTTTTTGCTGACAAAGGCCTAGAAACAGCACAAATCAGGAAATTAGTGGATGCATTGGGGAGCTGCTGGGTCTGATAAAATCTCCATTTTACTACAAGTTGATTCCGTGTTTCAGGAACAGTGGACAATTTCAATACTGCCTGTTCAATAGGACAACACACTTCTGAAACTCACAGTAGTGCTTTTTATCCATGATGCTTTGCATATATTGTCTAGAATTAATTTTGCATAGCAAAGAAATAGTGTATTTGCACAATTTTCTTTACTATAATTACTAGATGGGCTTGAGGTATTTTAAAAAAAAATTAAAAATGCATTTTTTGTGTTATTTTTAAAAGAAATTTACTAGTAATTTCCTAAATAGAAATAGCCCTAACCTTAATGACAAGTTCTTCTGTTAGTGAAAATCTGAACAATCCTATACTCCTTGCTTATGGCTTAATAAAGGCCAAGTTATCCTCTCCTAAAGCAGCAGGGCTGATCATACTGTATTGGAACACAGAAAAGTTTAGGTACGGAGGAAACGTCATGGTCTACATGCACGATGTGATGTTTGCTATTTTTGCATAGACCCTCCCTAAGTACAACCTCTTATTAACTTACAGTCTGAACCAAGGGGATGATCAGCAAATAAAGTTTTAGGTAGAAAGAGAGTGAATATTGCCTATAGATTGGGCAAAAAGTATTGAACAGAAAGATCCTTTCACTACACCACAGAAATTAAGAGACAACATAAAATGAGGAGTAGAGGTAAAGGTGTCAGCAAAATGAATTTTTGTTCTTCCTTAAAGTAAACAAAATTGGACGTAGAGTGCAAAACCAAAAAAGCTAATAGGAAAGAGTGGTTCAGAATGGAAATAACTCTATCAGAAGCAAATCCTGAAGAGGCAATGTCAGACATATCTAAGAAGACAAGACAATGTTTACCCAAACAGACTGAAGAAAATGATTCATGAAATGGTAAGTCCTTTAGCCAGGATTTATGAATCTATCAAATTTGGACAATAGGGAGTAGGGAATAAAGGGATGGGGAAAGACAAGGATTTGCAAACAACTTACATATTCAGCAAGTTTAAGAAAGACACAGTAACTATCCGGAAAACCACAGACTTTTAGCATAAACTTACTCAACACTGAATATATTTTGAAGCAAAGAACAAAGAAAGGCATACAAATCTCTGGGAAACAAAGTCCATCAAGGGTAGAGTTAAGCTAAGCCATTTAGTAACTCTTCTTCAGGACAGTTTTTTGGTCTTGTTTGGTTTGGTGGTTTTTTACAACAGAGATGGAATATAGGCAGATTTCCATGTAGTGTTTGCTACTCACTCATGAGACATTAGGAATTGAGATGGAGAAGATGGCAAATAGTGTAAGATTTGAAAAGAAGCCAAGTGGACGATGACAAGGAAACTAGGAGAAAAGAGTTTATTGGTTGAGTTTCTCAAGAATCATGCTTGGGTTTTGTGTTATTTCATTAATGAATTCGACAAAGGAGAGTAAGGCATGGGCTATTGAATGCATAGATGACATGAAGTTTGAAGTCTCTACCAAGACCAAGGAAAAATTATCAGACTTGAACAACGATGTGGTAAAACTTAAGAGACAGCTAAATACTGCAAAGTCAAAGGACCTCACTTAGGAACCAAATGAGTATTTCTTCTATTATCTGGGGCAAAAGTGGGTAATAAGTGAGCTGCATGGACTGTATTAACAGATACTGAAAAAAAAATTAGTAATAAATCTTTCTTCAAACATGTCAGAAGCACACATCCTGCCAAGCACTTTGTAAGACCAGAAGATGAACAGATATAAACAAAATACAAAAGGAAAGCCATGGCAGAGAAGTTAAATGTGTTCTTTGCATTCTGTGGATGAAACTAGTGTGATCTCCCTGGTGCATCTCTTCTTTCTAAGAGATTTTGTCAAGGGTTTGGTTTGAAGCAGCTTTGGAACAAATAGACAAAATGAAAAGTAACAAATCACGAAGGTCAGACAGTATTCACCCATGGGTTCTAAAGCAACTCGAGGATGAAATAACTGAATTATTAACAATGGTGAATAACTTCTCACATAAAACTACTTTGGTGCCTAACCATAGGAGGGTGGCAATTTTTTAAAATCCTCCTCCAGACAGCCAGGGAATTACAGACCAGTAAGCTTGTCATCTGTGTCAGGCAAAGTCTTATAAACTAGAATAAAGAATAAAATTACTGCAGACACCTGAGTAATTTGATTTGCTTGAGAAGAGTCAGCCTGGCTTTTAAAAAAAAAATCCTTCATTACAAACCCACTGAAGTTCATGGAAAGAGCAAATATGCATACAGATAAAAGTGATCTGTTTAATGTAATCAATTAAGAATTCCAAAAGGCTGTTGAAAATATCCCTCACCTTAAAAGGTGACCAAGCAGTTATAGCATAAGAAGGAAGGCCTTTAAATGGTAAAATAACTGATTAAAAGAGAAGCAGTAGCAAATGTTGAGTTCTAACAGTGGAAATCACCAGTGGAGTTGTGCTGATACCAGTAGTGTTCAGCATACTCATAAACTATACAGGAAAGAGGGCAAGCAGAGAGATAAGAAAGTTTGCTGCTCATACTGAATTATTTAGACTGAGCAGTAAGGGTGAGAGAGCACTGTGAAGAACTGCAGCAGAATATGTCTTATGAGTCTGAATGACTGAAATTAAGTGTAGATAAATGTAAAGTGCCACATGGGGAAAAGACTATCCTAATTTCACATTAAAATTATGAACTCGGAGCTAACCATTACTATTCAGAAGAGAGACTTTAGGATTATAATAGGTAGTTCCATGAAACAGTCAGCTCAATGCTCAGTAGTAGTTAAAAAGTAAATTAAATACTAGTACAGGAGTTCAGAAAATACAGTTATGCCACTGTAAACCATGGTTCATCTACAGTTTGAACATAATGTGAAGTTCTAGTTCCCTCATCTCAAAAAGCGTATAAAAGAGGTAAGGAATTAAACTTCTGTATGATGAACAACTGAATAAACTGTGAATCTTCAATCTGGAAAATGAATTACTTCATTGGAATATGAAGAAGGTCTATGAAATCACAAGGGATGTGGAGATAGCTTAAGAGGGATCAACTTTACACATTCTCTTCCTAGATAAAGACATACTGGGCATCAGATGAAGGTAGGTTCAATACAATAAAAAAGAGATGAAACTCAGAAAAGGGGCAGCGACCTGTAAAATTTATTACCACAAAAGTTGTGGGTACTAAAGTCCTGTGTGGGATTACAGATGGAAGCTGTGAAAGCACATAGGAAAGAATCCACTGAGGGTTACTAAATACATAACACACATGTGACTCAAGAAGTCTTTGAGCTAAAACTAATTAGAGGGTAGAAGCATTGTACATATTTCCTCCAGTTTTATTTTTCCCCAGGCATTTCCTTATGAAAAATATGGGAGACACAATAGCTGGGTCTTTCATCTGATTAATTATGGCCATGCTTAAATTGTACTCCTTCTGTTCTATGCAGTACAGGCACAGGTCATTGAATGCCTGCTATGTTGCAATAGCAAAGGCAAACTTGATCTTGATGTATTGCAACTTGATACGTTTCAAACTTTTTTTTACTCTGGCAGAAATAAGTAAATATTAATGCCAGTGTATAAGGCACTGGAAACCTTCCCTCTTCATCGTATGGGTAGTTCATCTTTATAAAATATGAAAATGGTATATAGAAAAAATGCTCAGATCAAGCAGGGAAACAGAAAGTATGTCTTACCAGAGAAGCACAGACATGCAAAGAAAAAAGAAAAAAACTTATGACTACTGTTTATAAAAGCATTGAATAAAGTAAATGCTAGTGAGACAAAAGTTGCAACAGTTATCAAATATTTATTACTAAAATTAGGACAGAAGTTGGGAAACGGTTTCTGACCAGCAGCAGGGGTGAAATTCTGACACAAACTTCAAATAGAGTTGGCAAGGCTAAGAAATCTAGCTCGGAAAGGCAGAGCCTTCATTTGTGTAAGGACTTGTACAATGCAGTTGCTAGCAACAGCATACAACTGGATATTATCACCTAAGAGGTCTCTAGCAGATCCCTTTCCTTTGCTTATATAATTATTTTTTTTTTTAACTGAAAAATAAATTTTAAAATATTCTATAATGTCACTTTGGAGAGATTCAATAAGTTTTATGATTGGATTGTGTCAGAATGCTTCAACAAACTAGGAAATGTATTTCTGTCAGACTGCTAGCTGTAGTTTCGATCACAGTTACAGAAAATTAAACAGAACAGT
This sequence comes from Anarhynchus alexandrinus, assembly GCA_008711295.1. NCBI lineage: Eukaryota > Metazoa > Chordata > Aves > Charadriiformes > Charadriidae > Anarhynchus > Anarhynchus alexandrinus. The sequence goes on along the minus strand of VUYV01000423.1, from coordinate 249,947 downwards.
TGTCAAATACCAGGTTGCTTGATGTTTAATTCATGTTCAAACACCTACTCCAGTAGTTTTCAACATCTGATGCACTAGAAACTGTTTCCCAGAATTGGTCTCTATTCACAAAGTGAGAAAAACAGTGTAAACTTGACGCCTGAAAATAAGTTTGTTTTCCTGGCATAAAAATGTCTGACATGCTAGAAGCCAAAACTATATATTTTTCTTAAATATCAAGTAAGTTAAACAAATATTTACAATTCTTCTTGTCTAAATCCAAGAAAAAATATATTCTCTTAAGAATAATTTTAGCTACAACACAGTTCTCTTAAGCAAGGAGCACTTCACATGTGATCTGTGAGCCAGTCCAAGCACATCAAAACAGAGATTTCCCACACTCCTTCCTAAGAATTCCCCACATTCAAAATAGCCACGTATATGCCAATGACATTATTTTTATTAGAGCAGTAGTAGTATTACTAGTAGCAGTAGTAGTCCTATTTCCTCATTGAGATTTGCCTATGGACAGGGTTTTGTTCACAACAAATCCAATTGCCAGTTTGGATCAAGGACAAACACTGCTGTTGCCCTAAGCAGAAACTGGAAAATCTAAGAGAAATAATAATCTGAAGCGATGTTTTCACTATTATTTATTTTAAGATGCCTAGAGATAAGAGGACCACACTAGGTGGACTTCCCTTGCTCTAAAAATCCTAGGCTGCACAGAGAGCAGCATGAAATAAAACAGAAGGGTGGATAAATAAGAAAAGGCAAAACTTTGCAAAGAACAACATGTTTAACAGGGGAAAACAGAAGATTCAAAGTGCAATCTAGGGTTTCTTCATCAGCACATATAGAAAGTGATCTTAGTAGTCATATCAAGATGAATTGGAGTGAACACTTCATGTGTCAGAAAGGTCAGATGAGTGAAGCAGACTTCTGTAATCAAAATGGAAAATCATATATATATACACACATATATATATAAAATGTATATATACACACTAACCACTAAGGTCTAGGATCAGCCTAGATGTACTCTGTTTCCAGAGGATCATTTTCTTCTTTTCACACCCCTGACATGAGAACATGAAGCTGAGAAAGGACCTCTACAGGTGAAGAGATCAATGAAAACTCTTGAGAAATGAGGAAAGGAGGGTGCAGTTATACCGCAGCAAAGAGAGGCTGCTGCTGAAGGTAAAGCATATGGCTGAATGTAAAGGAAGGTTAAAAGGAGCTGCCTCAGAGAATTTTAACAATGAGGCTGTGGCCACCGCGATGATAACTGCAGGTAAGGAGTAAGAAAAAGCCACCAACAGTGGGCAGGAAAGCTGTCAAGCATGGACAAATACAGGGGGTGAGAAAATTGCTGTGATATCAATGGGCATAAGAAGGTATGACCAAAAGGAAATCCCTTAATGAATATGAATGAAAGCTGCATTGACACAGGTAAGAATTAACATTTTCAATTACAGGAAAGAGCAACAGGAAAGGCACTTCTATTGTTTAGTTGGAACACAATTCTGAAGTTGGGATTTGGAAGTCTTTCATACACACACGTTATTTTAAATTTTTATGTGCCTTAGACTATAAGAGAGAATGTTGCAACAGAATTTTACATTCCTATGTTCTTAATTTTCATATTATTTTTTATTCAAAATTTTGCTTCCTCTCACAGATCCACTTTTTTAAAAGCTGAAGGTTTTCCTAAATCCAATTTCTACTCTACGTGCAGCCGACATTTTCTTGACAGTGACAGGTTTTTCCATACAAATCCAGAAGAGTAGCTAGCACTTGGTTTTTCAGTTTCCCAGGTGTATTTCTAGTTCCCAGGTGTATTTCCAGTTTCAGACTACACTATGCATTACAAGGTACTTCAATATGTGAGTGGGCAACAGTCAGCAGTTTCACAAGGGAAAAGAAAACCCTTCTCTCCTTAGCTATTTAAGCTTTTTTTCAAGGAGAGCTTTAACACTTGAACAAGTTTTGAAACTGCTCCAGGCAGTATGATATGAAGTAATTTTAACATGTTTCAGTACATTAGGTTTAAAGAATAATACTTACTTCTTTGCTCTAACATTGTCCAAGTCTTTTTGCTAAAATAAACCATTGGACGTAAGGAAGATTTGATATTTCTGTAATAGGAAGCCATATTTCCTACTTACATCCATGTCCCTCTGTATGGTGTGCAGCCCCACTTGTTGTACATCCATATACATGTACTAAAATATCATAAAAATGCCAGAAAAGTCTGATATTTAGAAAAACGAAGTATTAAAATAATGGGGAAATTCTAGATACTTTGTTTTTGAAGAACAGACATTTTATTGTTGCTTGAATACTGAATTGGAAGCTTGACAAAAAGGAAGTATATTTTTTAAATAGTGCTCCAGTCCTTGACAGCAGATTTTAACTTTTACTTCTTTGAATTTCATGGAATTTTCTATAACTTTAAAAGTGAAGTTATGTTTCTCCATTTTTGTTCAACCATATCAAGCATAGAAGCAAAAAGTTTAATCTTCTTTGGTTAAGAGTTCTATGTCATAAACAACGTGCATGTTTTGTCACCTGTTCCATGCATTTTCTCTCCTGTTTCTGAAATAAATAGTCCATAACATATTTTGAACCTATATTTTTATGGTCAGTAAGATGGAGGGACCCTGTCCGTATGATGAATAGTTTGTTCAGATTATATTTTCCATTACGTTTTCTTCTTTCTTCATATATGCATGACAGCCAATGGTCCAGCAATCCCAAGTAATATCAGTCCGTTTCTATTTTAGTATCAGGCAAAGGCAAAAGGGATCCTGAAATGCTCTGTAACTTTGCCTTCATTGATTGGGAACACTAATTAAAAAAAAAAATAATACTTTCTTGATTTGGCTAGTTCACTCTTTCATTTTCCATCTGAGTTTTGTGAAACAGTTACTGTGGAGGATGGATTTTTGAAGAAAAATCTTGACTATGAAGAACCAACCTACCACACAACCTTTTGCTTATTGTCACTGAATTAAACAAACAGCTTCATATACAATAGCTATATCATGTTATTAATCCACTAAATAGTCCCACCCAACTGTAGACATTTTTAGAAGGATGGATTTATGCTTTTCTCTGTTCCACTCTTTTATATATTAAAAATATACTTTGTGAAAGTTGTCAATCAAACAAATATATGCTCAGTAATTGTTCTTCAATCATGAGACCTGATAGCTGCTTTATTGATACGCTATTACCTTTAATGAAAAAGAGACACCGTAACTATTCTATTAAACTGCTCAAAACTTAATCAAGCATAATGTATCATATATTAGAATTTAGAACTACTTTCTTGGGCATTAAAATTTCAACTTCAACTTGTATTCATTTTTACTAGAGTAACAAAAAAGAGCGAGACATTACTCCATCCTTGCCTTGAAGATTTATAACAAAAATTCAAATAATCAAACCTAATTTTCATTAGGTTATAAACTTTTGATCTCATCCAGTTTTTATAGGCATGCACTTTAGCAGCAGTCCTTAATAACTCAGAAAAGCACACCTGAAAGTTGCACTTTGAAATTAGAGAAAAAGATATTTCCACATTGATTTTAAAGATTAAAAAAAGCCAACACCAAAACCCAACCAATTTCTGTACAGTATTCTGTATGACATACCAAATGATGGCATTTCATTTTAAGTGTTCAAGGCATGATAAGCAATAGATACTAAAAGGTCACAGGCTGTCTAATATAGCGAGCTACTGCTCAGTCTATTTCAGACTGATTGACTTTTCTCTGACTACTGTCTGCCAGTTTGTTTTCTACTCTTTGCTATTTTCATAGTCATGTTTTATAGATTGAGGCTATGTCTCCAATATTAACTTATTAATGAAAAGTGTACAGTTTTAACTAGAAGATAGTGTTTGATTTCATTCTATTCCAGAGTCCTTGGGTTGAGGGAAAAAGTTCACCTTTAGCTCTTTGTGCCATCTGATCATTTTGAACGGCCTTTATAAGAAGAGCCATATCTACTCCCCCCAGATGCCTGTTTAATATCCTCATTAAAAATGTATACAAAGATAATTTTATGTGTGCATGTACTATTTCAGTCTTCATGATCCCAGCATGCCTTATGAGCTATTGTATATCGTTTGGCATATACAAATACCATTTCTCGTTCCTAAGATGAGAACCAAGTACAGAGACAACAGCTAAATGCAACCACAACAAAAACTGCAGCAGAACTTGAAACAGAGAAGTTGGAAAACACAGAATATCAATCAGGTAATCAGCTTTTGACTTATTGCCCTCCTCTAGTGAACAGAACTGGTCAATTTTAGATTATGATCTTCTACATTGCGTTTATGTGCAATCTGGTTCATGTGACCCCTAAAATTCGTATTTTGGAGGTAAGACAACCGTTAAGATATATGATGGAATTGTCCAGCCCCACAGCACTGTGACTGGTGATACAGACCATACCAAATTTATTTATCCATCAGCAAGATGTTACAGAATATCCATTGATTCCTTAAGTAGTCCAAATTAGAAAAACATTAAGCTTAAAGAACCATAAAACTTTATATTTGTTCGTTTCAGCCTGCTTATCTTTGAGTACCTGACAAATATCTGCCCCAGATGAGACAGCTGTGTACCATCACCCAGACAACCTCAAATGAACCAGGCATGCTCTGTTATTGTCCGAGAATGGTAAAAAGTAAGCTAATATAGCATTGTGCCATCTTCAGGGCATTCTGTCACAGCTGAGGGACATCTCACAGCATGAAAGAACCTAACCCATAATAATTATTAGTGAACATTTACAGAAGGATTGAGATTTAGAGATGGTGCTTTAACTTTCAAAAAACAGTCAATAGAAACAGTATTTGTAGGGCTTTATACTATTCTCCTGAAGTACAAATATTTGCACATGATTTTTGTTACCTCACCCTTTCCCATTAACCTCTTGTTTGTACTTCTAAGTACAAACATGGAAATATACTAAATTATTACTTAAGGATTTCAGGTTTTGCCCTAAGATTGTCAGCTTTTTCTCAGGTTTTGCTTTTTCAGTAGGAAAAAAGAAGAAAATTCTTTAATATTTACACTTCGTAAGTAGTTCACTTCAAGCACCTGACATCACATTCATTCTTGACCAGCCTAACAGTTTTCTCTAAAGAACTCTCTTCCTGGTAGTGAAGGTCCATTACTTTGTTATATTAACAATTACATTTCTGCTACTTTCCCCTTATTTGCCAGCTTTTTTTGGTCAGAACTTTGACTTAGTATTTCTAGTGTTTCATGAGTTCATATTTCAAATTCATAACTACTACTGAATGCTGTAACTTTTAGACAGTGTAACACTTTCTTTTGCTGAGATATCTGAAATCACTTGGCTGCATTTGATATCCTTTTCCTTCTGACACTTCTGTAATTTATACTTGGTGTGCGCTAATGGTTTCCAGCAAAGCTGCAGTGTCATATAAGATTGTTCTTGGTTTACTTGCTTGCAGACTGATGTCTAGTGCAAGAAGTTGTTAGTTATCCTGATTCAGTCAAGAGTAGATCTTGGGTGATTACACATGTCCAGTAAGTAATAGGAGAGTTTTTCCATGAATCTAGGAAAGGGAAACTTGGGTACAGAAGCAAAACACAGTGAATGCTGCATGATGCATCATCCGTGCCATAGTTAGGAATGTACCTTTCTCAAATTATCTTGGGTTTCTGAACATGCACGCTTAGTTCTCTCACACTTTAAATATTTCTCCTTTTATGTGGTAACTCTTTCTACTTTTACTTGCAGCAAAAAGACCATATTTCTAAGCCATTTGGATGTAGTTGAAAGCTTATTTCTAGGAAATGAAGACTATACAAAAAAATATGTGTGTATATACATACTTACACATAAACATAGGTGCATATATATATACACTAAAAAAGACAGATGGATTGATTTTATTGGCATGTAAATGTTTTAGTACTTTATAGGAACACAACTGAACCAGAGAAGACTGTTTTGTTAGTTTCGTTTTAAGAGGAAATGCAATATTTTATAGACTATAGGCATACTTGCACTCCAGCAGGTTTAACTGGTTTTCTGCCATTGAAAACACAGTACAAAGAGGCTGTGGAATTTAACCTCCTTCATTCCACAAAATAATGAGGACTGTGTCTTTTCTACTGGATCTGTATTTTAGCCATACATTTACTTTCTGCATCCATTTAAAGGAAAGGCACTGCCTAGAGACTGTAGCATGAATCCTAATTGCTTTGCATACAAGTTATTATTATAGCTGTGATTTTTTTTTGTGTTATCATCTATGTCTGAACATGCTGGAAAGGGTTTCTCTAGGACTTGGTAGTCAATGCAAGGAAAACGGTGTTTGACTTACTATGACCCACTGACCAAGAAAAATGGTCACTGCAAATACTTCAATTTTGATTTTATCTCTTACTAAAAATAAAAAAAAAATAAAAATAATAATAATAAAAAAATCCAGCTCTACCTTTTTTTTCAATTTCATCATTCAATAAAAAATAATTTTTAAAGACAATTTTTTTTCATTTTCAAAGAGACTGTATTTTAGAATATGTCACTTGCCAAAAGGAATCACTCTTCTACCCTGAATTGCTATCTATCTCCTCTAATAAGATATTTTGGTGTTAGGAAGTAACACAACAATACTTTAATAAATTTAATGAGCTACATAAAGTTCCACTAACAATTTTTTAAAGAAGGTTATAATAATGTAAGAGCATAGAGATAGCTCATGAGAAAACTCATTTGGGCATTAGGCACAGCTAAATTTAACTTGGTAACTTACTGGGAAAAAGTCTTCTCTGTTCGTTTGTGTTATTTATTTCTAATGTCTTCTCTGCTAGAGCATTTGAATCTCATGTGACTGCAATTATTGACTATTTGAAGCATCATTAAAAGATCTCTTAGAGCATGTATAAAGGATTTCACACAAAATTTATTCTTCTGGTCAGCTACGCTAAGAAAGAAAATGCTCGTGCTCAGAAAAGGGTCAGAGATATTTGCTACAGGTGTGTAAGTTCAGCACCCAAACTTCTACTGTACACTGTAAACAATAACACACACTGATAAACATACTGAAGCATATAGGTTCAAAAATACGCTCCTTTAATTCTGCTTTCCAAAGAAAATTAGACTTTCAGGATTATATCATAATCCCTCTTTTTGTCTGTTTTTCTGCTCTCATTTCACTGTCTCCCAACAACCTCAGAACAAGCTTACCACTGCTGGCCACACCTGGCAGAGGGTGAGAGGTTTCAGTGTTATAACTGAATACCTTTGTAGGAACAAAAGTTTAGTAAGTGACACCTTGTGAGTAGAGTAGAGGGATTCAAATGTAGCCTGAACTCAGATATTAACTCTTTTGTTAAATCTGCCTGTTGGTGATTCAAGATGGGCACAGGTAGCGATACCTACCTCTCTGCTGATAGAATTAGGGAGATATGTGGGCAGGGAGGATAGTATGGGAAAGGGTGACTTAGGGGGAATGAAGGTCACAAGGAAGAGAAGACACAGGCATAGAACAAAAATCTGTATTAAATTAGCATAGTGTTCAGCTGCTTCAAGGCGGGGTGGGGGGGGCAGGGGAAGGCTTGTTATTATGAAGTGTTATGGAGGAGTGCTTTTCAATTCATACTTAAAAACAGGCTGACCTAGCAAAATATTTGTAGTTTTTCTGACTTCATTTCAGTTAGGATCTTCACATCCAGGCAGCTATGTCAAACATAGCAAAAAGGTATCATGTGTCTGTGTGAGAAATCACTAAAAATCACTTTTTAAACTTTCTTAAATGTGTGGTTACCCTTGATGATAGCAGTTGGATACAGCTCTAAAGCAACTAAAAGGAAGCACCAATAAACCACTTCCAACTTGTGTCTATCTTACGTGAGGTACTCTGCATAATAAGGCACGAACATGGGTTAGAGTGTAAAGTTTTCATTGTCATGAAGAGGGGAAGACCACATTACATACAAGTGATTAAGTCTTATGCTAGCTTGTTATTTCAGGCACCTTGAGGAGATGATCTTGGTACTGTCACATGCCAGTAGATCTCTTTTTTCCCCTTATTTAAGAAGGCAGATATATTGGAAAACACAGTTTCAGGGTTTTAACAGTACAATTTTTAACGTACTTTAAAAAAAAAAAATCTTCTAGTTAAGATGCAAGATCCTTACAAAGCAAAACAATTGCTTTAAAATCCTACATTTCTTTGAGAGCATATACTTAAAGCTCCTTGAAACACCAGGGTTAGACAGAAGTGATTATGTATTGAAACCACTGGAAAAACCTGTAATTGTGTTCCATTTAGAAATATGCCCTGAAAAAGGTCAATTTTTTTCCAGTATCAAACAGTTCCTTCCCATCTGGATGTAATTAGGAGGATGGGATGGTATCTGATGCTACTTATAAAGAAGAAAAGCAAAAAGGAAGCAGGAAGGAACAAGTGCAAAGATGTTCCCATAGAGAAGGTTAATGAAGCAAATCAGGAGATAGCCAGGATAGATATAGTCTTGATGCGGATGGTGGACTGCACAGGCACTGTGACTGCTTTTTTCTTATGTGATGAGGAGCACAAATGGCACAAGGCAGTATTAATTGCTACACTCTCTTAGCTTTTATACTATGTGACACCTGACAGAGAAAGGTATGAAGTAGATTCCCTGCAAAAGAGGTTCAAAGAGTGCGATAACCTTGGAAGCAAACCAGCAAACAGTGACTTGAGAAAAGTCTCTCAGAAAAATACAGAGATCAAGAGCACCTCTTCACTCTCCTCCTAAAAANAAAAACAAACAAAAAAACCCAAAAAACAAAAAACCCAAACAAAAAACCCACTACCACAAACACGAGAGAGTAGTGAACTCAAAACTATTAAAATTCCCTTTGACAAGATGTAGCTGCCACAAGAGGAAAGAATACCAAAACCATAAAGAGGAGTAAGTAGGTTTGCAGACTTAGTAAGACAGAGATGAACCCAGTATCTTGCTATGACCACTGTGCACGTTGTATATTGTACCTGCAGTTAACATGCAGCAAAAGACCTTTGGTTATCCCTTAGATTTATCCCTTCCCTGGTTTGCATTAACTATTCACATCTGAAACTCAGACTTTAGTTCTTTTGACCCCAGAATTCAATACTCATTTCCTTAGTTGCCTAGGGAGTTGTGGAGGCCCCATCCCTGGAAGTGTTCAAGGCCAGGCTGGATGGGGCTTTGAGCAACCTGGTCTAGTGGGAGGTGTCCCTGGCATCAGACACTCCCCCTGTGAAGTGACTGGGTGTACACCATTCATTCATCCATTAATGAACATGTTAAACAGTATTGGCTCCTTATTGGTCCCTGAGAGATGCCACTGGTAACCAGTCACCAGCTGGAATTGTATAATGAAGATCACAACGCTTTGTGCCCAGTGGTTTAAAGAATTTTGCAGTCACCTTACAGTCTAGCTATGCAGTCTGTACCTGAATCATTTGGCTATAAGGATACTGAGACAAACTGTTTCAGAGGCCTTGTTTTAAGTCAACGATGGAACAGTCACTGATATCCCTTTATTCACCTTCCCATATTTGGAAAAATAAAATTTGAAGAACTAGGAATTTGTAAGAGTGCTGGTGGATGTCCTCTCTTTGTCCAAAAGAAATATAACTGAATCAAAAAACTTGGTAACAGGTGAAATATTATTCATGTCATCAGGTGCAACCTATCAGATGCGATTCTTCTGATGTTAAAGCAACCAGGCTGTTTCTAAGAACTTCAATAAAATTTTACTGCTGGATGGATATGACCTCCCAAAATAAGTTTTCCATAACAAAAAGTGTACTTTTTTCCAGTTGCAACATGCAAATATGCAAAGAATAACTCACTCAATTTTGTAGTTTTGTTTGACAGGATATTAAAAGATGCCAACTATCTTAAACTTTGTTACTAATCATAGTCAAAATGCTCTACTTCTGAATCGACAAGAACTCTAAAACAAGTTGTAGTGTCTAATGTGAAGTTCCAGGTAGACATTTTTCATTCACTCAAAACTCTTTCATCAAGTTGGAGATACAGATTTAAGACTTCAAGATATGAATTAATTTCTAACAGAGATCCAGAATATTAAAACCTTTTCTATCAAAAATGCCCAGTTTCACTCTTTTCTTTCCAGAGGTCCTTGAAAAATTTATTTTCTTTATGTTTGTTGCTGCAGTTTCCTTCCAATATGTTTTGGTTTAGTTTGTACTATGTTTACCTTCATTATCTTTCTCCCTGTTGCAAGTTTAAATTTCTCCAATTTCTGCTACTTTAATTTCAACTGTGATGATTAGCGACTGCATCTGCACTTACAAGATACAGACAATTCCATTTTTAGGTCCATGTTTCTCTTCCTCTCACAGACACACACACACACAGACACATTCTCTCTCTCTCTCTTTCACTCCCCCATTCCTACGGTGGAATAAGGTCCCACTTCATGAAACAAACCTTCAGCTTCACATTTGTCATTTTGTTCCCAACCTTTCTTTTTTATTTATTTTTATGGTCATGAGACCAAAAGGAAAACAGTTGAAGTTTGATTCTCATCTCTTTGCTTCCAAGATCCCTGAAGTGTCCTGTAATCTTTTAATTCTACATGAAACTCTGTCATTTGTTTCAAACTGTATCATCAGCAGTGGAGACTTGTCAGAAGACTTCAGAATCCTACTTAATATCTTTGTAGTTTTGCTTCATGGAAACTACTGCATTCAGTCCTATTGACATTGTACCATTCACTGAATTTATGTCTACTCTTAAAAATAGAGTCACCAATAAGGGAAAAAGCATGCCTTCCTAGTACAATTGCAGTTTCTGTCTTGATAGATCTTGACGATCTATCATAAAACTAGAAAGCCATCAAATACGTATCCTGTAGCTTTTTGTTACAGAAAGCATTGCCAGCAGGTCGAGGGAGGTGATCCTTCCCCTCTGCTTAGCACTGGTGAGGCCACACCTGGAGTACTGTGTCCAGTTCTGGGGTCCCCAGTACAGGAGAGACATGGACATACTCTCACGACTTCAGTGAAGGTCCATGAAGGTGATTAAGGGACTGGAGCATCTCTCCTGTAAGGAAAGGCTGAGAGAGCTGGGACTGTTGAGCCTGGAGAAGAGAAGGCTCAGGGGCATCTTACTAACAGGCATAAATACCTGAAGGGAGGGTGCAAAGAGGACAGTGCCAGGCTCTTCAGTAGTGCCCAGTGACAGGACCAAAGGCTATGGGTACAAACTGAAACACAGGAGGTTCCCTCTGAACATCAAAAAAACACTGTTTTACTGTGAGGATGCCTGAGACAGGCACAGGTTGCCCAGGGAGGTTGTAAAGTGTCTCTCTCCTTGGAGATATTTAAAAGATGTCTGGAAATAGTTCTGGACAACTGGCTGTAGGTAGTCCTGATTGAGGGCCCATCCAACCTCAACCCTTGTGTGGTTCTGTCATTTTTTTTCTGAAAAAAGATTTTTTGGCAACTGACCTCTTGACTATCACTAATGACTTAGTAGTTACCACGAGATTTAATGTCTTCTACTTCTCTTTGCCCTTTTAAGTCCTGAACACAAGTTTGTTTCTCTCATTTCTGTTGTCTTCAGCTCTGACAGTTTCTGTTCTTACTTTGTAGGGTTCATGTGAATAATTTTAATTCAATTTGTCTAAGGGTTTTTTGTTTCTCTTTTTCAAGTGTTGCACTGTGTTGAAAATTATGATTCCAGCCCACATAACTACAACATTGATTGTTTATCAACTTGCATTCCTTACATCAAAAATTTTAACTTATCATCTAAGCACGCTAGCAGTGTTTAAGTCCAAACTTTTCTTTGATAAAGCAGCATGCCTCTGGCATGCTGTTAGCATTACTCACATTACAGCAATATATTTATGCTAAGGCAGTCATTTCTTACCAGCAAACTTTTACAAAAGGCATTCATGCAATGTATGATCATTTATACTGCATGTCATTTACACTGAGTCTAAATATGCAAATCGCTAAAGCTGCCTCGGAAATGAGGAGGTATCACTATACTGAATACTTGTAGTTTTACTGTGAATATCAGCACCTGACTTAAAATAAATACTTGGGTTTGTTTTCTAAGTAAATTTTAAATAACCTTTTCTGCAGTGGATGCCTTACTTTCTCATAGCAATTCTGCCCGAATTACTAGGTTTGTTCAGCTGGTATTCATTAGAAAACTATGTCTCTCTCTTTTTTTACCTCCCATTTTACAATCAAATTTCATGCCTAACATTGGAGATACGNGGGGGGGAGGAGGGCAAAGAAAAAACAAAAAATGCTTCATTGTGAAGGGTGCCAAGTGACTCTTAATGTTATAAGGACCCATAAATCATCCTGATGGAATTTTTTCTGGATCATTTTAATAACCGCTGTCCATTTATAGGTTTCAGCAACTCAGGCATGATAAACACACTGAAAAGCAAATTGCAGAGGGTCTTTTACCCGCTTCTAGTATGACTGAGTTAGGTAGTGAGAAACCCTGTAGCATTTTATATTCTGTAAATCGTTAAAGCTTTCAAATTTGCGTGCCAGAAATACCATCTAAATAAATAGTCAAGATTAATGTTGCAAGACCTAATGGCAAAAGATGTGCAACAGTTGCTGTTACCATCTCATGACTTCAGCTGGCATTAGGGTAAGAATGTGCATCTGAAATGTAGGTCCTGCATAATTAAGGTCATTTCTTCATGTAAGCATTATTTACAGCTACCATGGTGTTTATTTTTCCAGTCATCAGTCAGAAGTAAGATATACTCTTATTGAAGTAATAGACCGTTTCATTGATGATCTCTAGATTAGTCTTTCTTAATCCTGCGGTTTACTATCAATCCCTTTAACTAATCTTGCTTTTGAAAAGTTTGCATTTAAGTGAAAATGCAAAAGAAAACTACTAAGAACAAATGCAGATGTTATGCTTAGTGTTACCAATACCATGCCACTGCTGTCTAGTGAAGGGCAGGAGTTAATGAGCTGAGAACAGAAGGTAAAGCAATGGAGTAAGGGATACAGGTTAATGCTCCACAGAAAGTGTACAAGTACGGTTATCATGCTGGATAGTAGAGAAAAGGGGATTCAGCCAAATAACACAAAAATTAAGAGGTAAACAGATTTTTGTTGCTAACAGCTGTACTGCTACTACATTCAAGCCAGTGCTCAAAGCTATATTCAAGTTGAACCAAAGATCTTAGTCCTGCCATTAGTGTAATGATGTGGAAACAAACATTTTGCCAGCAATTGATAGCTCTTCAGAATTATGAAAATGCTGACTGTAAAGACGTCTAGCTAGCTTTACTCATAGCATGAACTACAGAACACTGTATAAATGACACAAACGTAGCTGATGTTTCAAATATACAGGTCACTGCTAAGGGGTCAAAAATAATTTGCAATTCTGTTTTAGTCAATCTAATATTAAAAAGATGGTACCAGTACGTTGCACAAAAAGGAGTAAGGATAAGAAACTAGAGTTTAGATTTGACTTCCATCCCAGTCAGGATTTCTGCGTGCCTCTGGGCAAGGTGCTCGAGCCAAGATTTTTGAAAGTAATTATCTGAATAAAATACTTTAGAAAAATGTAGCCTTTAATCTTTCCCTATTACTAACCTGACCTATAAACTAGAGATGAAAATCTTTACATTCCTTTTCTTCCTGGGCAAACCCTTCAGACCAAAACTGGTATTTCAAAAAGTTAATTTGCAACTGTTACAAAACCTGTATCTTAGCTGAGCCTTTGTAGCTCTCCTGGAAAAGAAAAGCAATCTTTAAATGAATATTCATTTAGGAAAAAAATACATTTTCATCCAGAATACTAATGGCATCATAAACTAGAACACTATTGACAAAGATCAGGTAGATGGATCTGTCTCTCAACAACGCATAGACGAGACAATTTTCAGCTATGCTTATGTTTGGCAAACATTTTGATAAATGTTTGGCAAACATTTTGATGGGAATCTTTCTTTTAATCAAGGAATATAAATTCGTCTGACCTGGAAAATCTGCACAGACTGTTTTAAAAAGGACAACGATCTGACAGAGAGCAAGCCCTTACCAGTTTTGTAGAGCCAGAAAATCCTTTTCCAATGAGGACTGCCTCTGCATTAGAAGACCATGACTCTCCTAGTCGCTGACTTGAATGCAGTTGGACATTCAGACTTGCTCTATGACAAGCAAAAAGAGGCTTTATAGCAGCCATACAGATGTACCCTGAAGCTTGCCCTCTCCTAAGAAAACTGTGAAGTGCGTGGTTTCCACTCAGATCTGAGTAGAGCAGATCTCATAGCACTGAACTCCTTCAGGAGTTGTGAACTCCTCCCTTTTTTGCCCAGGCTGTTCTATCCCTAACTGATTCCTGAAAATATCACCCATTTATACACCACCCTTCTTTGCTTTCCTCTGGCTTTCTAAGTCACATTATAGTTCCTTTTAAGTTTAGACTGCTGTGCCCTGTCTCCAAATAATCTGTATATCTGTTTAATGGGAAGAAGTCCCTCCTGACTAGAAGCTAGCCAATGTTATTCCAGTTTACAAGAAGGGCTTAAGAGAAGACCCAGGAAACTACCGACCTGTTAGTCTAACCTCAGTACCTGGAAGAATTACAGAGAAGACCATGCTGGGTGCTACTGAAAGACATTTAAAGAATAATGAAATGATCAGCCACAGTCAACACGGGGTCACAAAGGGAAAATCCTAGCTAATTTGATATCCTTCTATGATAAGGTCTCCCGCATAGTGGGTGAAGGGACGGTGGAAGATGTAGTTTTTATGGCATTTAGTAAGGTTTTTGCTACAGTCCCTCCCAGCATCCTTCTGGACAAATTGTCCAGATGTGAGATAAGCAGGTGCACAGTGCGCTAGGTGAAGAACTGGCTGAACAGCAGGGCTCAAAGGGTTGCAGTGAGTGAGGCTACATCTGGCTGGTGACCAGTCACCTGTGCTGTTCCTCAGGGCTCAATTCTAGGGCCAGTTCTGTTCGATATATTTATCAATGATCTGGATGCAGAAACTGAATGCACCGTCAACATGTTTGCTGATGATACCAAAATGGGAGGCGCTGCTGACTCTCTTGAAGGACAAGAGGCCCTGCAGAGGGATCTCGACAGACTGGAGCACTGGGCAATCCTCAATGGCATGAAATGAACAAGGACAAATGCTGGATTCTGCACCTGGGATGGAGTAACACCGGGCACAAGTCTAGCTTGGGAGAGGAGTGGCTGGAGAGCAGCCCTGCAAAATGGGTCTGGGGGTGCTGGTTGACAGGAGGCTCATCAGGAGTCAGCAGTGCGCCCTGGCAGCCCAAGAGGGCAAACCACATACTGGTGTGCATCATACAAAGCATAATCAGCTGGTCCAAAGAGGTGATTATCCTGCTGTATTTAGCACTGCTGTGGTTTCACCTTGAGTATTGTGTGCGGTTCTGGGCCCCACCATCTAAAAAGGGTGTTAAGGTACTTGAATGCATCCCAAGAAGGGCAAAAAACCTGGGGAAGGGGCTGGAAGGCATGTCCTGTGAGGAGCAGCTGAGGACACGGGGTTTGTCTAGTTTGGAGAGAAGGAGGCTGAGGGGAGACCTCATTGTTCTCCTACTCTATTCTATTAATTCTTTTTCCTACCTCCTCCTTTCCCTACCAGTACACGCTGAGGAAATATCTGATGACATTTCTTCCCAGCCCTGCACTAGCAGAAAGGATTGAATGGGCAGCCATGTCCCATCCTAGGCATTGGCTTTGTCACCTTCTGGGAAGGAGGCACATACCTTCTAACGGGGGTGAGAGCTGTGGGTCATCTTTAAATAATTTGACCAGCTGAACAAATTTGCAAAAAGCACGTCTGAAGTGTGGTTTTTGAAAGTCTTCTGTGTTCACCCAGTTTAGCTGGGTTTCCACAGGATGGCAAAACCACACATCTCTGACACTAGTGAGGCTGTAAGATCAAGCCCTCAGTCTGTGGACATGCTCCTGAACTAAATGGTTGCAAATCTTTCTGAGGTGAGAAATCCTGTTCATTCCCCCATGGATTTTTTTTTTTTTCCTCCTTGTATTCATTTTTAGAAATGCTTGAGCTGTTTTCCTTGGAAAAACATACTAAAAAACAAAAGCCTGAGCACAACAGTACTCCCTCATAGCAAAGATCCACCTGGCCCAATACTCTTCTCTCCAAAGTGGCCAGCCATCAATGTCTACAGGAGAGCATATGAGCAGTGCAAGTCTGCTTCTGCCAGTATCCTGGGGGTGCTCATATGCCGCAATGGCTGGGACCGGCCTCCCCTAGGACCCCACCACACACCATCTCGCGCCGAGGGCCCAGGGGATGTGTCTCAACTCAGCCTGGGGCCTGAGAGATGTTGTAGGTGTGCCCATCTCTGCCCCTGTCTCCTTCCCCCGTCGGACGCGGGGCACGAGGGCCACCTTCGTGGAGCAGGAGCAGCAGGCACCTAGCCAAAATGGCCCAAAAGAGCCCAAGCACGGGGCTGTGCTCACTGCTGCAGAGGACAAGAAGTAAACCACCAGGGCCACCCTGAGGGCACACCCTTAGAGAATAGAAAGCTTCCTCCCCCTGGATGCGGGGCACGAGGGCCATGTTTGTGGAACAGGAGCAGCAGGCACCTAGCCAAAAATGGCCCAAAGGAGCCCTGGCAAGGGGCCGTGCTCAATGCTGCAGAGGAAGACAAACCCCCCTCGGGGACACTTGCTAGCCCACCGTGGGGGAAAAAAAGCCTTCCTCCCCCCAGCTGTGGGGCACAAGAGGCCATCTTGGTGGGGCATGAGCAGCAGGCAGTAACCTAGCCAAAATGAGCAGAGGAGCCCTGACAAGTGGTCATGCTCAATGCTGCAGAAGACGGCAAAAAACCCCCAGGGACCAGTGCCAATCCGCCCCGGGGGAAAATTCCTTCCTGACCCCAGTGCTGGCGATCGGCTATTCTCTGAGCATGTAAGCAGGACCTGCCTCCTCGTCCCACAGGCTGGTCATGCCTTTCAGGAAATGTCCAAGCCCTATTATCCCTCAACCTGGAGCCATCTCAGGGGCTTCTGAGAATGGCCAAAGGTCCCCGGCTTGATCAACCTCGGGGGCAAGAATCCTTGTCTTGGAAGGATTTTGGTTGGACTTGATGATTATAAAAGTCTCTTGCAACCTAAACAATTCTATGATTCTATCCTTCCCACGCCTGGCAGGGCACCAGTGGCTGCTCCAAAGCACTGGGACTGCTGGCAACATCTGTGCATCCCATTTCATACAGCTGCTGCCCCTGGCTCCTCAGGGAAGGAGGACGGTGAGCTCTGCAGTGGTCTTCAATAAGACATTCCCTTGGTCTGACCACAGGTATCCAGCTGAAAAGGATTTCCATCTCTCAGATGAGCTTAAACATGGCCCCTGCAGTGCAGAACCTCCAGCAGCCTTGTCCATCCTACAGTCTTCCTCCCTCAGACCCCCTCCAAGTAATTCCACCATCTCCTCATGGACTTTTTCTCAGATGTCTTTGAGCTGCCCCTGGGCCAGCTCTGGCAGCAAGACACAGGAGGATGCTCCCTTTTATCCTGCCACCTGTGACTGCTGCATTGGTGGGTGTGGCACTATGATATGGGGGTGACAAGGACGCCCCTGCACATCCCTGCTTACCACCCCTCCATTAGCATCCTTTGGAGGAAGGCCTTTTTGGTGCTGGCCCCGAGGCAGTCCCTGTTCCCAGGGGGCTGTCCCTGCCCTTGGTAGCAATGCACTGGGCACAGCTGCTGGGTGTCCCTGTAAATGCATCTGTATGTTCAGACTATGTAAATAAGGGCGTTTTTACCATATACATTCATTTGGTTGTGGGGATGCCTGAGGAAAAAGAGGATTTTAGCTCCCTCTGCATGAACTTTGCGGAGTCATAGAGAGCACATGGGATTTCCTCACCATTCCTTACCAATGCACCAAGCGACATTTGCTACTACCTTGCTTATGGTGAAGTCTTCTTCTTGGAAAGAAGTAGTGAATTGTTTTGTGCTCTTGACCATCTTTTTCCTTGCACTTCAATAGCTCTTCTTCTCCTTTGCTTTTCACCCTTGATATCTTTCTTGAAAGTGGTGGCAGCCCTCTCAGCCTTTTTCTTGCTCCTGCTAGTTGCCACCTTCTATAGGGAAGACAATGCCCTTAATAACATGCTTTAGCTGTTTAAAGCCTGAACTGGTCAGGCAGTTGGACTAGATGATGGTTCTATGTTCCTTCAAGTCAAATTAGTCTATTCTACTCTACTCTACTCTTCTCTATTCTATTCTATTCTATTCTATTCTATTCTATTCTATTCTATTCTATTCTATTCTATTCTATTCTAACATACTGATTACACTGCGGGTCTGAATGTTTCTTGTTTGCTGTAATAGTCATGCATATTTGGCAAACACAATCAATGAAAAATTAGAGTTATCATAAAATGCATCTCTCTGCTTTCACACTAAACAGTCAGCACTGGGAAAAAAAAACAAAACAACAAAACAAACCAATGTTAAGGCTGAGTGGATAGACCTTAAAAAAGGGAACAACATTGCCACTCCCAGAATATGAGAGTTGAAGGTTACCAACATGTTTAAGATATAGGCAGGTTTATATGCCCTCATGGCATTTTATTTATAGCCTGTGGGTATTAAAAGCAATTATATACGTGTTAAATGGCTGCATGGCAAAGCCCTCAAAGTCATGCTGCTCTCCAAGTAAAAGTAAAATCATTACCTCCTTATTGTAAATACATCACTGAAATAGGGCTCAGAATTGCCACAACTGATTTCATCTGCCTAGGAATTTGAAAATTAATTATTTCAAGTGTACCTCCATAACAAAATGGGGATTAACTGTTGCCTAAACTCAAAATGTTTGTGACAAATCATGCGTAAGACACAGCATTGTGAGTATCACAAAAGAGCTGTAATTTTTACTCGACTTACTCTCATTTGAGCAAGAATTATTTAACAAGATCTTCAGGACTTGTATTTCACCCGTGATTCACTGAAAAACTAAGCTAGCAATTTTGGACTAGTTCGAAAATGTTGTAACAGGTTATGGTCAAATTACTTCCATGATAGCAGTGAATTGCTTCTCAGCATTGACTGACCTACTTCTAGAGATAATAAATACAAACAGAAATGTTACTTACTTACAAGAAACAGCAAAATTATATAAGCAGTTAAAAAGGAGACTTGAGGGGGAATTCTTTAATTTTTTTATTTAAACTGGAAAACAATTCCCTAAGTTTGCAAATCAGAATTAAAAATTATGTTTTAGGAACAAGTTTTTCCAGATTTTCAGGAATTCACAAAAGATATTTTGTCTGCTTAAAATAAGTCTACAGTAAATAAAACTATAATTCAAATTTTAGATGAGGAAATCAGAGTTCAGATTTATTGTTCCTCATTCTAAATTAAATAACTTTTTTCATTCAGATATTTTGCCTTCTTGAAAAATGGGTTTCACTCAAATCTAACTTTACTGAACCTCATTTTAAAATGCAGGATGATGTCTAGATGAACGCACCCATATCAGATGCTGCACTAGTGTGAAAGTAGGATGGTGACCACAATAAGAAGTTGCCGTGCAACATGACATAGAGTATGCACCATAACAAATGATGTTAATAAGTGGTTCAGGTCCTGGTGCTCCATGATTCTACATCTGTTCCAGCTGAAAATGCCAAAGAAATTCACTAAATCACTGAAGTGTGATGAAACAGAGCAAGCCACTGATATGAGTCCTACACAAATCCTGTAACCTCATTTTTTATTTCTAGAAAAGGCCTGGTCTATGCAAAATAAAGGTAACATTTTCCCAGTGTATGCAGTAGGAATCCAGTTTAGTGGTGCCTGAATACTACAGACTTTGCATCAAACTAATCTTTCTCTGTGTCTTTTTATATGCCAAAAAAAAACCCCTCAACCACCCAAGAAAGCCTCTAGAATTCTTAAGTTGCTGTTCTGACTTCCAGGTGGAGCTAGATGATGTTATTTACCTGACTTCAGGAGTGACTAAAATATCAAATCAATCTCTTAATATTACTAGTAAGAGCCTCTCTGCACACAATTAGGATGTAGCCCTAAACAAACTATTTCGCCTGCCCCTTCAAAAGATAGCTTCAAAAACAATATAAGAAGCAAATGGAATTGTCTGTTTGGAAATTTCTGTAAAGATCAATATGCAGTTTGCTCTTTAAGGAAATGTAATAATAACTAACTAACTAACTAAATAAATTTAATAACAAATAAAGACAATCTATGTCTGAGCTAAAAAGCTGGGAGAAAAAAAAAATTAAAGAAAACTCTTCGCATCTGCATGTTCTCTTCTTTCACTCCCCTTTTCTCCCCAACTCTCTAACTTTGATGTATAAAGATACACACTGTAAGCTATTTGCTGGTCATTTCTATCACAGGTAAACATTAGTAGACCTAGGACCTCATGTAAGGTTTTTTCTGGCATCCATCCATCTCTCCAGCCATGGAGATCTCCAGCCTCTTTTTCAGTTGGGATCAAAGCAAGCATTATAGGAGACATGACCATAGAACCACAACTCTACTATAAATATGTATACTTTGAGGTCTTTCAACTTGTCTTCTTGCTGGTTTTGAGCCAAAATGGTACAAATTTCCAAAACTTTCTCCACAAGAATTACTAATTTTTTTTTTTTTTTTTCTTGACATAAAACAAGTTTTCTTTTATGGTTACCCATTCCCAGGAACAGAGAGTTCAGAAAAACAACAGTTACTGGATTCATACTGAAACCAGCGTTCTAACACAGGGTTACTTTTCTCTGGGAGACATTGACAGGATTGCATGGGAAGCTGTTCAAACATTCAGGGAGGGGCTGGGGAGCCAGGCCATGCCAGTCCATGTATGCATGGACAGAAATTATCACGTTATTAACCTATGTGTGTTTTTGACAAAATTGATCTGTCCTGTGTTAGCCATATATTAACATGGATTCTCTTTCTCCAAACCACTCACAAATAATAGATGGACAAAGTGTGTGAGAGCACACAGCTGAACTGACTCATAAAATTCCTCATCCTTTGAGTACACAGATCCAACATTAGGTAGCAACATTTTTCTGCTTCAGCAAAGCCCAAAGCTGCAATCAGGGTGAAGACAATCGAATCCTGTTTCAAGCGCAGGCAACGCATCCCTTGAGCCCTGATGGGTTAAGTGCTTTAGAGAGACCAAAGATGACACTGACCCTGCTGGGAGGAGCTCACAATCAAGATCCTTTTCCCTTTAAACTAAAAGCTTTCATGCAGTAATTGTGCTGAGAAACGTACAATAATTGATCATAAATGAAACAACAAAGGAAGACATTCAGATGAGAAATAATCTCTAATGGCCTGGATATGATCTGTACATATCAAAGTATTGTAACACATTGTTCTTGGGAAGTCTTGCTTCCTCTGGACGCATTAAAACCGAGCTCTGCTGCTGTGAAGTGTGCTGTGACTGACACACAGAGCCTTCCTTCTGTCTCATCTCTCCAGTTTGCAAAACTCTACCATAGTATATGCTGGCAGAATGAGTATTGGCAGACCCCAGACAGGCCCTGCACTGGTATCTGATGAAACACGAGAGACATTTACCTTTGTATTATCTATGATTTCTTTAAACTCTTTCACTGAAATTATTTTTTCTCCCAGACTAACCTAACTTCAGACACTGAATTAATATTTCAGCAATGTTAAAGTTTACCTGAAAACCACTCCCTTGCATTATTCAGTATTTCACTTTGAAAATGCAAAACTTCACTAAATTAGGAGGCAGTGACCTCAAGAAGAAATAACTTGCTGTAAGTCAGTCTTGTTCCTGATTCATCCTTACAAATAATGTGTAGTCAGAAGTCTGTGACTGAGCAGCTGAACAAAAAGATCCTAGTACTTCTGATTGTTACTAACTATGGGGAAGAATGTAGTTTGCTTCTCTGTATACTATTGAAGAAAAAAAATATCAGTTCTGAATTAGTATTTGCCATCCCCAAAATCCCGGCGAATTGACATATGGCACAGAAAAAAAGATAAAGTTCTTGGGAATTTATGATCACAAATTCTCAATTTACAGAAGGAAATTTCCTCAGTGCTCAGTTTGTGTGTGGCGCAGGCACACACTCAGAGGCCTGGGTATTCTCAGAGCTCAGAAGCATTTCCAAAGAGAACAGTTACAAAAGAACTCACTTGATTGAAGACTGCAGCTGAGCAGGCTTAGGGAGCCAAGATAATAATTGAATTTGGACAGAATCTTACACCAGCAGAACTGCTCAGACACTGAGAATTTACATCCATTCTTATGCCGTAGTCATAAGAAGATCTGAAGTTACTGCATAGACTAAGGTGAACAGTATTCAAAAGTTGTTTGCTTTCTTCTTCTATCTTTCCCATAAGAATAAAACCAGAAGTGATATCTATATTAAAATGATGACAGAACATATCTTCAAGACTTTTTTTTTAAAAAAACTCAAAAAGCTTCCATACCTGAGGCATTTTTTTCTTTACTTTTGAGAAACAGTTAAACTAGTGATGTTCTAGTTTAATAAATTAAATAAATTACCTTTCTATTTAAAATAAATAAATCAAAATAAATTTATATTTTCTTGAGCAGAACAATGGCTTCCTGTGTTTAGGAAACACTTCTGCTGCCACAGATATTTAGAAAACCATGCCCTTGCTTTAACATCGAACAAACAAAACACCACAAACCCACATAATAAAAAGTTAACACTGAACAGGAAGATTTCTTTAATTTTTCCTGAAGAATTCTAAGTAAGGAAAGTTGAAAAGCTATTTAAATTACTTCCATCTAGGTAGTCTTAGCGTATTTCAAATGTACCACGTTTGTATGTTTTATCATTATTCCCCCTACGGCTCACAGAAATTGAAGTCGTTCAATTTCTATTAATGATCCCCAGGTAGCAGCAGAGTGTTTCTAGCTAGTTTCAAATTCCAGATCTGGTCGAGAGACCGGTCAGGTTCTCCCACTTGAAACAATAACCTTGTTGAGGCACCTTTTCATGCCTTGCTCATGAGATCTAAAATGTTGACTCTGGTCAACACATCAGCAGGCAAAATTAAGTAAGTCTGATTGCTCTCCAACTTAAAACCAAGAAAATCAGGGGTAATTGCACCCCAGGGGAATAGACGTTCAAGTGAAGAACGGGTGCTGCACAGAACTGGAGAAAGAAAAGTATGAAAAATGAAAAGAAAATCAATGAATTTAAGATAAATTTTATACCATGTAGCACTGAATGGTCAATGACTATTACTTATACAATATTTTTTTTTTTTTTTTCTAAAAATCAAATCTACAAGTTGTAGGGTTTGCTAAGGTCCATGAACGTGACCTCTGTTATTTCAATTTAATTTATCACTATTTCAATCCAGCTACTGTCTTTTGTGCTCGTTCTAGCCCTTTCCTGATACTGCAAAATTACAAGATTGATAAACTTTTACTGATCAGAAAAAAATACTTACTTTTTGAAAATTACAACTGTAACATCTTTCCATGTATCAAAATATGTATTGCAAATCCAGAAAGAAATATATATCTGTCATCCAAGAACTAGAATGAAGGCCCTGC
Organism: Anarhynchus alexandrinus; assembly: GCA_008711295.1. NCBI lineage: Eukaryota > Metazoa > Chordata > Aves > Charadriiformes > Charadriidae > Anarhynchus > Anarhynchus alexandrinus. The sequence continues at coordinate 226,354 of VUYV01000423.1, read as the reverse complement.
CCACCGAGAATACTCAATGAAAGAGCATTTGGGATTCAGTCATTTCCATTCTGCAATAATCCAGCTGCAACTCTGACAGCAAAATAGCTGTGGAATTCATTAGTAATCCAAAGTTGCTGAAAACAGGAGTGAAAAAAACACGTTGGTTTCTTATTTTAAGTAATTTGAACAAGATCAAAGTGAGGATTTTAAGGCCCTAACACCAACATTGGCATGCTAGTCTATAATATTTTTATCAGTGCTGCGCTTTTAGGAGAAAAATAAAGGCAAAAGCTAAGGATTTTAACTATCTGATCAACCTCTGAAGGATTCCCATAATTCCTAGAAATCCATAAACACAGATCCAGTAGCATTCCTTTTTTTAAATAAAATTTCTGAGTAAATAGAAGAAATAGACAGAATAGCTTTAAAAAGAATATTTTAAAATAAACTATTAATTAAAAAATCAAATACTGCTAAGATAGGATTAAAGAAGTCATTTGGGTTTGTACATAATTATTTCTGATTTTTCAGGAAATTGAAACATAAGCAATCCTTTATCTATCCTTCTTTTCCTTCTGACATCTGCAGAAAAGCATCCTGGATTTTATTCTGTCATCTGTGAGATTGGAAATGAAATGTTGCATTTGATCACAAGCATCAAGCAGTAAGCCAAGCAGAAGATACATAAGCGTACATGGTCTATTGCCCACTGTGATTGAGCTGGGGAAATCTGAGAGCGGGACCCTGGCTTCATACACAATACAAAAACATACACGCATGCACAGAACAGAGAGAGGTGTCAAACAACAAAGGCAGTTTTGGTTCAGACAGTTTTTCATAGTTTTTTGTTTTCTTTTGGTTTGTTTCTTTAAAAAAACATTTAAGATGGTAAAAAAAAAATCAACTGCACAGAAAAAGAATTAAGAAAATGAAAGCACATTTCCTTATGGTGGGCCTCCTTCAAATCTTATTGAAATAAATGTAAAGACTCCATTGTGTTCTGTTTTCACAGTAGAAATAAATACTTAGGGTTATAGGAAACAGATAATTACAGGCACGAAATACATTTTTATTGTTTGTTTATTTTTACCGAAGTGTAGCTACAGATCATTAAAATAATCAGGTAATTATTTTTAGTATTGCAAGATCTTATAGTTTTTTAAAAAAAAAAAATTTAAAGGAGATCAGAGACAACAGTTAATCATTCTTTCAAAGGCAGAATGAATTGAAATTGCTCATGAACAGACCAGTGATTCACTTGGTTCCCATTTCATTTTCCTTCCATAGTAATGCCAGCATTTCTCTCTCATCCACCACTGCATGCCTTCTACTGGAAATATGGATGGTTGCCTTCACCTATCATCTGCCAATCAACAACTGTCTCTGGTGCACAGATCAGCGAAAGAAGCTGTAAAATTACATTGCTACAAATCATTCCTATTCTTCCCTTGCCTTATCTGAATGAATCTCCTTGAAAAAGAAACTTCTCCACAGTTTTGCCCTTTACCATCTGCCTTTAAATACACATATGTACTATGAGTGTGCTCATCTCAGGATTTCATGATGTGAGTGTAAACGGTTCCAGGTCTCTTGCGCAACTTGATACATGGTATGTTATTTATTTGCATTAAATTATTATTAATGCTTCAGATTTCTGGAGTCTTTGCTAGTGTATCTTCTTATGAAAAAATCCAAACAATTTTTTAGGTTATTGAGACTATTCTTAGTCTTATTAGGCTGTAAAACTGAATTTCTTTAGTAAGTGCAAGTCTAATTACAGATAATGTAGAATAAAATTACTTAATTAATACACTTGGCAAGCCCTTAAAAATCACACAAAATAGCTTCTACCAAGAAAAATAAAAATGTCAAATCCTGATGGATCACCAGATGCTGAATGATAGGTTGTTTTCATGTTTGGAGCATTGAAAGCTATGATAAGCTAAATCTTAGCAATTTAGGGATAAAAGATACTATGCCAGCCAGAGAAGAAAGAAATATTATTGAGGGAGATTGTTAAAAGAACGGTATTTTCACACAGAATCGACCTAGTGACTTGAAATGTCAGAGACTGTGAAGCTGGTTCACTACTGACTTTTACCAGATTTAGTAGTATTAGATTTGAAGAAATTGAGTGCAAAATGTTGAATGAGAGCCTTATAAAGCAACATCTTGCAGAGGCAGAAGATGCAGAAAGCTGGAAAACAATTTCAAGACTAAAAGAAATATGGGTGAGATGAGTACAGGTGAGGTATTTGGACACAATAAACACCATTAAAATTCTACTGTGTATTAAGTAGATAGGCAAGATAGCCATTGTATTTCTCTATTCCGTGTTGTATCTATAAAGTTGTGTGGGTGAAGACTTCACACACAACAATCAGATGACTAGTTGTGACTAGTGATGAGGAAAGCATGTGCAAATATACAAGGACGGCTTCATTTTTTTCAACTAGTAGCAACATTTTGTAGTCCATAGGAAACTACTATTTGTAAATGCGCATTGAAAACTTAGAAGTAATCATCTGCACAAAATTTTTCCCAAAGCTACATGCCCCAGTAAAGCTGAGAAGGCTTAAAGACATAAGCGTTCCTGAACTGGGACAGAGTTTGTATGGACTCTGTTAGTCTCTTCAGTGTCATTTACTCAGTCTAAAATAGAGGACGATGCGATTTACTAATTATATGATGTACTTTTCTCCACAGTTATAAACCAATTTCTTTTTTTGTTTGTATCCATAAAAAACCTCTGAAAATCAGATATCTCTGAAAGTCAGATGTAATATTACTCTCTTTGCAAAAAAATGTATAGGAAATCATATGGCTATTGCAGGCGAGAGCCTCAGACAGTGTGTGTGTGAGTACACAGTAACAAGCTTTGCGTAGTTACCACCAGGACGTTTTCTGATGTGCAAACATGTCCCACAGGTTTCCATGCAGAAGACGAGGTTGATGAGATCAAACAGCACGTGAGTTTGGTCAGGTCAATTTGTAACAGCAGTAGCATGAAGACCCTCTAGTATTGAAGCTTCATCTCAAAAATGGGAGAGCCGGCACAAAAAAAAATGTCAGGGGCTTGCACATCAGTTTGCGTTTGCTGTCTGCCTCAGGTGCCCAGCAGACACCTGTCCTGACAGCGGAGTAATATAGCTTGTGCTGAGCTGTGATTTATTGCTTTTAACAACAAACTTTTAAAACTGCCCTTTACAATTTGTTTTGCTTTGTTATTTTAAGTATCAGCAATATAGCTAAAAATCTCTTCCCAACTTGCACAGCTCAAAAAAACCCCATGAGATCTCTGTCGAAGGTTGGACTTGTTCCAAAAGTCTTGGGGAAGAAGTTATGTTTTTATAGATACATGTGAGTTTTAACTCCACAATAATTCTTTCTTCATAAATGCTATGTTACCAAAAATAGTGTCGGCAACTCTTTTTACTCTTGGCAACGGTACACCAAATAATTGTATTTAACAGAGAAAGGAGCCTGTAGAGGAATGCTTACACAGTGAGGTATATATAAAGTGACTGAATGATTGAATTGCTTATTTCAAAAGTATAAATATTTTATGTTTCCACCCAAGTAGTGTTCAGCAGAAGTTGTTTTCTCTTGAAGTCTGGGCGACTTTTGCAAACTCCTGCCACATTCTAGCAAAGTTGAATGTGACAGGAGACATGGATTACTTTTGTAAATGAAGAGAGCCGAGCTACCAGCGAGCTCTCCTGAGCACAGTGTTTGTTACAGATGATCCAATAAAAGCAAAATAAGCTGAGGGGAGCAGCTGTTCAAACTGACAAAAACACCATACACCATTCACATTGTTAGTTGAATATTTTAAGGCAATTGTAGGAAGCATTTCTGTTGGTGGCTAGTTTCTTTTCTCCTCAGTAAGCACAGTTCTTAAATACACTCAAAACAGCCTAATCTGCGTAGATGGAGACGTGTTCAGTGGCAGTCCCTGCAGCAACTCCAACACTTCTGTCCTAATTGCTTTTCCTTCTCATCATTCCATAGGCAGCTCTGCCCGAGAAAGCAGAGCAAAGAGCACCTTATGGGACGATGAGTGTGCAGCTCCCCCCCACCGTGGGAAATCCTTCGGAGAGGTAGAACTATTTAGGGCCTCGTAGACATGCTCTGTAACTGATGCTTTTGGGTCCCTTTGTAACACAACAGGTTTCCAGATTGTGCTCTTAACAACTCACAGCCCGCTTAAAAGAGATCTTCTTCTTCCAAACTTCTGTGGTTGTTCAAAATAGCAAAAATGACCCATGCATAGATTACAAGAGACTGAGCCAAAGGAAAACGTTATACTGGCATTGATGAAATGCTAGCACTCACCCGGGCTGACAGAGTAATTTAGGTGGAACATTTCTTCAATATCTGTAATCTGATATTGTTTTCTTCAACTCCAGATGGTGAAGTTGTGAAAAAAATGAAAATAATACTTGATGGTGGTACTCTTTTCTGCAATAAATGCAAACAGAACTATACTCAAAGTACTTCTACCGCATAAGTTTTATGTAGAATTATGCAACATGTGATATTCAAACTCCTCTTATTAATCACGTTAATGGGAGTGTAGGTAGGAGGGGATGTTTGAAATAGTACACTGTATTCAACTTACATAACACATTCCAGAAAAGAGGACTCAAAAATTATTTGAGAAAAAGTGCCTAAGGAGAGTACACTTTCACAACATGTATAATGTCTTAAGATATACATCCCTGAACTGCTAATCAAACAGACTTTCTATTAATCATGAGTGAAAAGGGCAGTATTGTCTGGAGAAACAAGTACAGGACTAGGAAGCACAAACACAAATTGTAATTCTACCTTTCTCTTCCTTTTCTAGGGTCAAACCAGTTAACCCCTCTGGCTTTGCCTGTGTTAATAAATTAAGCAATGCTAAAAAAACTTCCAGGGTTTTGGAACTTGATAATTATATAATGTTAAGTTAGAAAAATGTGATTTATTATTAGAATTGTTGCTGTCATGGCTTTGGATGAGGCCAGCTAGTCACCTTTCAAACAATGGCCATGCTTTGGAGCTGGGGTGGGTCAGAGGCCATTCCCAGTAAGTAGCTTGCACGTGGCTGGTGCACTTCAGTAGACAAGAGAGCATGGTGGTATGGACAACCAGGTCTTTGATGCCAGCTGGCCTCAGTGCTCAGAGAACAGTCCCAGAAACATTTCATTTAGCTGTATTAAACACCGCCTCTGCATTCTGTTTTTCTGCTTGTGACACTGAGATGCTAAAGCTGTGTAGCTGACTGGGGAGCTCATGTTTGCACAGCCTTTGGAAGTGGAAGGAGCTCTGAAAGTGGTAAGAATGTACTGGACGAACAGAAAGAATAAAGAGGAAGAACAGAAGGTTGAAGAACTGCCCCTTGTATCTAAACCAAAGGTGTTCTGGGATATATGGCATTTTCACAAAGATATCTCAATAAAACTTCAAACAGAAGATAAATTGAGGAAGAAAGAAAAAAAATGAAGGAATTCTTTGAAAATTTTCTTTTTCTTGTCAGCGTGAGCTTACACCTTATAATGTTTTACATTATTTCACACATATTGTACCATCTACCAAGTTAAAAAGACTGTAGTTCTAAAATGGCAAAAGTCAGGCTCATAAGACTGTGCAATGAGCTTTATGAATAGGATGGATGAAACACTCATTTGATATCCCCTGTGCTTTAATCCATTTAGTCTTTCTTCTTGGTTTAAAGATGACCAAAAGAGCCGCAGTACAAAATTGGATTAATATTTTAGTTAATGTTACTGTCATACAAGATACATGTCAATATAAATTAAGAATGAAGTTATGTGAAAACACTGCTAGGACTCTAATAAATGTACAAAAGTAATGACACGAGCACTTAGGTATAATGCTGTGAGCAGCCTGAACTTAACATAGGAAAATGGAATTATATTAAAATGGCAGAGGGCACACAGTACTATTACTTGCTAACATGCAGTTGCAATGGAAATTTTTAAAAAGTGTCCCTATTAAAATAACTGTATTGGACAGTGACGTAATTTTTATCTCTGGGTTACAGAACTGTTTGCTGGGCAGAGGGCAGAGAGAGGGTTCTCCCCTTTGCTGCACTACAAAACCCAACCCAAATATAATACTTACAATGCACAGTGACATCACTGGTTTAGCTTATTTTTGCCACAGACTAAATCTTCTGTGTTTATCTATACACCTAAGCGATATTCCTCTCCTTGCAGGCAATGAACTATATGAAGAGATTTATCAGCACTTTAAGGAAAGTTTTTTTTCTATACTGGGATTTTGAGACTTCATTAACACAGAAAGAAAATTTCAGGCCTTGTCTTAACAGTTGCTAATCTTCAAGATTCATCCCGGCTAAGAAATAACAACAGAGCTTACGCAAGTCACTCAGCAAAAAAGCTGCAATGGCATAGACCTTGGGGCTTTATTTTGTCGTGGAACAGCCAAGTTATGGCAAGGCTATATCGCCCTATAATTATACCAAGAAATGTATGCTTCCAGAAGTCAACCAATATTCTTAGTGTTTGATTGCAGTCCTTAATGAAATAAATACCAATTACATTACATTTGCCAAAGTGGGAAAAAATTAGACATTTAAAACGCTAATTAAAAAGGAAAACCAGATCAATGATGCATTTAATATTTCAAGACAGGAGGTTAGTAATATCAGGCAAGGCCCTGATTCTGGAAAGTCATCCTTTTTACTTTCAGAGCCCTACTATAAGAGGCATTGCTATGAGCTTTATGCTATTTTTTTCAAAATAACATCCATAGGTGTTGTCTGTGAAAAATCCATTAAACTGTTTAAAAGACAATATATATGGTATTTTTGATAAATTTTACTTTGACAGAAGTCTGTGTTGTTCATAATTATCTAGGTGTAATTATAACTGTTTAAAATACATAATTTGTTCTCTGTGAGAAATTCAACACAGTTCAATCACAACAAAAAGCAATTTTTAAAAGATTTTTTGAAAAATACATTTTGTATCTCAAGACGAATGTCCAGTTTTGATCATGTTTGAGCATTGACTTCCAAAATCAACATTTTTGCCTTCTACAATAATTCAGAATATAGCTTTTTATACTTAATCTATTTTTACATTAAAAGTATAAAAAGCTAATTCTGTTAAAATACTCTTCAAGTTCTTCATGTTATTAAAATATTTTTCATTGAAATTGCAATATTCTCTCTTTCAAGAAAAACATTATTTGAAACCTTTCCATTGGCTTATTTTTTTTTTAATACTCATTTGAGATTTAAATATTCTTCCTAAAGGCAAATAAGTGAGGGTTGGTATAAATGAAATAATTATTGCTTACTAATAGGACCTGCATCAAATATGGTTTTATACCAGTGTAATGGCACTAAATCATTCTATATATTAACAGGTTGGAATAAAGTGGAGTGCCTACAGGTATGTGTTCCTCTATTCAGTTGTCACATCAAGTGACAAAGGAATGTATGTGCTCATGTTATACTTCAGAAGTTTCTTTTTTTTTTTTTTTTAAGCAGAATTAAGATTGGAGTCATTGAAGCAGTACAAGAGGGGAGAAAATTGAATTTTGTGCTCTGGAATAATGCATGTGGTTTTCAGTGTGACAGTCAAAGCTATAAAGTGAAAAGCAGGAAGCATAAAATCTTGATTAGACCAAAAGAAAAACAAAAGAAGTGATAAGCCTTTATAATTTAGATTTTCTGTACAAGAGATGAAAAAATACAGAAAACAGCATCTGCTCAAGTCTCAAGAGATGGGAATATAAGTATAAGCAATCCTGAGCTAAACTGAACAAAAATTTTGAATAACAGAGGCAAAATTTGACCCATGGTCGTAACTGCCTTTTGGAGAATACAGAATACTGTTACTGTATTCTTACGGAGAAATGTTACAGTTCCTACAGAAAATTAATCATGTCATCCCCGTATTTTACTTCCAAAGGCAAAACCGGCTGTCATGAAGTCATTTTATACTGAAAAGAAGTCAGAGTATTACAAATGCCTATATTGTTCCCCAGTATTCTACCATGTTAAGTGCCCAGTCTTAAAGGTCCTTAAATTAAAGATGCTCCAGTGGCTTCGGAAGAACCAGTAGGTTTTCTTAGTCCCTGAAATCCCAGAAACTTTGTCAAGAAGGGTCAATAGATAAGTAAGGTAAGACTTTTTCATGTATGTCATCTGTTCTTGAGAATATTCATACCCTGATTTGAGCTTGACATTCTGCCTGCAATCTTATTCTGTGTTAGTTCTGTGCACAACCATTGCTCATTACCTTACAGAGCTGATTCATTACAGAAGCCTGTACGAATTGGACCTTACCTTTTTTTAATATATAAATTTATAGGAAATAAAAGACATTAATTTAATTTTAAAAAATCCCCCAAATTACCTTAAGCATGCAAAAAAAAAATAAAAAAAGAAAAGATGGCAATGCTCGGGAAAAACTCACCTCTGGAATTCATGCTACTCTGGAGAAATATATTAAACTGTATATATCCACATTGGAAATAACTGATCTGGCATATACAGCATAGAGACTAGGAACCTGGGTGCAGCATTAACAAATGTAACATGATTTTCAAATTTGAGAACTAATGACTATTCGCTAATCTGTATTTCAGTACTCTACAGGAGGGCCCAGATTCTATGGCATTTTGTTCAACTGCAGGCTGTCATGAAGTGAATAAGATTTTAGGACACTGAATATCTACCAGGAGCTAGTCAGAGCTGTAGTTCAGCCAACACTAACACATGATATCTTAATCAAAACTATAATTTTGGAATACCCATGTTTCTGAATAACTGCTCTCAAGCTGCAGGATCATGGCTTTTTCACTCCTGTACATTTATGATGCTTTAATTTACTTCTCTTCAAGGGCCAACTGAATAAAATGCATCTACCAGCTTATGTTGAAAACGATAAAGTCCGCGATGTTTTAGAAACAGACATTTTCTTGCTACCTTTGCCTGTTCCACAGAACTTATTGTTCTCTCAGTTAAAAAAAAAAATCTATTTTGCAGCAGACTGCTTTTGAGAGTACAACTCTTAAAAGACCAACTGTACCAATGTAGTAATTAACTCCTTGGCAAGAAGAATAAAGAGCAATCTATTCATCCCTCATCAAGCAGAAACTTTTTCATTCACTTTATTCACTACATTGTTCAGTTAAATAAGCAGTATTTTCAGTTTGTTAAATAATATAGGAAAGGGAGAAAACACATAATGCGTATGCGCCCAAAAGCTTGTCTATTTTCTCAAGCCATATTAGTTCATTTGACAAAGTGCATTTAATTTAGAAATTTTTTCTTGGATTCCAAATACACATTCAAAACAACTATGATTCTACTCCCACCCACAAACAAGCACACGATACAAATCAAAGGATTTCTTACAACTCACAGAATTCCTCTGAAAGTTACATGTTACTTCAGAAATCAGACAATGGATACTTAACAAGAACACAATTACTCTCTAATTATCTTTTAACTGATAAGGATTAATTAAAACCTAAAGACAATGCTTCTCTCTCCAGTAACAGCTATTTTTTAACCCAAATATTTACACTCGCTGTATGTGCCTTCATTCTGAGGGACTTGGGATGAAAATGTGAATTCCTTGGAAATGCTAAATTTATCCACTATTGGTAGGTTTGGGGGACATCAAAATGTATCAGAATTAGCTTTTATGGGCTGCTTTAGCTCTTCCATTACTGGTCACTTGATAGTTGAAAAGGAACTAACGTTTTGCTATGAGGATCTAGCTGGAAGAGACACCCAGCTACAACGAAGACTGGAGCCTGACTTGTGTTCCACATGAACAATCACCACTGAGACCCATTTAAATGCCCAGGATGTACTTTTAGCTTTCAGTCATGGTCACTGCTGTCACATACCATGTTTCACTGCCTTACCTGGAGATAAATGTGTGGAGAAGGTGAGTTATTTGTACTTATATCCAGTAATGAGAATTTCTAAGACAGTCTTCCAAAGTTTGAAATAAATACTTGAACCTTCAACTCACAGAGGTACTACTGAACTGTTTTAAAGTTATCATACAATTATTCTGTCTGAATCATCAGTCATATACTAACATCCACTTGCTTTCATCACAGAATTAGTTCAACTGCAATAATAATGTCATGGAAACCTGGTTTTGGACTGATGTTAAGACTCATAAAGCTGTATGACTCAGATACAAGCACAGAAGAAAAATCTCCATATGGTCAGGAGAAAAACACTTCCAGACATTTTACTGTCAAACAGGTAAGCCAAGATGTAGATGGCTTGAGCCAACACTGCCATAAGCAACAACACAGACTGACTGCAGCTGAGCAGCAGATTCAAAACATAGCCAAACTCTCGCTGATCACTATGAGTGAGAGATAGATACCTACAATCTGGGAACAGGATGCAGAAAATTAAAGATGAATTATATAGCTAAGTAACCCATACAGACACCCCTGAAGAATGAGCACTTTTTGAATATTCTCCCGTTTCTTCATTTTCAAGTAACATTTACTTGTAAAGTTAATGATACCCTTTTTCTACAGAATGTGATGTTATTTTATTCCTATAGACATAAATAAGCTACTCTCACTCCATTCTGTAATATTAATCCATTGGAAAGGTTGCAGCACTTGCTTTTGCTTTAAAATTATTGTATTGACCTGAGACGTACATGCTTTTGGACTCGCCAGGATGAGAGAGAAGCAGCAGAAAGATCCAAATCGTCTACCCAAAAAATCCACCACATATACCCCTTTGCTACATAAAAGAGACTAAAATCATCCGCAAAAGCTTTGAAGGTCCTCTCCAGTGGTCTACAGAGCTGGTTTGATTCACAGAGATACATGGATCCATAACTTCAAAGCAGAAAAAAACATTCAAGTACCAAGTTATTGCGAAGGACAAAGCACTGTTCCCTGCCTTTTTGTGTGTCCTTTTTTAGAAGAACTTAGACTGAGCAACTGGAAGCCTGACAGCTCACTTAAATTAAATCATCTTCTGGTCTTAAAGCAAGAGGAATTATTTTTATAAGTGATCTTGTTTATCCTGACATCTCAGAAGAAGTGAAAATGAGGGGAAACAGCAGCAGGTGGAAAATTAATTTAGTTCCACAGAAACACTCAAGAAACTTGGGGAGGAAAGGGAAGATATTAAATTACCAAATGGAAATTAAAATTCACAAAGCATTTAAGAATACATTTAAAGTGAGGCTAACCTAGTACAGGACGTATCTTTTGACATACTGTAACATTGCCTAAACGTGATCAAAAATTTTCACCTCCTATTGCACCGAAATGTAATAATGGATCAGGCTCGCTCATTACTTACTAAAGCAGCCAGCAGCTGGTATTTGTTTATACAGAGATTTTTCATTGTGGACTTGATGTAGTTGTTGAAACATTGCTGTTTAGAAACTGTTTAGTACAGGGTGCTGTTTAGTACTTAGAAAAACATTAATCTGTTCATGAAACACTGATTCACAGGATACCTTGGACAGCTTTATGAGTCACTGTATGTTTTACAGGTTCTACTTTCTTACCATATCAATGAAGCCCTCGTGCTTTCAAAAGCTATTCTGATGGAGCTGTAGATTTTTTTCCTGTGTTGCCCAAAATGACGAAAAATCAAGTCTGTCTGATTGCTTAGGTAAACGCCTGTTCTGAAAGTATTCAGGGCATCTGGAAAATTGTGAATTTTATTTTAGGGGATTTAGAGCAGATAAAAGAGTTAAACATGAGATACCTGAAATTTAGCTGTATAAGATCCATGACACTTGTGTTCCATTACCAAAAGGCATAGGGATAACAGAAAGAGTGGAAACCTTCTTCCAAAGCACATTCATGTCATTCATTCCACTTTGTTTCCATCCAGTTTGAGTAACACAATATTGTATTTTAAAGAGAAATTCTATCACTTTAACTATTCTGTTACTAGTTAAGGAACAGTATGAAGAAGGATTTAGATGTTAGACACTTGACACACACCAAAGTTGATGATGAAATTACCTGTTAGCCCTAAAATTGGACCAGGAAAAAAGATTGTGATCATTTAATGTGACCTCTGAGATATGAGGCCAGCAATTGCATCTATATGGCTGACTGGCTTGTATACATGTGAAGCTAAATAGTAAAACTTGTTTTGAATGCTTGTTGCAAAGCTATGTGAACCTTATTTGGAAAAATCTGTTCCATGTTTAGAGAAACTGGGAAAACACCTGTGTATTTTCTGTATCCATAAAAAATATTTCTATCTTACTAAAAATACTTTCAGTATTGTATTCTCTCAGTAGATATTTCTGGTTAAAATTTTTCTGCTGCCTCTCCAACTCAGTAAGGAGGAGATTTAATTATTCTATTTTCACTGTGTATCACCTGTAAGCGAAGGGAGACTTTATGCTTCTCTATTGGATGGGATGGGGAGCAGTAAGTGGTGGGCAATCTAAGATGAACAATATCCAATAAGCAAAGGAAAAGATATTTCTTGTTGCAATTCTTCAGTCTTCCTTTTTTCTAACAACAACAACAACAAAGACAACAACATTTTCAAGCCCCAGAGGACAGGCTGATTCTTTGTATATGGAAAATAAAACAGAGAATAAACTGCTTTGAAATAAGCCAGACATTTTCAGACTTGTTTTGAAGACAATAGATCATACTTTGACAAATAGCCTGCAGAGTATAATTAGAAACCACACAAAGTTACTCGGAAAGTGAAGGCAAATGTCTTACAGTTTTTAGATTCCTACTGAATATGTATAATTTTTTATTCTGTGGTACATTCAAGCTTATCTGCCAGAGAAATCTGCAGCAGAGAAAAAGTTCATTTCTACTTTAACAGAAAGCTCTGCGTATTGTTTTCTTTTTCAAAACTCTATTCGGGGCTGACTAGTGATGGCAAGCCTGTTTTTTAATAAACACACCAGAATCTTGCAGAGACTTTATACTGCAGCCATTTGCATTGCGCATTATCATTCTGCCTTTTGCAATACTTAGCATTCAGTGTGAGGAAACAATAGGATTGAACTAGTCTGCACAAATATAAGACAAAAGGCATTATTACAGTTACGTCAGTTACGTCTTTTTTGCATTGAAAAATCTTTGGCACTGCTTATTTCACCCAAGTAAACTGTGAAGAAATACCAAAAGGTCCCTTCCTTTGCGTGTATTTCCCAATTGCTAAGATTTACCTCAGCTTTTCAAAAATGTTTAAAACATTTCCAAAAATAAAAGAGAAATAACAAGAGCAACAAGCAGATGAAAGTGAATGCACACATTAAAAAAAAAACAAAACCAACCACAAACGTTCTGCAGTAAAATCTGATGGGTCAGATTCTTTTATTATGTACTGCTACTAAAGAGGCCAGCAGCTGGATATTTCTTCGTATAGAGATCTCATAGTGGGCCTAATGTACTTGTGGAAAGGCTTCTGCTTAGTGCCTAGTGGAAAAATAATCTGATTATGATGTGTTGATTCACAGGATACCTTTTAGTCACTGTATGTTTTACAGATCCTACTTTCTTATCAGATCATTGAAGCCCCTGTATTTTTAAAAGCTTTTCTATTTCAGCTGTAGATTTTCTTCCTGTGCTGAGCAAAATGATGATGAAACTAGGTGCATGCAGAATTTGTTGAAATACACAAGATGCAGAATCTAATGCATCTATTGCAAAAGCGAAAGGAAAAGCTATACAAATTTCGTCTGGAAGCTCAAATTATTGAATTTCTTATGGACATAGATAAAATTAAGGGCTGTTCGGGGATTCTTTTTTTTTTCTTGTTTGGTGTTTTTTTGAAGAAAGTAAGCAAATCAATAAACTTCTTTGGGCCTTACACAGCCAGTTCAGTTTGCCGACTATCAGTAATAACGCGTAGTTATCTCATAGGACTGTGAGTCTAACACATAAATGGCAAACTGCTACTTCATACTGACATACACATTTTCCTTAATTAGAAACTACTTATAAGATACTCAGTGTTGCATAAACATCCTTCAATTGGACATTATTATTTTCAGTTAAAATGAGGCAATCTGGAGGCTCAAAGTGTACCTGCAAAGGACAAATGTCTCTTTCCATTCACATAGTAGTAGGAATGGATTAAAAACCAATATGCTCTCAGGAAATCTCAGTGCTACCTCAAATTGTGTGCTTCTTTTACTCATTAACTTATCACCATAGAACCATTTAAAATAATACAGAAATTATTCATCTGAGTCCACCAGTTCACAAAAAGCAAGCCTACACTTAGGAAACAGAGCTGCAGTTGTGCAGGGCAGATATTTACACAATGCGATCCTCTTTTGGATGGGATGGATCTTGCCAAATGCTTGCGAGCATACATCAAAATTCAGCAATCTGTTTATTCCCCGAGGTACTGATTGGAGAAGGTCTGATTTCTGGAAGGTAGTCAAAAAGAAGCAGGAATAATAGAGATGTGTTCCTTAGGCAGTTGAACTACTTCCACTATTCATCTTCATTCCACCCAAGCATATGGCAATAGGCAGGGTCAGCCTTCAGGTATATGCACAGACGCGGTGGCTGGAAAGTGTACCAGAATAGAGTGAGCCATAACATATGTTGTAAACTGAAAGAAAGGTCCCGTGAGTCCCTTTCACGTTAAGAACAGTTCCTGACATGTATTTTTATGCTACAGAATCAAGGACTTTCTGTTCACCAGCAATGATGCTGAAGATGGGAGGTGGATAAAGAAAAGATAGGAGAAACATTCTTCTGTCTTACTCCATGTGATGTGATATTCTACCTAAGGAGCTCACTGGAAAGCTTGATGCCAAATCATCTGTTTGCTAACTTTTATGATCCTTGTGGTGTCCAATCACTTCTGAACCTTCACTTATTTTTCAGGTATCTCTTAGGGGTCATTGATCTGTAATCTCCCTTCATATACAGTTCTCCTATTATATTTTCTGACTTCAAGAAAATTGAACAAGATAATTTTGTTTCCTCAATCCACAGAAATTGCTTTCAGGAATAAGCTAGTGTAAACAAATCTTTAGTCAGTGGCAACAGCAGAATGTTTACAGTTGCTACTGAATCCACTGGTGTAGCTTCTTTCATGTTACCTGTGCTTTGGAGTAGCTGGCAAATGCAACAGAATACACTGGGGCTTAATGCATTTTTTTTTTTTCCCAAATTAAACTCAGAATGATGATTAGGTAAAACACAATGCAATGATTAGCAAAATGCAAACCAATTTTTTTTTACTGGTTTTATAGTTATAAAAAGGATGTTCCAATCCTAGTTTCCTAGACTTATGTAATTAAATATAAACAATCTTTAATACTATATAGGCCCATCAATGAAACAAATGAAAAGTGTGTTTCTATAGCATTATCTTATGTGTTTCAAGTCCCAAATTTATCTTATTTTTGTGCATCTTTATCACTGCGATTGCAACATCATGTGTTCTAGGCTAGTATATATTTTGTGATCTAGTAGGAGTAACCATAAAATGTAGTTAAAAGGACTGCCCCTGCTTTAATATGATATATCTTTAAAATAGTATAAACCAGCATAATTTTGATTCATTGAGGCTTTCATGAAAGCCTTTCCCTAGTATTAGCTACAAGTAATGTAGAACATAGAACATACTGTTAAAATCTTACAAGGGGTCAGAATCTGCCAGTTTTACTCATGCTGAATAAAATTAAACTTCCATAAATAGTCCTATTGATGTCAAGGGGCTACCTGAAGAATGAGGTCTTAGGGTAAGAAAAGAAAATTAAAAGCAAACAAGCAACAAACAAAAAACTGTTTGCAGCCTATACACTAGTCTGGGACTTTGCTGAAATAAACCAGTGTACTCCATTAATGGGTAAGTGAATTACTCTGACTTCTACCACCAGCTGACTGTTATATAATTTTGATTCCTGCCTTTACATATTTTCTTTTTTAACCTACTCCCTCCATCTTTATTTCTACTAATTCCAGGGTTTTTTCGTTTATCTTGTTCTTTCTAACTTTAAATTAATTTTATCTTTCTTGCTCTGCACCATTAAGGCTTGTTAAGAACCTTAAAGCTCATTTATAAAGTTTGTCTCAGTAGCACTTTACCAAAAGACTAGAAGATAGAATGATTTTGTCAGAGTTGCTGAGAATTAGTCCTTCATCCATACTTGCAAGCAGATGCATACAAACAATGATCTTTTAAATACCACCGCTTGCTTCTTCTAGCTGAAGACATGGAATACAAGGCAAAAAACCCTTGTGTCACAATACTCTTGATAAAATAAAGTACAAAATAAAGCCATTGTATCAGCTCCATCTGCCCCATCCTTTCTACTGAAGGTAGGTATTACCGGTGATGCTTCAAAACAGAGACTAATTTTCTTCAAAGATTAGGTAAAAGATTCTGGGCAGAGATGACTGCTTTACCATTCTTAGACCTGCTTTTGCTTTTACCGCTTTTATGCTTCATTGATTTCAACACATTTATTCTCTGCTTACATTGATGTGAGAGAAGATTCATTATCTTTAGCAGCTTCTTCAAACATGCAGAACGAGATTAAATCTGGCAGTATAACACGTGTTTGGGGGAGGAAACTGGCAACTGAGAAGAGTCTTTCTGAGCTCATACAGTTCTGTGCAGTGAAAAAGGTAAAGTGAGGCAAGGCAAAGGCGTGATCTCTTTTAATATTTAGAAGAGAATGGTGAAATCTATTCCAGATGAGTAACTCCAAGGAGGTTTTGTGCATTAGTCCTACTTCCATTTCTTACTCTCAAAACAGATCTGCTGAATTGTTCCAAGACTGAAAGAAGTCACCGTCCCTCCACCTAGGGAAGAGTCCAAGCCTCCTATCATTATTCTTAAAGACTTATCTGCAATCTACCTAAAGCATATAATATCATCTACAGAAATATTTCCATGCAGCATCATTGTTTAGTGAAAATCATTGATTCATACAATTATAGAATGGTTTGGGTTGGAAGAGACCTTTAAAGATGCCTAATTCCAACCTTCCTTCCATGGCCAGGGACATCTTTCACTAGATCAGGTTTCTCAAAGCCCCATTCAACCTGTCCTTGAACACTTCCAATGATGGGGTATCCATCACCACCCTCATCATAAAAAATTTCTGCCTATATCCAATCTATTTTCCTCTTCCAGTTAAAAACAGTTGCCCCTTGTCCTGTCACTATAGGTTCTGGTAAAAAGTCTCTCTTTATCTTTCTTATAAGCCCCCTTTAAATACTGAAAGGCAGCAATAAGATCTCCCCAGGAGCCTTCTCTTCTACAGGCTGAACAACCCCAACTCTCTCAGCCTGCTTTCATAGGAGAGGTGTTCCAGTCCTCTGATCATCTTTGTGGCACTCCTCTGGACCAGCTCCAACAGGTTCATGTCTTTCCTGTGCTGAGGGCCCCAAAGCTGGATGCAGTACTCCTGGTGGAGTCTCACCAGAGCGGAGTAGAGGGGGGAATCACCTCCCTCGACCTGCTGGCCATGCTTCTTTTGATGCAGTCCAAGGTATGATCGGCTTTCTGGGCTGCAAGCACACGTTGCCAGCTCATATCCAATATTTCATCCATCAGTACCCCCAAGTCCTTCTCTGCAGGGCTGCTTTCAATCAATCCATCAGCCAGTCTGTATTGATACAAGGGATTGCCCTGAGCCAGGTGCAGAACTTGGCCTCTGCACCTGAGCCAGGTGCAGAACATGGATCCACTCCTCAAGCCTGTCAAGATCCCTCTGGATGATACCGCTTTCCATTTCAACTGCATTTCAACTGCACCACTCAGATTGGTGTCATCCACAAACTTGCTGAGGGTGCACTCAATCCCACTGTCTATTTCATTGATGTAGATATTAAACAGTATTGGTCCCAGTACGAATCCTTGAGGAACACTGAGGGATATACGCTTTGGTTCCCAATCCACAATTTGTCACCAAGAAACACACAAAATTACAGTTAGCTGTATAGCAATGCTAAAATATGAGTTTATTAGGAGGGTCATTTTGGTGCCTCTGAATGTGTGTGCACTTGAAGCCCTCCCCTGCTTCACACACATTGCTTTCCTTTAGAAAGGAGGGACAAGCAAGTGGTCCAGAAGGAAGCTGTCTTGTACAGCAATCAATCCCTCGGCCTGTATAACAGGGGGATCAGCACTATAAAGAGCACAGCTTTGTAATATAAACAGTCTATATTTAAATTACTACCAAGGAGGGCTCGGCTCCCTTTTTCTGATGGGGATCTCAACATAAAATTTTCTTAGACTTGTCGGTGTGTGCATGTGTATAATGCAATGGACATTTCAGGGGACAGCATTATACAGGACAGGTATAACTTTTATTTGTTATTACAGTATCACTAACAAGAGCAGAATAAAGTTGTTATACCTGCAAAACAAACAAGATTACCATTATATTGTCTAGGACCTTGTAGCTTCTTTTTGTGCTCAGCTGACGTTACCAAATGCAAGCTTGTGTGAGAAAGCAATGCATGACAACTCTCCGTGTCTTAACTACTGCTTAAATGTGTCACACTGTTAAAACCCTGGTAAACCTCCATTGCGTTAAACTAGATGTGAAGCAATCGTTTCCCATCAAAATTTCTGAGGAAATAATTGCTCTTATTAATCTTGCAATATTTTTAAATAAAAAAAAAGTTAAAAACTTCCACTGAAAAGGCAACTACTTTCCCCTAAAAACAGACTCACTCCAGAACAATAGATTTGATGGTCAGAGGCCTGAAAAGTAGAAGAAAAGACTGCTCTGCCTAAATCAGAAGTTGCACATAACTTCACAGCTTCCCTAACTGCCCCAAGCCATGCTCTAATCATGACTGCCAAGATCATGAAGTTAAGGGGCAACTATTTTTCATTCTGATGAATAAATCCTGCCTATGCTTCAGAAACCCCAAAGGACCTGCTTGGTTGCATTTTTTTGCTGAAACTTTTATTCTTCCCTGAAACCGTTTGAAGAACTCTTCCTGATCTCATTAATTACTCCCAACACATACACAAATCCATGGTTTTCATTAAATATTGCCAAGGTACATGTTTGATTATTTTTCTAAACCAATTCATGTATTCATATGTATAGGGAAACATTTTATTAGAAAAAACATCTTATTTAGTAAAAGTAAAATGAATTTAAAAGGTTATATACAAACAGCGTATGCACCTACTCAAATTCATCTCTTTTAAATGCTTAACAGAGGAAGTATGGTACTTATCGCTCTTTCTTTTGTGTGTGCCAGAAACCCTCACAGCATTATTACAGTGAAAGAATTGCACATGACAGCTTCTGGAGCCATAAAATGCCTGGAATAAGCCAGTGATGAGCATATTCTCATCAAAATTTATAAATTAATATTATCCTCTTCAAATATCAGATGTTGCAAAAAGACCCAACAGTACCATGCAGGTGTACCACACAAGCAGGCTGCCCCTATTCAAAAAATAAAAGCTTGTAGAAGCATGTATTTTGAAACTGCAACAGAGAATGAATATATTCTGTGCTTACACCATTTTGAGACCTTCAAGCTCGTGGTAAGACTTTGAGAGTCACCTTGACATCAATTGAGAGACAAATATAAATCTGAATTATTTTTTTTTTAAATCTATATCTTCTTTTTAAACTTCCTCTTCCCTTTTGTTCTTCTTCATATTAATTTAGTTTTCAAAGACCTGATACAGTTCCTCATTTAGATAAAAATCCCTGAACCCCAAATCCTCTAGTCTTCATTAGAGCAGTATATGGGCTACCATGAGGAAGGAATATAGGCCAAATGAGGGATCTAGAGTCTTTGTTCAAGAGTATTTGAAGAAGGTGGGAGATAGAGGAAGATAATCATTAATTAGATCTATTTTTTTTTTAAAGAATTGTTCAATTTTGGGGAGACCCATTTAAATCTTAGGATGCTTTATCTAAACTTCTCCATCATCTTTTCCATTCAGTACACAATCTAATTCTTTCCTGTCACTGTAACTGGCATCTTCAGAGATAAAAAGAAACAAAGAGAATAGCATGCCTTTTTCTTTTTCATATTTATGAAGACACCGTAAAAGGATTATATGTAATTTGGACTTTGAGGCTCATGATAACAGACTGCATTGCAAAAAGCTTCTTTTGATGAATATAAATGAATTGACTGGATTTCCCAGCCAAACAAAAAACATCGTGCTATGCAAAATTACTTTCGATTGTTTGTCTCTAAACTGTAAGCTCGAGTCAGGATCAACACTTCAAATTGGCTTTCTATTATTAAAACTAAAAATCACTTCCATTTTGGTTACAGTAGTCTTACTGGAGGCATTCTTGTTTGCTTGATCCTTAATAATCATCTTGTTCATCCATTCAATAAAAATGTTGGTTTGTCTATGGTCCTCCATTTTACCATTCAGGGTATATCTTGCCATCTTGATAGCAGCATGGGAACATCCAAGCTGTGAGCGCTAAACTGGCAGATAGCTGTGGCATGGCAAGATGAAAGCTGAAAGCAACCCAATGGTTCAGCCTACTGCGTTAGGCTCCCAGGCCTGCTACCTTTGATTCTTAGCTATTTCTAGGAATCGTTTAACTGCCATGAACCTCGTCTCCCTAGGGAACTAGGAGGGGAATACAAAGGGAGAGAAAAAATGGACAGAAAACAGTAGTTAGAAAGGGATAGAGAGCTCCTTGGGAATAAGGGGAAACAATGAGAAAGCTTCATAGAAACCTGTAGAATTACTTATGGATTGTCAACAAAAGCAACGCTTCAAGTGAAGTGTTAAGCACACAGGTAGGTGCTTCCACTGTCAAAGTGGTTTAAGAAAAGCCTTACTTTTTGCTCAGCTGAGGTGAAATGCACTTCAAAACACAGTCATTTGTAAAAAGGTCTCAGAGAAACGTGTGAAATATTCAAGATTCATTTTTGTTTGTTTGTTTTTAATTTCATATCTATATGCTTATTACCTTCCAATATGCAGTTTAGTCATTTGGGGCAGGAAAGTTCTAGTTACGTCTTTCAACCCTGTCTAGCACCAGAAAGCCTCAGAAAAGTAGGGTCTGTCACAAAACAGTCTTCCCTCTTGCAAACATCTTTCTACTTCATCCCAAAATACTGAAGCTTTATCAGTTTCAATGTCCATGAAAGTCACCAAGAGTGCTACACTAAAGTCTCAAACCCTTTGAAATATTATCTATTGGGCTAATGAGAAGAAACTGTTTACAACTACCACAGATACACAGCACTTCATACTTTGCATGCCATTGCTCCATGTCCCTATTTCGGATTGAATAACAACATTTATATTTAGCATTGGACGTATGAAAAGGTGTTACTACAACCTCAGAATACTACTCCTGAATCAGCTCAAACAGCTCCATGAGTGTGGCCTTTAGCTGCTCACCAATATTCTCCACACCATTACATTTTACATTGTATTACAGTAAACCGTCACCACAAAACCTCCAGAGCAATGTTATTTGCTGAACCAGAAAATTGAGATAACCACTTGTACAGCACATTTTGACTGAGCTCATCACTTCTATAATGCCTGGTGACAATGAGTCTAAGGCAGAGAGTCTGGCCATATCCCGTGCAGAGTTGCCATAGACAGCATGTATATTTAAAGTGGATGCTTTAATGACAAGCTGATTAAGAATGACTTTGATATAATCACTCTTTATATCACCTTAAAAAGGCTGCATCAAAAAACTCAACTTGTGAAAGTTAAACCAATGAAGAAAAAGCTATTTCTAAATATCTCCACTGATGTGAACACTGGTGTAAGATTTCGTTATTATTCCTGACTATGTGCACAAACGAACAGGTGAAATTCCTGGCCTACTTTCATCTATCTCAGGGCACTGAGTAGTTGAGGTAGCTGAAATGAAGAGTTACTTATGTTTGCTTCTGTGCAGACAGGTGAGACCCTTTGAAAATATTTTATGTGAGTGTGAATAGAATGGTGGTTGTTTATCTGTTACAGAGAAAGTTTCGTTTTGGAGAGACAGTGAAACTGTTGTGGGCTTTATAGCCAGGTTAGAGCTGGCTATATACCATTAGGTTTGGGATCGAGAGAAGAGAAGGTAAAGGCAAGGGGTGCCTTGGGGAATCTGTGCGCTGTACTGTGCAGAGAAATGAGGTGTGAGGCAGTAGTTCTCGACCCAGCTCCGCTTAGCAGACATTTCAGTCTGACTCACCTCACTCATCCTGCTTTCAGTATCCTGGCTAGCTGACAGCAATATGAGTTACCTTTACCAGGCTGCCACACACTACAACCAACTTCTACAACCTCCAGTTTCTCCCAGGAATGAGAACTATGTTTGGGACCAAGTCAAAGGGTAGCAGTAACTGGGTCTCATGACATTTGCGTTCAGGAGCATCTTCCTGATCCTTCTGCTAGTACAAACAAAGGAAAGGTCTGTAGTTCTTCAAAGGTCATCTAGCTTATTCAGTCTAAATGCACTGCAGTTACTGCTTTTTCCTCCTTTGCATCAAGAAGCGGAGGTGTAACTATTGCACAAATTTGCAGTTTTACTGCTGAGATAGAAGCTGTTACTTTTATCACACTCTCAGTTCCAATGAAGATTTGTGAGAAAGCTAGATCAAACAGAATCACACCAAAAAGGTGAAAATGGCATATCATATATATGTAACTCAGCTTTGCATCATCTATTTTTCCAAACTGAATATTTTTCCAAACTTAAACATTTATGTTAAACAATTCAAAATTTTCCAAAAAGCTGAGACTGTGAAGTCACCTGCTGTTACTATTATCAGATTGCTTCAGAAAAAAAAAAATTAACAAGTATCAAACTGCTGAGACACTAACAAGGTTTGCCTGCTGGAGAAAACAAGAAACCACATAGAAATGGTGACATTTAGATCATCAGCCCTACCTAAAGTTGAATGACCCTGTGAAATGCCTATTGGTATACTATTCTATAAGTAGTAAATATTTTTAATTTTAATAAATATTTTGTGACATGAGTGACACCACTTCTGTGACACACTGTATGGAGAGGGTATATATTATGCACAAGGACACATACGGAGAGCAGCTGTTCGCCTCCAGTGTTTGCTCAGGCACTCCATGGAAATCTCTTAATTTGAAGGATGCAAAGTAAATCCCCAGGGGGGACTTATTTACTCCTCCCTGGCCCCACCACAATCTCTTCATCTTTTGACAGGCAAAGTAGCAGGAACTATACAACCCTTTATGACCAATAAGATTTCACATTATAAATGTTAGCTGATTATATTGTTTTTAATGATTCAGGCATATGGCACCATTTGATGCCAAAGGCAAGAGAGGAAAAACTGGCTGAACCTACCACTATCTGGAAACTCTAGCAAGGCACTAAGATTTTGTATACAGACAACTTTTACATTCCCATACGAAGATGACTCACAAAACCTAAAGATTTATGCGGGCAATATTTCCATTCACCACTTGAAAATCTAATTGTATAAGAAGAACTGAATACTGTATTCACATTTGCAAACTTTGTTTTAGAGTGTGTGTGTGTGGGGTGGTGGTGGTGGTGGTGGTATTCTGTTTCCCACCCCCACCCCGAGCCATAACATTTTCAACCAGAATGTAATTTAAGAGGCTTTGAAAAACTCCTAAGGAAATGAAAAATAATACTATTGATGATTCGAATGCATTTAGTTTGTCATTAACTTTCCAGTACCACTGTTGCTTGCCTATAGACAATATTGTAATGATTTACATTTACCACAGCTTCACATCAAATTGCAGATGTTCACAGTAACAGCTGCTGTCTGAAAAAAAAAATGAGACACTCTTTAAAAATAAAATATACGAGGCTTTGAAGATGTGAGGCACCCAGTACTTCTGAAGATAATGAATTCAAGCTAGGAGGAGCTTTCTAACACCTTTCCACATAGCTGCTCTTTGCAAGTTTTTGACAAAAAGTCTGAATTAGGACTGTGGCTAAAATTATCCCCGGATGAATCAGCTTCTCTTTATTTGCCAAGCTCTTTTCAAAGCATCATCCATTTATACAAAAGACAACAAGACGACGACTCCAAGAAATCCTATTTTTTTAGAAGTTGTTTGACTTAAGGTCTCTTTTTGGCTGTTCTTCATTTTCAAAATGAATTTTCTGTGCTGTGCACAGAAGCCAAATTGATACAGCTACAACGCACACATTCCTGCATATTTGCTTGGGGCTGGAAACATAAAAACCATCCTTGACAGGAGCTACACTCTTCTGTCAGTTTTAACCTACAGCGACCATAAAGGTTTCCTGAATAGTTGATGACACTCAAGGATCTAATGAACAGCTGCTGATGTTTTAAGATGTTCCCTGTCAGCACCAGTTGCACTTTCTCACTTTGTCATACTTCTGTCCCCATTTGGCACAAAGCATTCCTGGGAAATTTTCATTCAAATAGCATTTGTGGATCAGGTTGGAGTTGCTCCATGCACAACACTCCCAGAACAATGAGAAGTCAGGTCACCTAACTGGATACACTTTCTGCTTTTCTAACTACAGGCATCAATTACATCACATCTATGCCTACTGAAACTTGCTGCAGTATGTACCAAAGTCTTGACACCATTGACTTCCAGCATTTCCTAACTACAGGAAACGTATGAAGCTACCTTTGCCTTAAACCTCCCAAAACCAGTAGTGCTAGAAACTAAGTAACCTGGCAACAGGCTCGTGGTAGAAGTATAAAAGCTGGAATGCAGCCCAAGTAACACATTTGGCTACATCCTGTACTGCCATTTGCATTCACTCAGAAATCAGAATGGGAAATAGAGTAGCCCAGGCCAACATAGAATTATTACCCTATGGGACCATAATGATGAATAGCTGATGGACCACATTGGATCTTATGCTAAAATCTGTGAGAACCCAGTACAGTTGCCTGGAGTTTATGTGTATTTAAAGGTATTCCCAAAATACCATTTCGCATTCACACATCACAGCAAAGAAATTAATATTCAACCTAATACTCAGTAACACGATGCCAGAGTAAATTCATTCCACATTACAGACAACAGCAGAACAACGTAAAGAAAATATCAACAGATTATATAGATCTGTGATAAATAAAAAAATACATGGTGTCTCCTCCACAGGCAAAGGGAACGTTTCAATGTAAAAGACCTCACTGATCATTTGTTTTCAGACAACTGACTTTTCTAAAATCCTTGTATCACATCCAGAATAAGGGAACACCTCTGAAGATATTCAATCCAGTAGCATTTACTACTTTAATCAATACATGTTTACAAAGACAGTAAAGAGAAGTAAATTAAATGCTTTATTAATCTTCAGCTATCTGTAGCTATGTGTAGAACATTGTTAAAGGCACACATTTATCCAGCTATTTGCTACGTGAATTCCACCATTCAAGATGTATATTTTCACTGAATTTTCACTCTTTCTACAACATAAACTCTGCCAAAGTAAAATGGGTGAAAGAGGGAGACTTTTCCCTGTTGGGTTTTTTTTTGAGGTAAAACTGCCTCTAAATTATCAGCACTTGGATAATAGCAACAAATTGTACCTCTGATATATTTATTAATTGAGAACGAAGAAACAGTTATCAAAGATACTCACACTATCTGTATATTCTGATTTAAAATAGGAAAATATGAATGGCACATAGCTGCTTTAGAATTTTAATTTTCCACATTCTGGTTTTTTTTTTTTTTCCTTTTCTTCAAGAGCTTAGATCAACTGATTTCATTTTTTTTTCACAAACAGAAAAAGGAGAATGAGGAATTCTCTTCTGAAGGGAATAAGTATCACTCCAAGTCAAGGGACTCTTCCATATAATACACATTCTGGATGGCCAGGCCCAAAGAGTGGAGGTGAATGGAGTCAAATCCAGTTGGCATCCGGTCACAAGTGGTGTTCCCCAGGGCTTGGTACTGGGGCCTCTCCTCTTTAACATCTTTATCAATGATCTGGACGAGGGGATTGAGTGCACCCTCACTAAGTTTGCAGATGACACCAAGTTAGGTGGGAGTTAGGTGATCTGCTTGAGGGTAGGATGGTTTTACAGAGGGATCGGGACAAGCTAGATCAATGGGCCGAGGCCAATGATATGAGGTTCAACAAAGCCAAGTGCCAGGTCCTGCGCTTGGATCAAAACAACCCTGTGTAGCGCTACAAGCTTGGGGAAGAGTGGCTGGAGAGCTGCCTGGTGGAGAAGGACCTGGGTGTGCTGGTCGACAGCTGTCTGAATATGAGCTAGCAGTGTGCCTAGGTGGCCAACAGCATCCTGGCCTGTATTAGAAATATAGCCAGCAGGACTGGGGAAGTGATTGTTCCCCTGTACTCAGCACTGGTGAGGCCCCACCTCGAGTACTGTGTTCAGTGGTGGGCCCCTCACTACAAGAAAGACATTGAGATTCTGAAGCATGTCCAGAGAAGGGCAACAAAGCTGGTGAGGGGTCTTGAGAACAAGTCTTATGAGGAGCGGCTGAGAGAACTGGGGTTGTTTAAGCTGGAACAAAGGAAGCTGACGGGAGACCTTATCTCTCTCTACAACTACCTGAAAGGAGGTTGTAGAGAGGTGGAGGTCGGTCTCTTCTCACCAGTAACAAGTGATAGGACAAGAGGAAATGGCCTCAAGTTATGCCAGGGTAGGTTTAGATTGGATATTAGGAAAATGTTCTTCACAGAAAGGGTTATCAAGCATTGGAACAGGCTGCCCAGGGAAGTGATTGTGTCACTATCCCTGGAGGTATTTAAAAGACGTGTAGATGTAGTGCTGAGGGACATGGTTTAGTGGTAGACTTGGCAGTGCTAGCTTAATGGTTGGACTTGATGATCTCAAAGGTCCCTTACAACCAAAACAATTCTATGATTCTTTTACAGATTAGTATCTCCATCTCCTCAGGCTCAACCTGATGGGATCTGTCCAAGATTTAACAAGAATACTGACTTCAAACCTGAAACAACCAGACTTCTCAAGAGTATTTTATCCTGCAAATTCAAGATCTACAGGATGCCATACTTGCTGGTTATATATCAGGTCATCAAGCTAGCAGACAAAAATCAAACGAACTACTTTACACTGACTGGAAGTTGTTTGCTTAAAGTAATATGGTACAAACTGACACTTCTTGTGATATATTGAAGACTATTTACTTTAGACAAAGCCCATCCAGTTTCAGGACAAATTACTTACTAATTATCTCCTATGAGATTCCTCTCATGAACTGACCAATATATTTGGCATAAAGTAACATTACATTTGAGAAGCTCTGACAAGTCATTTTTACTTGGGCTATTATAAGACAGTTTTCACTGAGCCACCGCTGATAATGCCTAAGGGAATCCCTGAAAAAGAACAGAGCACATTTTCTTCTTAAAAACCTTAAGCAGTATCTATCAAATGAGATCTTGGAAGACTGGCTGGTTGGCTAATGCTCAGTGTTTGTAGAAGGTTAATATTTTAAAAATAAACTTTAGATGCCAAATTTCTAGGCAGAACGATGGGGAGGCATTTCTATTGCTGGGGAGCCCTTGTGCAAGGACTGAAACCAGGAGGGCTGAGCAGCTCTCCAGCTGCAGGTGACCGCACAGCTTCCCAGCCAGATGCCTCCATCTCACAACCCTTTCCACTGCATGCTCTCTGTGCTCTTACATCACAGTGCTTATATCACAGAGACACAGCATCTGTGATTTTTTCCTAGTCACTTTTCCCTGTCAGCTAAATCCCCCATACTCTCAGTATAACGTCTCCCTCCTTTAACAGGTGAAAATGGAGAAGACGGCTTTGTCCTCTGACTTACAATTGCACTGCATGGCATATATGGTATCTACAGTATAAGATACTGTAATTAAATTTGGAAATTTTATTGTAAATGCAAAACAATTTCTTTCTCTTTTATAATGATTTTTTAGATAGAAAGCACCATCATTACTAGCATAGTAGCACATACAGTTAGTATAGCTAGTACAGATAGATAAAGCACCCTTTCCAATAAAACTTGCAAAGCCAGTTTACAAGTGACAGTTGAAACTGCTGATGAAACATGCAGTCATCTATCACTGCTTTTTTAGGTTTTATCACATTTCCTCAGAATACTGTCACAAAACCATGGCATTAAAGCTAAGATTTCTTGTGTCTGTATCTTTAGCTTTTCCCCATTACCCTTTATATCTCTTGCTAAAAATCAGTTTCATAAAACTAAACACACTTTTGGATAAGGATGTTCTGTTTACAATCAAGCCTTGGTGAAGCTGTGTGAGAAAAAAATAATAAAGCCCTTCATGACATACCATGTGCTTTGTAACTGATAATGTTTCAGAACATCTGCTGGATGTACCTGGGAAAAGTGCTTCACAGAGACACAGAACTGTACAGGTCAGCAAATCATCTCCTGCAGACTTTCAGGCCTTTTTTTTTTCTTTTTTTTTTTTTTTTCTGAAAAATTGCAGTTGTCTTCTTTGTAACAGTGTTCAAAGCAGTCTTCCTACATCACCATTCACAGCAGTGTCAGAAATGAAGCATAAACAGCAAAAAAATCTACAACTAGATTGTCCAAAAATCTCAGGAGATCATTCATAGGAGTAGGGAGATTTTATGAGGTTTCCTGGCACTTGGGGTGTACTGTTAAGGCTTCCCCTGGCAAGGTAGTGGCCTCCTTAAGCCTATCGAAATTAAAATAAAAAGATGACGAATTATTGAAAGTAGAATTAAGCTCTGTTGATAACTAAACTTCCATCTTCCACTTCCTCTTCTATTTCAACCCTGCAGTATTCCTTAGAGAAGGGACCTAGAGGTGTGCCACTATACAGACAGATTTCTGCTTACCTCTCTACACTACATGCCCTCAGGAGGCAAATGCTCTAGGAGACAGCAATAATTCCTGAACTATGCAGAAGACGTCTTCTCAGAGGATACCTCTCTGCCACTCAAACTTGGTTAAAATTTGCTAGAAAAGCACTAACCTGGCCCTTTTCCTTACAGCTTTTTTTTTTTTTTTCAACTTGTCTTCACTTTGTGAAAAAGAAAAGGAGAAAAAATACGTTACAGCAGTAGAAGAATGCAGACAAATATACTTCATTGTAACATTTTCACTAACTGATTTATTCTTGTAGCTGCCTCTCTGTTCTGTGACGAAGAAAGGATGATGATGGGAGTTAAGGGAAAATATTTCCAAAATATCTATCAAGCAATGAATTTGTCTACTGTGGTTTTACACATTTCTCTCTTTATTGTTTGACATGAGAGAAGATTTTTTTCCAAACAAAAAACCCAGAATGGTTTCAAACGTAACACCTCCTACCATGTAACTTTGGTTTTGAGGACTGTCAACGTACAGGGTTTCCTGATGGCAGGGAATTTTATCATGTCTTCTTTACAAGGAGGAAAACATTGGCAATGGAGATGGAAATGTTTGTATTTTCAGATTTTACAGCAGGAGGCTAGTGGAGCTGGAAATCCAAGTTAAGGAAAATTCAGTGCAGACTAACCTCCTGCAGCTGTAACTATGAAAGACAGTATTAAATCTGTGCTTCTCTATCTGCTCTTATAGCAAAGTTATGGTGCTTTGTATTCACTAGGATTTTGTAAGGGGATAGATAACATGACTATTTATCACATGATCAAACATACACTTTTAAAAAGTGAAAATAAAGCTCAAAACTGTCAAAGTGCAGGGACAAGGACTGAAAATGGAATAACTTCTCCTGTACTTTTTCTTTCTTTTTTGAGAGCTCAAAGGCCTTTTCCTAAGGATATGTTCTTTGCTATATATTCAGATGTCAAACTGAAGGGATTTTAACAACCATTGTTGAAGTGAAATAGCTTAGCAGGCAAAAGGAGAAAAAAGAAAGCAAGATGACTTCCCCAAAAGTATCATTCAAAATCTTGATTATACCCTAAAAACAAAGAAAATACATTCCACTACCTTACAAATGTAAGTAGCTCAAACAATGATGGCAAAATGAAGTGATTTAATAACAATTTAAGAAAATACAAAATGTGATTCTTTAAAAAAATTTCTTTTAAATTGTAAAATATGCTCATTCTGTAAGTGGCTGACATAATGGCAGAGAAATGAATATGAATTAGCAACAATTTAGGTAAATGCCAGGAGATTGAGTTGCGAGTAGTTTGAAATCTTTTTGAAACTGTAAAATTCATTAGAACAGGGCTTGGGCAGAAGGCAAAACCATCTCTATGGCTTAGCACCCTGCTGGGAAGAGTCATTTAATAGAAGTATAAAAACCTCTGAAATAAATTTTAAAATCATTGCATACGCTCTGTCACACAGAAACCTATAACCTTCACTTACATTCATCTATGCATGCGCTTAGGCAAATCAGACGCTACAAGCAAGAAAATGTGAACACACCCAAAGCGCCTACTGGTATATTTGGAGTTCTTGTGTTTTTCTCTCTGTTGATATGTTACACCAGACAGAAAATATCACAAGGAAGTAAATTCTTTATAAAACATCATTACAAGAGTAAATTAAAAACACTAGTAGGAAAGAGTGGGACAAGGAGATGGAGGAGATGACTGTTCTGTACTTTTATGCCACAGCTCAGTACTCAGTACATTAACGCTCCCCAAGTATTTGGAAAACTGAAGTTCAATTGTCTCCTGAGAAGACCTGCAGCTACTCCAAGATGGCACATCAACTATCAGCCAAAATATATTCTAGAGTAGATGATGCTCTATATGGTTCACAAAGAGAGCTTTTCAGCTTTCATCTTAGTTGAAGGTTCACAGGAACAGATGGTTAGTACATGATCCGATTGTTGCATGCAGTAAATGCTGGGGACACCAGGGAATCCTGTTGGGCTACTGCTCTGCCCCTCAGGCTAGACTATCCCTCAGGCCCTCTCCTGTCTGTCGAGCAGGCTGTGCAAGGATTTTCATCACGACAGAAGGGCTCCCCAGCACGAGAAATCAAAGGAGGTCCACCTCAGACCACTAAAGCCTGTGTAGTTTGGACACTCTTGCAAGTGGCAAGTCTGAAGTGGGTTTGAGCCAAGCTGCCAGCAGAGAGTGGCAGTGAACCCATCTCTTCTGCTTCCTGAAAGAGTATGCAAACCACTGAGATATAAAAGGAAAAGAACTTTACTCACTCCTTTGTCACATATGGGCTGCTTTCTTCCTTTCCAGGGGGAGGCGGGGGTGGACATAATATATTTAATTCCCTGGAAACTGATTTCAGGTTATGTTTTTTATTTTTTTGCTTTACTTTATTTTAATTGCCAGTTAGTCAAGACAGCTCCAGAATCATGCAGAATCAGATTGTGATAATCCACAGTACATGCTCATTAGTAACATGAAAAGCACAGTCACATGTCTGCAGTGTCATACCCTATGATTAAGGCTAAAAAGTGAAGAGAAACTGGGAAAACTATGCTATGAATGTATGCTATAAGTAGGATGTATGAACAGTCCCACTAGGTTGTTTTCTCAGACAGCCTAATAGGTTTCCCCCCCACCCAAAAAAACTTTTCTTCCACAAAAAAACCAATTTTGACATTAAAAAGAACACTCTCCCTGTCCAAAATGATCTCCCCTTTCCTCTCTATCTACCAGTGCTATCTATCACAGAAAAATGATTTTATTTTACTTTGGATTATTCAGTGTCCAGAAATCAAAAATCTTTCTAGTAAATGATATAGAAATGAAGAAAAATAGCAAACACAAGTTCTCACGTTTTCTAGATTTTGAATGTCTTCATAATTCACTTTGGCTGTTTCAGATTA
This sequence comes from Anarhynchus alexandrinus, assembly GCA_008711295.1. Classification (NCBI taxonomy): domain Eukaryota; kingdom Metazoa; phylum Chordata; class Aves; order Charadriiformes; family Charadriidae; genus Anarhynchus; species Anarhynchus alexandrinus. Next base: position 194,687 of record VUYV01000423.1, on the reverse strand, counting down.
ATTCTTAGAAGCCTGTTTTTAATATTAAGTGTACATTTCACTGCAGGAATGAGTCTACTGAATATTGATAGCTGTAGAAATAAACACTGCTGTTATGGCTGCATTGAACACTGTTGCAGATATGCCTAAAGACTAAATCCCCAAACGCTCTGTATTACACCATCATTATAGAGCATAATTTTCTAGACGTAAGAGGAAAAACTCAGAAAGAGGTATTACAGCTGCCAAGCAAATTCCTTTTTTCTTTTTCCTCTTTCCTTTTAGGAGCACTCCTCAGGAAGAGGCTGAAAGAGAGTGTAGGGCCCCAGATAGGAAAAGCATACGAGGAAGAAATTAATTAGCTGCAGCCATATAAAAAACACTGGAAGAGAGCTTGAGACATCCAGTTCCCTGCAGCAACTGAGAACCAACAGTACCACAATCATTCCTGCTGTCCTTACTTGCTTCATTCTCAAAGTTATATGATTATGGGAAGTTGAGGAGTATACTAGAATGTCTAATTATCCTTATAGTTAGAAAGAGCTTCCTATGTCTAAATTAGCTTCTTTACTGCCACTTATGATTATAACTTCTTTTATACCTAGTTAACACAAAAAAGAGTTTATTTCCTTCTAATTCACAGCTTCTTTTACATATGGGAAGATCTCTACCAGGTCTTCCCCTGAGCCATTTTTTTCTCTCACTCAACAAACCCAGTTCTTCCATTTTTTCCCCACAGAGCTTTTATATTCTAGACTTTGGATCAGACCTGTTTCTGAGTAAGCACATAGGAAAGTGGCTGGGTTGGAAACAGCAATGTGAAAGCACAGAAACACTCATGCACAGTGCTAGCTCTTGCTGGAATTCCAATATTCTTGGAGGTGAACAGCTGAAAGTCTTGACTGTCCCTCTGCAGGAATCAGCACAAACTCTGCTTTTCTATTAAATTTTAAATGAAATGACACCCCTCAAGCAGAAACAGGCAGATTTTCTCTCCAGTGTGTAGGAAAAAAAAAAAAAGGCCAAAAGGGAACAATCAGGGTCTTCATATTTGGAAGCATACAGAACAGTGAAAAAGCACAACAGGATTTTCAATACATCTCTGTGTCTTCTGAGATATATGGATTGAAATGCTTTGCATATTTATTTTCATTTATGAAATGAGATTTGTTATAGCAATCATGAAAAATTAATATTAACTACATTAGGTATTCAGATACTTAATTGGAACATAGAAATAGAATGGTAAGATAAAAGATAATGAAAATATATTATCTGATTGTGCAAAGTTTGTTTTGTAAAACATGCTGTTCTACAAGTCCAAATTCAAATTGGAAATAAAAATAAAAATGACAAATAATTCAGCTAAGTAATTTAATAATCCATGCTATACATGCAGAAAATCTATTTTTGAGAGGTAGTGTAATGTTATAATAGATTGGTTGCTTAAAATCAATACCTAACTAGAAAGTGTGCTTGTAGACAACAGAAAATTGCCTGTACTAAAACGATGGTGGTGGTTTGACATAACTTTTGATGCAAACAATTTATGTACAGTTTGCGAATTATGATCAATTTTTATAAAAACTGTTGCCTTACTGATTGCTTCAAAGTAAGTCAGCATGGAGGCAGGTTCTCTGTCCTACACTGTCTATCACAACATAATGGCAGGAATCTGGATGAGAATCTTCATAAGACCTTTGAAACTGGTGTGGATAAGCACCCATCCAATCTCAAATGGTTTATAAACGACACGTGGTATTTGTTGGCTGTCTGCAAAGTGCAGGGCATGTGGCTTCCTCAGCACACCTCTCACATTCTCGGGATGCCCATCAGTGGTCATGGCCCACCCAAGGTGTGGTTGCTATCACACGTGTCCTGCAGGCTGCTTGCCCTCACAGCCAGACTACACAGACCTACTGGAGCACACTAAAGATTTCTTCCTGCCCATCACTTGGGTTTTCTGCTGGCAAGACCAGGATCACCAAGGACTCTGTGAGGACCATCTCCCTATGTGACATTAGATAATACTTCTCTTTTTCTGTCCTGAATCTGGAAAGGATGTCTGAGAAACAATCAGAAGTGTGGCATTGCATTACAATGACAGGACAAAATAACTTTAGATTTCCTGATGATTCTTTAACTTCTAATAGACAGTAGTGCTCAAGTACTTGTCCAGGATTATAGAGTTTATCAGACCACTGGAAACACAGCTGCAAGAAATTAGGTTTTCTCCCCTGTTCCCTCTAATTTAATAAGAAAATATATGAGGGGAAAAATGTCAAAGTGATTTCTTCATTTATCTCTTACCTTTGAAACACAATTTTTTTTAAAAAATCTCAATTCCTAGCAAGTATTTGGTCTGCTAGTATTAGCATTGTAAAGGTAACTATGAAACAAAAAGAATGGCAAATGAAGGAATAGGGGCATCTAATCCATTAGCCCACAGTGCACAGCAGGTCACTCTTTGGAACATTACAAATCTAAAAAATAGAACCTAAAACAAGTATCAGAAAAATCTGCTAACATCAAAAAAAATAAGAGTCCACTGACTTTGGATCATCATGTGAAACATACAGATGGCAACTAAAAAGCATTTTCTTGTCAACCCTCTTCATAGTGTTGCAGCCCATTTTTCACAGACCCTCCCTATTCTCTTTGCATGTGCTTTTTAATTTATAGTTTAATACATTAAATCATCTGTCCCCAAACTTGCATGAAATCTTTCAGCCTTAAAAGAAATAATACAATTAATAAAGAGATTCTGAACAAAACTTGGATGTTCGGACAAAGACAGTCAAAAGTTCATATTTACCAACCATCACTAGAGAGTTACCATGCCTGCCTTCCTTTAAAAAGAAAAAGACCTCTGGTAGTTACCTATACATTGGTACAGGACAGCTGTTGAGTTCTCAAAGGTATATATTGTTTCCTTGTTAAGGCTATGCTTGTATTCTTATTTCATATGCTAAAGTATGGTAGGAATATTTTTTCAAACTGAAATAATAACTGAGCATGCATTCAAAAATGCACTTAGTTTCACCCCTAAGGAAAAAAAAAAAAAAAAGAGGCTGCTTGTTTGTATCTTGCTTTTGTTAAAAGACTGATAACCTTACCAATTGTAAGGTAATGGTATCTCTTGATGCAAGTGGAGTGACTTCTTATCAGTCACAGTAACATCTGAAGGTAGGCACAGACAGAATTTATTCATCAATTAACCAGCAGCTCATTGACCACAAAACTTAAGAACTTACTAGGTTTCCTGTTTTTCAAATGTCTTCTCCTAACATATCAATTTATACCCCCTCAAAGACGTTAAAAAAAAATATCTATTTAAGAGATCTAAATAATATTAATGGGTGATATGCAAAATACATACTACTGCAGTACACAGTGGTTAGATAAATGCTCATAAGATTGGGAAAATACTCCACATTATTAAACACAGTTTTTCATGCACCCTGTACAGAAGCCCCTCTTGTAGGCTGACTTTTTTGGATGACTGCTGATGTGGTAGCAGATGCATTATTGTAACTAGCAATCATAAGCCAGGCACTGAGCACACATTGGTCTCTCCGGCCTCCTGGGTGACATATGCCAAGTCTATTCATATAGGATACATACCAACACCAGAAAACATTGGGAAGGAAAACAACTTACAGAATCTGAATTTGTTATGCTATCTCAATTGGCTTCAAGAAACATTTCTTACAAGACACCCTTCTACTAGGGAAGAAGACTTCAATGACTGCAACATTGTCACTTTGGACTGCAGCTAGGTAGTGACACAGAACAATTTTATCAAGATTTGTTTCAGTTTTGAAGTAGGATCGCTTCATTTCTATGCCTTTTTATGTTAGTTTTCAGGAATCTTCTGATATTAAATAGAACCACCATTAAGTTTGGATACTCACCAAAGCTTTGTTTTAAAACAAAGAATTAATGATCATTAGTGTTATCTTTTAGTTTGACACTGTATCTACAGTTTAAGGATTCTGCACTTCAGGATTAAATACACACATTTCATGATAGTAAACCTTCCCCCCCCCCCCAACAATCTGCATTTCTATAGTCCTATATATGTTCAAAATTGCCAGACCTATGGTATTACAGTTGAAGCTTTTCTGTCTCACTAACAAAAGCTTGGGGACTACCCTTGCCTCCACAGAAAGAAAAACAGCAACAATGAAACAACCCTAAAACTGTATGAACTGTGAAACGGTTTGATTTTCATCAAAAATGACTGTAAAGCTTCCTAAAGTCACACAGTTCTACAGTAGGGTGATGGTTTTGTTGGTTGTTTTGGTTTTTTTTTGGGGGGGGGGGGAAATACAGGTAGGGGGCAAGTTTTGACCCATAGTTGCTTTTGGTATTGGATTTCCAACACACACTTAGAATTTCTTTAATTCTTCTAGTTTTATTATAAAAGACTGCAAATTTTGCCAATGGTCGTTTGATCTTCAGGCATTAAATTATGCACCTTTTTGGGGACATAGTTTAGTGGTGGTTTTGGCACTGTTAGGTTGATGGTTGTACTCGATGATCTTATTGGTCCCTTCCAACCTAGGCAATTCTATGATTTTACCACTGCAGACTATTTTCACTTGGTTCTTATAGAGATTTCGGAGTGTGCTTTTTAAAGGGTCATTATTTTTGTTAAATAATTTGGCATTACATCTTTGTGGCTCACTGTAGGAAAAAAAAAACAGCTCACTAAAATCAATTTTATTATGCGAAGAGGTAGGGGAAAAGTTGGCCTACCTCACGGAGGTGGCTGCCATCCATATCATGTCCTTTTTTCCTGGGGAATGTCCCTACCAGGTGACAGCTGCCCAGCAACAGGATTTATTTCCTCCAGATCATCCAGATCCATTTATTTCAAAGGTCCTAAAACAGGGAAATCAAGTCCCACACTCCCACATAGTCCTACACAGAGAAGATACCACCTGCATATATTAGCAAGTGTTAGAGAAGGACTTCTCACCTTCAAAGGACTTAACTGAGGAAGGCTGGAACAGACTTTGCTCATCTCTTATCACATTACTGAGAAAGGGTGGTGAGCTCAGAGGGTTGTTTCTGAAACCTGCTGCAGCTAGCACAGCAAGCTGGTGTATTGCATCTTGCAGCGTATTTCACAGACATACACCTGAATGGCAGTAGCAGTCAGGGAAGAAAAAAAAAACCAAATCAGCAAAATGGACTGGTAAAATCTGAGCTTTCCGGAAAGGGCATGAAGACGAGGGATCTGTGGAGACAAAGCCTCTTTACTGCAGTTAGATCTGATACAGGCAGGAGCCATGCATCCATAAACCGGACACAGCTAATGCCTGCAACATGCAACCTTTTTGCACAGGTTATAAATAGAAGCTGTGCTTTTTAAATTCCATGTTCTCATTTGTTTTGAGACAGAATCAATATTCCAGACTCAAAATTACTTTTACTTACATAATTATTTTTACTTNCCCTTTTTTCCCCCCCCCCCCCCCTACATCTACTATGCTGTTTTTCCTCTATGCCATCTTCATTCTTTTTTAAGCTTTTTTCCTGGTATCTTCATTAGGTTATAAAAAAAATCTGGTTACTGGATATATTAACTGTGCCTCGATGAAACATACTCATGTCAGCCTGTCTCCTATCTGCGTCTGATTCTGTAAACCTTTTCTCATCTGAGAAGTCCCCTGAAATAAACTTGACCCAGCAAAGCACTTTAGTGCATGAAGTCGATAGAGCCATTCATTGCTTAAAGGTAGCCATAAGCCTTGAGTGCTCTGTTACTGTGGGGGCCCAAGAAAGAAAGGACTATTCATGACAGTAAGTGCTTTTTAAATTGGGCCTACACCGAAAAGCCTATTAGTGTTACATTTACAGACTGACTTTTCTTATGGAAACTGAGGAGTGAATTCAGCATCCATTTTAATTCACTTCTAGAAGCTATATATAAGAAAGCGGCAGATGGTTGCGTCTGTCTGCAGTCCTGAGCACTTACAAAGCAGACAAGAACAAGAAAAGATGAAACTTTAGAACTGTTATGGATACTCCCACAATGCTTAACTATTAATGGCGGGCAGCAAGCTAAACCAAAATCAATTCCCAGGACTCACATTCTGTAGTAGTAGACGTCACATAACTTGGGTCTTTTAACACTAGTTATAAAATGCATACAAAATGCTTTGTGCAGGGGTGAGTTAAGTTTCAATAGCAGATTACTTCTTCATACTGGCTGCATCGTTTCCACTGCATTTGGATTTGGCTGCTATCAAACAAAAACTCCAATTACAAATTACATTACAATAAACAGGGGGGAAGATCTCAGCTTTTGTAGCTTACTTTCATCTAGCAGCATTATTTTATTGCACAGATAAATCATAATAGAAATCCCTTAGCCTCAAGTAAATTCACTTTCCCTGTCTTTTTTTTTTTTTTAAAAAAATAGTCAGAAATACCATATTTTTACTCAGGACATAACATAAGTAACATCTGCTCTCCAGATATGACACAGCAAAAATATATTGAACCGTTCAATCTTTGAGCCTCCAAATATACCATTAACGGGTAACCCCTCTGTGACTGCAAGTATCTGCTCTTCAGCAGAAGAGAATAAAAATGACTGCATGCTCCAATTTTCTAAGGTATGCTCAAGGCTAAAATTATAGATGTTTTTAAGGCCTGAGAGGTAAGTCACGGGGGTCCCTTGCTGTGTATTGATTAAGAAATGAATGGGATCGTTAACTTGTTAGCAAAGTATCATGAGGAGAAGCAGTCTCATGGAATTTCAGGAAATCAATTTCATGTTAAAACTAATTTCTTTTCTCACCATTCTACAGAGACAAGGTCTAGATCAAATGGTCTGGGGACATGATGAGGAATTACAGACTCCAGAGTTCAAATTCAAGGCTGATACTAAGCCAGGCTATGGCCATAAACCAGAATATTAATATGTTTGTAAACAGAGAATATAAACCGGCTCTAGTCCTTCACTGCTACTCTATGAGAGTTCAGGGTTCCTAATGCAGCCACTTTAAAGACAGTTGGAGTTTTGCTGTTGATGTAAACAGGAGCAGAACTGAGAACCTGCAATTGCAGAACACTTTGAATGTGAAGATTGCAAGTATCTTTTATAATTATTGTTAACAAGAGGAAACAGTACGGTATTGGTTGCTACATTTTCCTCTTCATAGAAAGCTTTATGCTAGATAAGCATAGAAAACCTATTATCTTCACTTTTTAAAAATAATTAAAAAAACCCCAAACCACAAACTACCCATGTAGGCTCTATATACTGCTCCTCTGGCATATTGGGTCTAAGAGGGAGCTAACGAGCATCTTGTCATCAGAAGGCTGGTAAAAAGCCTATTCGTCAGATCCTTCCAAGGACCTGCGACTGTGCTAGCAAGAGAAGAGGTGCAGCAGCCTCTAGAATCCCAGGGATATAGAAACAAGTCATAGGTACCTACACAGAAAGTGCTAATGTAATGCTTTGAATTACTGGAGCTATTTCAAGCCTGGTTCCAAACCACAGTCTAAAAGAAGATATAAACTGTATCCTCCTTCCACTTGTGGTTCTTTCAAAGTTTTGAAATATACCAATCTTACCAGCTTCAGACCCACACCTTTCCTTGTAATCACAGGTTTGGTTTTGAACTATTTGAAGGGCCTGAAAAAATCTGGCAAAACTGAGTTTAAAAAAAAAAATTACTTCCCCTTTCTCTATTTTATTTATTTTTAAAAGAGTAAGATACTGTCAGTAGTTTTAATTTTAATTTAAGCAAGGCTTAAAAAGTAGGAGGCATCCTAATTAATTATTAGCTAATTTGAGGAGTTTTCTAAATGTATCCAGTATCAGTTAAACCTTGACTTTCAGAGGGATTGAAAAGTAATTTGATTTCCATTTCTATTGCTGCTTTTGCAAGAAGCCATGAATTGATCCTTTCTACTGTACAATATCTCAGTAGTTCAGACATTTGTAAGAGGAATCCTCAAGTCCTTTTTAAATTGAAATCTAAGACAGTATAACAGGACTGTATTAATTCTACGTATCAGAATCTCATTCTCAAAAAAAAAATAATTCACCTTTAATGGTATTACTAACCGACAAGGTCAGCCTGCACACACTTTAGTGAAAGCTACCGTAGACTGTAGTAAATTTTAAACCAAGTCTCAACAGCAGATTTAAAACCACTGTTGTGGGCAACCCCTATCCACTTAGAATAAAAGTAGTTTTAAGTATTCTGAAACTATAACTCCCAATAAATAAAGAAAATGTTTTAGTCATTAGATGAAATGTTTACATTTTAATGAATCTTCTCTAAGATCACTCAACCCTTCCTCTGCCTACACCAATACACAAATTGTTTCTTCCACCAAAGAAATGAAATAGCTTTGGGTTTGAAAATGCCTAAGGCTTACCACGAGTGTTGTGAGAAAAAGCAGTACCACTATCAAAAGTACGTTTTCAGCACAAAGTGCACAAAATATAAATCAGTCAACCTTCTGATCTGAATTTCTCAGCTTGGAGTTTTCATACATTAGACAGAATTAACTACTTATGCTTGATTATAACATGTGGATACTTTTCTTATCTAAGTGCTTGTGTTCGAGTGTCAGATAGCTTTACATAGCAGCCTATCAATTATTCCCCAAAGGTTAATTCTGTTGAGATTTACACTAAAATTACTAACCATCTTCAAGACGGGCAGACAGATTTGACATACTAACACTGTTTAGGACAGGGTGAGAAGTATCATTAAACTATCACCTCTCGAGCAGTCTTGGGGGTGGTTCTGTTCCTAGGGTAAGGCAGAACCAGCACGGGGCTGCCCTAACCCTCTGTCCAGACAGTGCTCCCCAAGCCCTAGATTACAGAAAACAGGTGGAGACTGCCCAGTCCACACCTTAAACACAGTGTAGGTTACCATGGTTACTTTGGCTTTACAATAAACACAACTGAGGAGTCCACATTCTTATCAATTCTAGTGCTGCACTGTCCTTTCTATTCTGGATTTTCCTATTGTTTCAGCCAAGTCCTCCTGTGATCTAAGGCTATTACTTTTATATATCATACTATTATACACCACACTTATAGAATATAATATAATAGTATCTTCCATAATCTCCAGATGTAAAATATAAATTACTTCTTCACAGAGGTCTTCTGCATGGAGACCATCATCAGGCCCAAGTCTTCTCAAGATGAAAAATTCTAGGTTTTGTCTCTTTTTCCTTAGGCTGTATTTTATGTTGTTTTCCTTGGCCTCTTGTTCATTGCTTCAACTCTTCCTAGAATTTTATAATCCAAAAAGGAATCCCGTTTCCTTAACTGTGAACTGTGGGATGCACAGATTTGCTCCACATCTAGCAGTCTGTACTCATAAGCAATGTAATTTCACCAAAATGGTCACAAGCATCACAGCTTTACTTACCTTCGTTCAATGAGGGAAGAATATAATTAATAGGATAGTGTAAAAGAAGATCTTAAAATCCTGCAGCCAAACCTTTAAGAAAATTATGTCCTTTCCAACTCTCAGACAATTCAGTCCTATATTCAAAATGGCTTTGTACTCATCTTTCATGTAAAAGATTTATGAAAGGGAGAAAACAAATCTCAAGACTATTAAACTGCCAGGGTAATCCCAGTTGTGCCATATACAATGAACAGAACGATGATTTTTCTTATGCTGCTCTTGCCATATCTATAGCCAAGTAATTGGTCAAAAGGGAAAAAGATCTTGTATGCAAGATTTAATTTAATGCTCTGAACATGCTTGTCCACCACACCCAACAGGTGACCTCTTGGCCTTTTTGAGAACAGTGGCATCAGCTGCCTGCCCAGTGGCCTGAAGCCAGGTCCCTGACGTGTCTCCCACCTTCCCCCACTGGACTGCTGCACTACTTGCAGAGAGTGCTAGGGAAAACGACTGCCAGCCAAGAAAGGGCAGTGGACTCTGACAGTTGTGCGAGGTAATTCCATTATAATGGGTTCTCCTGGATATTTATAGCACTTACTATTATCCTTCCACATTACAATAATATACTTAAATAACACTATAATCCCATAACAACTGTCTTATAATAGATCAGTCAAGTTTCATATTAGAAGGAATACTGAGTAAATCTTTTTCTCATTCATGTGTTACTCTTCTCTCAATCTCTCCCAAAGAAACAAACTCCTATATCCAACCTGTTAATAGCTGGCTTATAACAGCTGGTGGACTAGACAAGGCAGAATCATAATACACTAAATACATAAAAATGTATGAAATATATATGCATACAGGACCTGAAAAGATGACTTCAGTTGCCAAAAGAGGTCCCCCCTTCCGAAATCCCCAACACACCAGATAAAGAATGCTTTGCAATCATACTCAAAATTCACCTGCAGTAGTTCTCCAACTCCCTGTAAGGTGTTTTCAAGAGCATTCATAAACCTACACTGGCACTTGACAACAAATAGCAAGATTTGTAGCAGCTTCCTGTCAACATGATGCAGGATAACTTCTATAAGTTTCTGAGATCGTACCAAAACTTCACTATTAGTACATTAGTACATTGCAGCAGCACCTTACAATTCTGGTACAAGATACAAGTATTGACATGCTTCCTCTTAAGATGTTCTTCCAACAGTTAATAACTAACACCCACAGTAAAACCAGAATAATTTCTTGGATAAACAAAACCATGAATAACAACAAAGACTATTATTTTCATGCACAATCAGTGGAAAAACTGAGCACACAGAAGTTCAACAGAGAAAACAGGCTTATGGGAAAATTAATCTTCCATTCTCTTCTGGTTTATGCATGGGAAAAGCCCTTGGTAACAACCCTGGTGATCAAGAAGGCAAAGGGATGCCTGGCACTCAGCTTGATGCTGCCCTGGGTACCTACCTCAGCATCGAATTTCAGGTAGCAAGGATGCTGTGCACCCAGATAATGCAACATCATCCAGCTATAGACTGTCGTGTTGATGGAGAGCACTGTCTTCAATCCTCATTCAAAAGTTGTCCAGGTCAGTAAAGTGCAGCCAAAGCCTGAACTAGGACAAAGCTCTGTTGCAGCTGGAGGTGGAATCAGGGCACAGGTTAAAAATGGCAGAATAGGAGGAGAAAGGAGCATCTGTTCTTTGGATGGTCTCTTTGCAAACAACAAAAATACTTGTCCTAATATAAAGAATGTTCTATGAATCTGAGAGAAGTCCAGATCTGCCTTTAGGCAATGCTGGACTCCCAAAATTTGTTCCATACATGGAAACGATAAGTTTGCAGTTCTAGCCATTCCCTCCCTCTCCGATTCTTGATCTGACAGGGGCATTTCCTAAACAGCCTCAATCAAAATACTTAGTTTCTGAAAACTAGCAAAATATCCAGGCTCTCTGGAGAAATTCTTACTAAAGTTTTGTTGTGCCTCATAGGAGCAGAGACCATTAACTTGGTTGAATCATACCAAATTACTTGCAATGCCTCTTTGATACAAGACACTGTCCACAAGGGAAAACTTCAAAACCCATTTGAAGTATGAGTGGAGATGGATTCCAATACAAATGTCTGCAGAGAACAAAACCTATTTTTTATTTATTTAAAAAAAAAAAACAAACAAACCAAAACACAACACACAAGTAAGGCATAACCTGCCATTCTGCTATTATTAAGTTTTAATCTCATCATTTATTTTCAACCGACATAGAAAACACAAATAACCACCCCCTGCCTGGCAATTGTATATTGCTTTGTTCATATGCTTGAAACAAATGCACATCAAGAGACCACCATTGTACTGCACAACACATTTATTTTCCTTACTGTGGTTTACAAGTCTATTTGGTGCATTTATCATATAAAATAAGTCTTTTGCAAAGACTCCCCAACAGATTTATCGGAAATCTTTCATGAGGCCTTACTCCAGTGCAAACAAAAGCCTAGTATTTACTAGTGCTTAGTGACATTTTACCCTGTTTATGTAGAAGGCTTGGGACTGGAATAAAACTTTCCCCTTTTTCAACTTGCTCCATGCTTCAGGGTTGTTCTGAGGAAAGAAAAGGGGTGCCTGATCCAGGCAATTGGTCTGCCACCACACTACCACCATTGCCTGTCCTTTCACACCAAGAGAAAGGAGCCAGTTATAGGTAGGAAGCTTCCAGCCGTTGCTCATGGTATTCCCAGCGATCAGAAATAAAAAAGGTAAAGCTTCTGAGTTTCGTGAGGATGTACGTTGTTCATTGGGAAGAAAACCAGAAAAAAATACAAAAGCAATTAGGCAGAACCACTGGGATCCCACCACGGCCAGAGACTTTACTTTTATACTTGAAATCCTCAGTCATGAGTAAGTAACTTTTCATTTTAATCCTACTTGTTCTTCCTAATTTCCTGTCATTCTTAGGTAGAATCAGAGGCCCTGATGGACAACAGACATAACCATATACCAGAAAACTTGTAAAGTGCATGAATATGGATTGCTTCCTCAAGAAATTAATTTAAAAGAAGTGGGAACACTTGCATTGGCATACCTTCACCACTGTGACTTGGTTGCTCACAATTAACTTCCAAGGCAAACTGATCTAAACTGGGCCGAGATACTTCCATAAAAATTTGAGACCCGGAAGGTGTTTGTACTGCCCTAGGTGACACCTTCTCAAGTTTTCTCTATGCACTGCTGTAAAACAATTCGGGAATCCTCTAGTTAATACAATAGACATGTTTATATGACAAAGGAAAGGTGGCATCTTTCAGCTACTTGAGAGAAACAGTCACTGCTGACTAATTGCATTGAGCTTTCTATCTAGCCAAAGTCTCCGTGTTACTATCCCAACACTATTCACCATTCTAGTTTTAATCCATTTTGTCTGCACCTAAATTCTCAAGTTACTTACAGTGAAAGCCAATCTCTGTGCAACCCCAAACCTAACAAACAAATTAAGTCTTACCAGGCATATATACTTATTATTTTAAACAGAATAATGAAGTTATTAGGCCATAGGAAAAGGGAAAGATAGTGTAAAGTAGTAAAACCTGACTGACAAAGAGCTGAGCTCAACCTAATCATGCATTCAGCTATTTATAGGTTAATAGGTATCTATACCTCATTTTACTCTTTGATACTGTAATGATTAGCCTTGCTACCCTTTTTAATTAAGTTCCGTTCACTTAAACTATCACCGAATAATATTTATTCTTGCTACCAGCAAGAGATGGTAAAACATGATTTTATGCCCTTTACAGCACCTAGAAGACTTAACACCACTGCCGGGGCCGGCCTGCCTTCCTCCCCTGCTCCCCCAGCTTTTAATACAGTGGATGTGGTGGTTGTTGCCGGTGACACTGCAATGCAAAGGTTTTATTATCAAAATGGGCAACTGGCTCATAAAACACTAATCAAGCCTAAAAATGGACACATAAAATACAAAGTTCCAGGGAACCAGCCATAAACAGGAGAGTTGAAGGTAGATTAAATTTGGCATTTTCAGAGCCAGTGTAAATGCATCAAGAGTTTATGGAAGATCTGTGAAGGATTTGGAGACAAGGAGACATATTTGATGACTTAGTTTATTGGATTTCTTTAAAGAAAGACTGGAACAAAGAAGTATGTAACATGCTGTTTAAATGACAGAAGAGGGACTTCTGGGCTTTTATCAGTACACGTACTCTGCACGGCGTGTACTGGCTGTTGGCTGAGCTCCAGTCTAAATCTCCAAGCACTTCCAAAAAATTTCTGTGCTCAGAAATAGGCTTTCATATGATAGCTGATTCACGCTCCTGAAGAAGAGGTCAGCATAGCTTCGTTCATTATTCTTGAGGAGAATGAGAATTTCACACACATAGAAACAGAACGATAATTTCCAGCTGTGTTGAAAACCAGTCAGGAACTGCACAGCTATTAACCCACATTACCAAACAGCATTTCTGGCAGAAATTGCAGAAAAACTGGCATTAGGGTTACAGATCATACGTTCTAGTGAAAACAGTTAAGAAGTAAAGTCATGTTTAGAAGAAATTGCTTCAAAGAGCTGTTAATTAACATCACAATTCCTTCACTGAAGCTACAAAACAACTGTCAGCTGAAAACAGACTGACAAAAAAAGTATGGCTTTAGACATGAATTTCTGGTTACTCACCTACTCATTTGTTTGAGAGGGACAATTCTTTAGATGAACAGGAAAGTTTTTTGCTCTGTGTTTATATAACAGGTAGTCCTATGACTCTTGCTTCTGGGTTTCATTATAATACTATTCACACTAGTGGATTAAGGTTATTGTATTCACATCCCAAATGAGTAACAACAAACTACTTTTGACATTAGGCAGGTCAGTTTCCCCATTTCGATCAACTACTTTTGACATTAGGCAGGTCAGTTTCCCAATTTCGATCACATTAGCTTGATCAGCAAATGTTGTGCACTTGGAACTAATCTACCTTTACCACTGAAAGTGGAAAAAAAGGGAACATTTTCTATTTCCAAAACAACTCTGCAGTCCTGATATGCTTAAGTGACACAGGAAAGAAAAGAAAGCCCCCCTCCAATAAGCAGCAGTCTTCAAACAGCTGCTTTGAGAGACATGCAAACTGGCTTCAGTTAAGATCAAAGCCTGGTACATACCGCACTAGACTTATCTTATTTTTATGTATTTGCTCAGCAGAAGCACTAATGCTGGGGATTTCTGGTGGGGGCTGCTTTGCAGATGTTGCATACTTCCTGCCCCTGCGTGCTGTGGTACTCATATATACACCATATATCAGTAGTATTGGAAAAAAATAAGACTTGGAAAGATTATGCCAAGCATTACTAAACTTTGATGGGGGAGGACTCCACTATCCCAAAGGTAAAAGCCACTTTCTGTTTTTACCTCTCTCCATAGTATCTGGAGAATACTGAGGACCAGCATATATATATGTACGATGCTATTCCAGATACTTTGGTTTCTTCCACTACTTTTCCAAGTCTCACAGTCATTTTGATTCTTGGAGGAAAACCACTTGAAAACCATGTCCAAAAGATTCCTACTTAGTGCCAGGCAACTTTGTCATCTCTGTTGATGGCCCCAGTCATGCATCTGACCAAAAGACTGGTAGGACATGGAGTCCTGGGAAAAGTAGTAGAGAACTTGCTTGCCATACAGGTAATTGGGTTTCCAAATCTAGTGAATAGTAAGAAAACTACACTTTGGAAAGTAATCCGTGTTACCGTATTATGCATTGCAATAAGTGGGCTGCAATTTTCACACATTACAGAAATGTCATTAGCTCACATGACATGAACGTTATTCTCCCAACTGAGAGGGAGTGCTGATTCAACTGCATACTTCCTGTTCACATAACCTAACCGTTATTGTCATATAATCCCATCATCATTTGTGACCCTCCCCTCTTTGTCCCTTTTTACTGCCTGAGCATGACAAAAAGCAGTTTGTAGATGCCAAAAGCACATTTCTCTAAAGTACATAATCTCAATTTACTTAGATGACAACGCAGTCTCAAAAAAAAAAAAAAGATAGGATGACTAATATTAAACAGAATAACACACTTAAGTAAAAATCTCATATGTGGGCGCAAATCTACTTTATCATTGTGGAAAAATGCAAATGGAGGATTAGCTATTAATGCTACTTGCTAAAGGGATAGCAATTATGAAATCTATTTTGACAGATAAATGACGAGTAAAAAATATCCTGTAGATTCACAGAGCTATCATTCCGTAAACTCAGATAGAACCAATATGAGGTCTTACAAGGTGACTTTATTCATAATAAACATCATATGGACCATCAGGAAATGTTTCGACCACTAAATGAATAGATGTTTCCCTATCATTAGCCCCCAAATGAAATATTGATATTTTATGCAACAGACCAATACAGATAATTCTGAAAGAGTAACACCTTATTTCTGAAATACATATTAACATGAACTGGCCTGGTATGTACACTGATCAGTTTGATAAGGTTTGCCTATGAAGAGAAGTCTTACAGCTATGCTTGGAAACTTTTTTTTTAAATCTGAAAAAAAAAAACCGCAAACAACCCTCTGTTCAGCATTTACAACATCCCAGTGTTATTTGAGTTGTAGTGAACAGGTGGGGGTTGGATGATAAACAACTTCTTGCTAAGTCAAGAAGATCAGGGAAAGCAACAAACATATGCCCCCTGAACTGGGGCAGTAAGTCCAGGAACTACTGTCATCTGACTTAAGTTTGTTCACTGCCATCTGAATGCGTAGAAATGGTGGTGATTCATAAAGACCATCTTTATTCTGCTTTACCAGAAAGGCATTTCAGACTGACTGCTAATTCTTATCTGCTCTGACATAAATTTTTTGGTATTTGGTGTTTTATTGGGAAGTAAGCAAGTCCATCCCCACAGATCAACATTTTTTTAACATTTTTATCTTCTGCAACCTGCTCACATATTTATGACATACCTTTGCTTTGCTCTTTTCTTTTCTGCCAGGTACATGTAAGAGTTCTTGAGGGCAATTGCTCCTTTTCCTGGCTAAAAATAACAAGCTTCTCCAAGGAGCTGGTGAAACATGCTTAATACGGAGCTACTTTTGTCACTTGGTGGCAGTTTTTGGTAGAAGCTATTTAAGGACTTCTCAGGTTCTCTCAAATAAGTGAGACTAATGTGTAACGTCTTTTCTTATGAAGTCAAACATCCACAAGTTGTGCAGCAATTGATGATGAGCTGTCCTTTCTACTCTAAGTTGCATTAATCCGTTAAATCTGTCTTCCGTGGTATATGAACAGATTTGCTATATTTTTTTTCCTTTTGCTGGATTCTTTTGATGGAAAGGACTGTCTAGTCACTGTTATGACCTTTCCAGAATATTAATTTAAGCACAAACATTGTCCATGTTGCTTACGAGGTTTGTCCAACATGAAACAGTGCAGAAATGACTAGAGAGAGCATAAAACATGCAAAAGCAATAAACCCCATGAGGCTACATTAGTCACAGAAAGAAATCTTTCCCTTTAGTGAAAGAAAAATCTTCCTTTTTAGGAGATTAATGGCAGATTTTCTCTTCAACCACCTGTCCTGCACTGAATGCTTTATCTCACTTTCAGGTTCAAAATGTCTCCCATAAATCAAATTCACTCAGTGAGTGTTAGTAATAATATTTCTTAGTACAGTCTGCCCCTTTAGTTGCTGATTTGCAACACATGTATGGACAGCTCAGAAAAAGCCTTGACAAATCCATCATTTCAAGAAGAAAATATCTTGTCCTTGTAAGTGGCCATTACCAATGTATAGTTTCTAAATGATAAATCCCACTGGCAGCTGTGTATCTCATCAGTGCATCCCTCAAACAGGAACAATACAATGGCTACGTGAAGACCCATCCTGTAACTACAAGGTACTGGTTACTCAGCATTAAAATCCTGAGTTCAGGTCTGTTCCTGTATAAGCCATCGTAAGCAGAACTTTTCAGTCATCTTTCTGGACTCTTGCTTCTGTTTATGCTCTCGTGATATTTAGGAATATTAAAATTTCTCATTAATATTAGACTTTTAACCCAACTTCATTTTACACTGTTAATTAAACTTCTGGCCCTTCAGGCCCAGAATGGGTCCTTCCCAATTAGCATTGGCAGATCAAGTAGTCTTTGTTCAGATCAAAGGGTTATTTTGAAAGCTTCATGCAGTTTCTGTGAATATAGCATTAGAAACTTCTCCTTAATGCTTCCCAATTTCTTCCCAAAGGCTATCCAAATTCTGCTGTAGTTTGAACAAGCGTCCCCTATTGAATAAGGGTTGTTAGCATTTTAATGACCTTATCTCAAGTAACTTCTTTGTTTCCCTTACTGAATGGTTTGGTTTAGCAAATTTCTTTCAAAATAGATCTTGAATGTTCCATTCTTCTATAATACTTGCAATTTATGTAGGACAATCAAGACTGAAATTATTACATAAAGGTCACAGTGCTTATTAAAATAAGAGATGAAAGAGAAGATTTCATATAATGCAACAAAACACAAGTCTCAGCTAAGTAATGAATCCAAATCTGGATCAAAATAAGTCTTGGTTTTCATAAATGTTGTGTGTAGTGTAATTACACAGTACAAACATCTGTAGGTTTATCATTCAACAGCAACTAACTTCAAGTTTGGAAGTTATCATTAGCACATTTCTTTATAAAAATCACTTTAAGTTGGAAATTCAGATTATTTCAGGTAATATACAATCTTTTCACTTTAGAAGAGGCACTTTCAAGATTAATATAATCAACATTTTAAATTAATTTTCCAGTAACAAGATGGTGAACTCTAAAACTGGGCGTTCCAAACAGTGAATCAATCATGACAGCTCAAGGCTTTTTAAAGGAACACCTCAAAAGCTAAGATTTTTACATGTGCAAGCAGATGTATAACATTTCTTTACTCAAAATTCAATTTACCTTCTGCAATACCCCGTTTCATTTCTCCAGGTCTTTTTCTCTGTTTTCTCTGGTCTGCTAGTATAACACCATAAGCATCCCATGAGATAGCATTTCTAAAGTCACAGCAGGTTTATTATTTTTTTTAGTCACAGTCTACTGACAAGTTTGACTTAATACCGATATTGATTTAATGCCAATAATAGCCATATACAGAGCATCATACACGCAGCAAACCTCACTGTCATCCCTGCTCCCTCCCATAGCTTCAGTAAAGGCTCATTTTATAAAGATTACAGTGTAAATCTCTAGAAGTCATTTTTCAGGCCAATTATTCTGCTGGTGAAATAGGATTTCTGAGTAGGACTGTTTGATGTATGCTGGCAGTGATCTCTTAGTTCATTTACTGTATAAAAGGTCTATCTAAAGGACATCGAGATAACCCTGCCAAACAACTCCCACACACTACAGCTTTCTCAGATTAAGATGACTAAGAAGCAGCATTTCCACAACATAGTTTTAAAAAGCAGAGAGTGAAAGTGCTTTTACATTAGTAGCACCTAAATAGCTGGTAAAGACCAGACATGAGAGTCTTGCATTTGGGGTGAGAGGAGGAAACAGACTACAGGTATAGAAGTATTTTTCCACAGTGCTTAGTATTTACACTACCTCTAATTTGTTTGACAGAGATAGACTTAAATTTAGCAGCCTGGCCAGGGATACTTGATAGGGATAATGGCAATAGTGGCATTCAGCAGTGTAGAGATCTGTTTCAAATGGTGACTCCAGCGATCAGATAACTTCAGAGAGACAAGAGTAAAATGAGAGGATGCACGATGTGCACAATTTCATTATCAGTGAGAAAACATGAAATCTGGCTCTTAACATGATGATTTTGTTACCGTTGAACTTGCTTGCTTTTGTTTTCCTAAGGACTTGCATTTCAATGCATCAACAGTCATTTCATTTTTAGCTAAGCTGCCTTCAGTCAAGCACTTAGTCCCAAGACCTGGTCAGTTCTACTCCCATATCACTTTTCTACAGCTTCCGTTATTGGTGCTGTTTCTGCTGCCAGGGAGTTAGTTTGGGGCTTTATAAGTCATCTTATCCTCAGCAAATGAACTGGTCCTAACATAAGATTATCAGAGCAGCATCATTATGAAAAGTGTTTGGTGATACAGGAGCACAGAGGTAACATTCTCTGCAGGTTAAACTCCTCCGAAACAGCTTGAGCTACAGCCTTGGCTGTTCAGCATTCTGAGTGACGAGTGTACACGGATTATTAGTGCATTAAAAAAACAGTGGTGCATAAACTAAGAATGATGGTTCACACATATGATGACACTAATTACAATGACTACATGAGATAAGATCATACCAGGTCTTGTGGTCCTGTCACTTTAAGATGTGGAGGGCAGACATGAGATTTGTCTTTAGAGAGGAAAAAAAACCCCACAGTAATCCAAGGCAGGTTTATATGCTCAGTCAACAAGCCCCTTGACACCCAGTTTTGGGTTACTTATGGCTTTTTCAAACCTTTAGCACATCAAAATTAGTCACTGACAGAATTTTCCTTACCTGTTAAAGTTTCAGCTAAAATGAGCAAGCGTGTGAGTTAATCCAGAAGTATGTCTACCATTTTGAGCAGACACATGATTTGATCAGAGTTTGTCTGGCAAGGGGATATGATGATAGAAGATCAGATGTGGCCCAATATGGGGGGAAAAAAGGCAGCTGTTACCCAAAAGTTCTGCAACTACATTAATGTAGAAGCTGAACCTGCTATAATACAGCCTGCTCACCATGGACTAAAAAACTGACTATGATTGGAAGATGGAGACATGGGAAAGGGGGAAACAATAATATACAATGAAGAGCAAAAGCAGCATATATTGATATGAAGAGCCAAGATAGTGGGAGAAACAAATGATGTATCTTTGTTTCTCACTCTCACAAGAGCTTGTGCTAAAAGCCAGGTTAAAACAATATGAAGATTGCCAGGTCATGCACTAAACCCTTCTGAAAGTTGCACTGCCCTTGTAACTTTCTGCATTAGGTATTTCTGTATAACCAGTAGTTAATACCACAACATTATTTTTTTTTGCAATACATTTGTTACACACTAGTCACTTAATGGCTTGTTGAGTGTTAACCCCCAGATTAATTTCTTGAATGAGCTAAAAGATACATAGTGTGAGCAATGCAAGAAACTGCAGGAAGAAAAAGATAATGTCACAGTTAAGGAAGATAAGTGTTGCTCTGGAAAACTATAGCCTATTTTTACATGTAAAGCTGTTTTCTAATATAAAGCTGGGCTTCATATTTGCATTCAAATATTCATATTTGCATTCATCTCAAATTCAGATCTCATTACTAAATTCTTACATAGTTTACAAAGAGAGCTTAATATGGAGATGTTCATTTTCCAAAGTGACGGACAGAAGTAATCACCATCTCTTGCACATCAAACTTTGAAAATACTACCTTTTGAATATAGCAAAGCTTTGCAGGATTGGTATAACAAATACCCAAGACATCCATCTTTACAAACAGAAAACTGTATCTGCTATATATGTACTTCTAAAATCTTCTATAATACTGAGAATAGGTTTTTTCTAGTTCACATGACAACATAGAGTTCTTTGGGCTTCAGCTTTCAACAATGAGTAAAGAGACAATGCTAAATAGCACCAGGAAACTCTCTTTAGTACCAGTGACATTACACATTGTCTACCCACATCAAATATTAACATAGTTCAGAGAACTGAAATGTCTATTACATTTCCTTGAATCTGCCACTGATCCTACAAGTCTATTTCTTTTAAGAAGGTTTTGTAATCCATATCTGTGATATTTACTTTCTCTGTCTCTACCACACGCACAGGTTTTTAAACAGATGAAAAGTTTTTCATGCTGAACCATACTCCATAATGCATCAGGTTCAGCATATTAATGCCATTGTTTGCAAAAAAAAATTGTATTTTTCAATAAATTTTATAGAAAGAGAAAAGACCCTTTTAAGTATCACATTGGACCATTTATGTATTACCATATTCCTGCTTCACCCTTTAAGAACTTCAAGGCTTAAGGCTTGTTCTGATTAGATGTTGCTTATTTTAGTCTGTACAACCACACTTTAAAGCAACTAAGTGCTAGTGGTTTTATGAAATATGAATATTCAGTAAATGTCCCCACAAAGCTGAAAATTTAAACTTGTCTACCTAAAAGTATCTCATTACAGTTTAATGCTAGAAGAAATGAAATAAGGAGAAAAAAGGCAGAAATATTCTCTTGCATTCAGACAAGGAACACCAAAACACTAGAACAAAATTACCTATGATTTCTGACCTCTCTTTCTTTGTATGCTCCTTTTCCTCTGCAAAAGGTGTCTTTCAAAACTTTTGAAAAGTCAAAAAAAACCCCACAAACTAACTCAAAGTTCTCTCCACCTTCAGTGCAGACAGAATACCAAAAAAACAAAACACTGAGAAAAGTCAATGAAAATCGCCACAAGAAAAGAAAATGATGTTAGCAGTAAACTGAATCCATTACATTGTACTCGGGTATGTTACACCCAGTGTAATTTATTTTGACAACAGCAGGAAAGGGGAATCAAACTAGGGGGAAAATCAAGGGTGGATTTTATTGATAGGAGACTGTGGCTCTCGTGTGTGAAAGAACACCACTGTACTTCAAGGAGAGATGGTTTCTACTGTAGTGGAAAGAGAACTGAATGAGTGGTAGTGCCTCGCAGACACTACTAGTTAGTGAACAAAAAAGAAAAAGAGGAGGTTTAAAATATAGGGAGAAAAAGAAAAGGATGTCATTATGCAGAAGCAGTCAGCACTGTTTACCTCTGACAGTTTTACCTTGCCTGGTACCTTCATAGGTCAGTTTTACCTGACCTATGAAGATAGGTCAGGCATACAGTCAGGTGCTGTTCAGAAGAGGAACTCATGCTTTCCTCTTAAGCATCTCTTCACAGACAGCAATCTGCCTGCTAATGCTCTGCTGGCTCTGACACTTTCAAGGGGCGGATCTCTGTTGACACCTATAATGTTCCTACAGTGCTGTACTTTAAGGTAGCAATACAAGTCGTGGAAAGGATAGCTTTGTATTATCTTTATCAGTAGGCTAGCTGACTTTAGCTTTGAATACATTTGCACATTTTTCTGTGTTACTAATAGGATAGAAATTTGATGTTCCTGTAGCTTGTGCATCTCTGCAGCTTTTTTACGTTCACTGTACTTGTACAATAAGTATGTTAAGTAGTTTTTCAGTAAAGCCATTTTTACAGAATTTGCAATCCTCAGATAAAGAGAAATTGTGTGCTCTAACTACAACATTAATGGGTGTATCCCTTATCCAGAAATTAATAGGTTTTTAAATCTGATTTCAAAGACAAGCTTTCAGCCTTCAAACTGAACTGTGACAACAGTATTTGCTTAAATACTATCAGATCACAATAATTTTGGATTTTACAGCTGTAGTACTAATGGGGGGGGAGTCTGCATCTTCATATGAAAAGAACTTCTTCCTCTCTAATGCGTAGTACGTCAAAGGATTTGCAACAAATATGTTAATTTGCCATTTTTAATACATTAGCCAAAGATGCTAAGAATCAGCAAGTTATGTAATCATCTCTCCTTTCACTCCCAAGATACTCCTCACACATATCAAGCAGTCTAGAGACGGGAAAAAAGTTATGCGTGTGAGGGCTAGGAAGCCATGAATTAGTTTCAATGTCCTCAAGAATTCATAAAACAAACACAACCCCCACCTTTTTATTGCAAATCTAGCTATAATGTAATCAGGATTCCAGCATTTCTAGTGGCAACCTATACCAGGATAAGCCATCATACAGAAGCCCTAAAATGTGACAAACGGGTACTTTGATTAATCACCACGTTATGCCTGGGGAGAGTCTCTGTTATGGAGCTCTTGGTGCGCTTGCTGTTCAAAGGAAGACTGTCTTGAAGTGACAGAACATCTCTAGACTGGAGCTACCACCAGCTGGAGGAGATTATTCTGACCCATGCCTCTTAGAGAAAGAATAATCAACCTTTGGGTCTGCATAAGCGGAGGTAGCAGAACTTAAGAGTTTCCTATCAACCTAACCTTGAAAATAATGATAGAATAATGAATCTGAAAGCAGTTTGAACTAATGTATCTGTCAGTAACTTCATGTTAAACAACAAAAGCAATAATAAAAGCACTCTGCTATTCACACACTTGAATGAAATATGGGGAAAAGATCTAATCAATAAGTTGCCCAGTGAGATAGTCAAAAACGAACTCTCGTCATTGATCTATTTGATTCGCAGCTAAAGTTTTTTTGCTTTGTTTTGTGGTCTTTTTTTTTTTTTTTACCTGACACGGACAGCCTGGCCATGCCAAAAGGCTCTTACAGAGTTCAGCTTGAGGTCTGTCATTAGCATCTGTTCTCATGCACCAGGAATCCTCTCTTTCCTGGCTTATTTCCACTGATTAAATACTTGAGGTTGACAGGGTTTCCCCTCCCTCCTCTCCCCTTAAGCTAACAATTACCTTTCAAAAAATTTTTTTTTAAATACTGGACACAGTAAAGGTTTAGCCATTTAATAGCTGCAGAATTCTTATGGCTTTGTTGTCTAACAAGGTACAATGGGATGTGTTCTTTCTGTTCTCCCCCCCATCTCCCCGAGGGATTTTGACCTCTGCCTTTACTATTTCATTGTGAACTAAATATTAGCCTAGTCCCTAACCTCTGCTGCAGAACCTCTGTCCCATCCTTTTTATATCTACCAGTGTATCATAATCATAATCTTCAAGTCTCAAAAGCCTTAAGTTTGTGTTATGGTTGCTCCCAATTGCATTTGAACTCATTTTCTTTATGGACACTTAACAACAGTGCCATGTCAGCAGCTTTGCCTTATTTCTTGGAGCACTGGGAGTTACCTGATTTATGAAAATGAACTCTTTATGGCTTTGAAAATGCTGCTTTAAAGAGGCATATCTTGAGTATGTTTGTCCAACAGTGCTCTCCCTCTCCTCTCCTCCCTTCCTTCTGTCTCTCTGGCTTTCTGGTAAAATCTATCATGAATTAAGGAGGCTGACTTGGTGGGAACAGGAGAAGTATGTGTACAAAACTGCACTCAGTTTCCAGTAAATCTGTGATATGGACCAATAAAGCTGAAAAGTTTTTTTTTTTTAAAAAAGACTGAATCTATCCTCAGCTGGTGTCAACTATTTTCATAACTCACTGTTTAAATATTGTAACACAGTGTAGGGAAAGAAGTCACACAGAAACTCATCATATTCACCAAATTATTTCAAAACAATGAGATAACTAAGGTCAAATAAGTGATGCGCTGAAGAGAGCACTTTTCCTCCTCATCCCCTTTCCCAGTCACTTTCAATGTTTTTTAGTTTAAAGGACTTTGCCCAGCAAATCATTAAGTACAAATTTTGTACAAGTGAGTGGATTTGGCCAGAAGTTTATGTGTCATTCTTTCCTGAAGTATTCTCCTCCCTATTTATTTTTTTTTAAAGTCACTTCCTCCTATAATCTACTTAGTTTATGACCTAAGCATGAAAATAAACAACCTTCAGTGTGATGGTGATTCATTGTGTAACTTTCTTCTAGCATTTTCAGAGAAGGGACCTGAGAGTCCTTAAAACCTAGTAGTTCATTTTATGGAGAATTTTGATTGCTGATTTCATAAGACAAAGTCGGGATAATACTTTGAAAAACAGTTTGCAAAACAATGATTTTGACACTTATACTTCATAACCCTGTGACAGTGCAACTATTCCTCATAACAGGAAGAATTTCTTCCCGTGGGTAGTCTCTTTAGGATGAACGCACAGACAAATGCTCAACAGGCACTTCTTTAACTTTAGCTAAGTGCTTTGGAAAACATGCTAATTAAAACTAGCATTTAACACAACTCGGCATTCAGCATAGCCAATGACATTTTGTTTAATATTTAAAGAGAAAAATTATCATTGTCAGCTGAACACTATTGGTAAGGGTGTGACCAAGCTAACTCAAACTTTATACTATGGCTAAGACAAGACCTAGTCCTTACTGAACCTTTATTGCTATAGTAGCCAAGACTTAGTCTGTCTGGAGCACAAAATACCGCAACAAGGAGTGTTAGGAGGAATAGTTACACATCAGGTTTTAAAGATCAATATGAACCAATTTTGCCTGCAACTGCACAAATGCAAATCCTATTAAAGCTTTGTAAGTTTCTATTATGTCATTTTAGTTAAATTTATGTACATAAAATAAAGCAATGTGATACACATATTTGAGAGACTGGAAACAAATTAAAGCAAATTTTGCTCTATTTGTCTACAAGAAATTAGAGTTACAGCACTATTAATCCACAGTAATTCCTTACTTGAATAGGTTTGTTGTGTCTAAGACTGATGTACTGCAATTCAGAAACTTCAGTAATTATTTTTTTTAACTTTTATTCACATTACTAAAAGAGTTTCTAGTAAAGATTAACGCATAATCTGTGTGCATAAGCACATACACCATAAAAGGTGGCGAAAAATGTTATCATACTTAAAATAGCAACTGTCTATACCAAGTTATATTATACGAAAACAATTTGTAAAATACCACAGAGAGTACAGACTGTATGATGATACAAAAGCAACACTTTTCAGGAAAGTGTTAAGCACATACTTAATTTACTCACACTTTCTATTGAGCCCAACAAGAATTAAGCTCCAGCTAAAAGTTAAGGGCTTCCTTGTATACCTTTCTGAATAGGACCTATGTCAATAGATAATATACTATTCTCTACCTTAAGGAGTCGGAGGATATTTAAAAAAAAAAAATCCAAGGCAAGAAGAAAATTTAGGAAATAGCACATAGGAGTTTTCTTGGCCTGAGTCTATCTTTTTCATATTTTTAATGTGAATTTACTGCTCATAAAAGGTGTCAAATTAAGCACCCTCAGGCTAAAGTTATCTATACAGCCACAGACAGGTAGTGCATCAGCAGCAGCATTGTCAAATTTCCCCTTAAAATGCACTCCTGCTCTGAAGCCAATCGGAGTTTATACATTGCTAAAGAAACGTGGTGGGTTTTTTTTTTCTTTTTTTTTTTCTGTTTTTTCTTTTTTAAATTTATTTTTAAATTCCAGGAAAAAGAACAGAAAGTGATTTTCATGAAGGAAGGAGTCCGCTTTCTAGTGTTAAGGGGGTTTCAAATCACATGTATTTGTGCAAGTAAATAGTTTTGTGTAATCTTACTTGAGCAACTGCACTGAATTTGAAGTCAGACACTTACAAGTGTATTGGCAGGATTTGGTCTTAAATTGTCAGCCTCCCATGGTGCATTATCTCACATTTTTCTGCGCAACACTCAGTCTCCCCAGTTAATAAGTAACAGTCTCCAGGGAGGACCACAGGCTAAAAGGTACAATTCCACAGGTCCACAAGCCCAAAACTTTACATGGCAGTGAATGTTTGCAGATTCAACAATTACTTGCTCCTAGGTAATTACACTCATCTTCACTGGGAAGTTACCACCTAATGAGCCAAGAGGCAAATGGGACACAACCTTTTACAAGCTATACTTTCCGTATACCAGACATCACAGGCAACAGAAGTAATACAGCAAAATGTCTTCAATTTTTTCTTCTCTTCAGTGAGCTTTGTGCACAGTTTCACTATTACCAGTGCCAAGCAAACGAAAGATGAGAACATTTCCTGCTTTACACCTGCCTAACATTTAAGTAACGTTTTTATCACTTGTAGTATGATACTTCCCAAAGAATTTTAGTAAGACCATTGCTCCTTTTTTTTTTCCCCCAAGTATTGTACCAACACACTTGGGCACACTCCCTGACTGTGTATACTCAATTTTTAACACTTTAATTAATACTTTAACTGGAACATTTGAAATTAGGCATGGGAGTGTTTACTGGATCAGAACTTAAATCACTTTGAAAATGCATTATTAAGAGGGAAATGTTGAACTGCAATTAGGTTACTGGTGATACGGATGGGTTTTGCCTTGAAGTTAGAACTAACATCTGAAGTTTCCTAACATTTAGGGATATTCTATAACACATCTCACTAAAGAAACTGAAGCCAGCTTTAAACTGCAGACAGAAATGAAAGCCACATATGTCAAAGAGAGGAGAAACACAGAATATATTTGGGTTCATTTGTCTCTTCATTTCAACAGTTAGCAGTTTGAGCAAATCTCAGATACCACCCAGAATCACAGGCTGGAGGAACTTCTGCAGGTCATTTGGTTCAGCTCCTTCACAACAACTCTGGACAATCTGTTCTAGAGTTTCATCACCCTCATGGGAGAAAAATAGCAAGCAACTATGAAAGTCCTTGGCAGATCAGCTTTTTGACAGTGCTACAGACAGCTATGTATAGAAGTGTAGTATGTATGTCAAATACATCGAAAAAGTATTATAACATAATGCAACCTGATGTCTAAGTAAATGGGCAAGACTCATGATTCATAACTCCACGTTTTCTAATTTAAATTAAGGCATGTCATATATCTGTATAATGATTATTGTATTTTTTTTTAATCTGTGGAGAACACCAGAACTTCTGTTTCTAACTATGCTTTTCTCAAATGAAACATTAGCTACTGTATGCTAGATTGACCTTTTATTCAATATATGATAAAATAAAAAAATCCATATCTTCAACAATAAAAGATCAGAAGTGCCATAAAGTAGAGTTTTGGTCATATGCTGGCCTTCTGCTATAATATGAGCCACATAAATTACTTGATATATTCATACATGGTAGCCAAACAAGAGGGCTGACAAGAAGCAAGGAAATTGCTTCAGTCCATTTTATTCAGTAGATCTTAATCTAGACATTCAAACGTGTGTCTACAGAGAACCTGTAAAAGTTCAAAAGCTTTGAAAATTCAGTTCAATTGAGGGATTGAGGACAACGTACATAACCATGCTAGGATTTTTAAGAGCCCATTTGATGCACTCAACTCAGCTCTGTACATACCAGCTGAGAATTGGAAGCATTACTGTCACGCAAGCCCAGCGCAGCAGCCAGTGTGGGTTCTCCTTGGTGCTATGAATGAGCTACAAAACCTGTGTCTTAGAAAGGCTTGCTAGCTGAGACGTGATGCTATTCACCCATGACTACGACTATTGTCATTGCTGAGCTGGTTAAGTACACAATGCACTCTTGCAGCCTTGCTTAAGGACCTGCGCATTGTATTCATTGCAGGATGATTACACTCTAAGGTATTTGAAAACCAAGCCATCTGAGAGCTAAAAATGGATTTAGGTGCCTGCCTTTAAATATCTGTGTTTAAAATTTTATGGTTTAACATAAAGAGACAAGTAGTCCTCAGGCTACGAACAACAGATTAGAAAATAATCCTTTACAATGGAAACGCTCTAGCAGACTACAGTGCAAACCTCTAATATGTTATTCCAATTTGGATTTTATTTAATGGTTTGTATAGAATCAAGGGAGGGCTTGGACACTGTCTGCCACTGCACCAGGAGGAATTTTGTCTTCTGTCTACTTGGCATGCTCTGTGATAGACTAAAATAGTTCTGCTTGTGCCTCTAGAGATAGCCTAAGACAATTATAGAATCTTTCTGTCTCGCTACAGGATGAGTAGCTTGCAGTGAAAAAAATCACGATCAAATCCATTTCCAAAATATCAGTGTACCTTTCCTTTAAAAAATGTTATTTGAAATTATAAGCAAACTCACGAACCCATGTTTCTGCTAAAAATAATATAAAAGGTCTTTCTTCCTGCACAAAATATGCGATTTCAAGGATTCTAAGCAAAAATATGTTTAGAAGGTCTTATAATCAGGTCATAGCTTCATAGGTGAAATACATTATTAGTTACAGTCCTGTAGGTATCTATTTTAGTTTTTCAGAAAAGTCAGGATTTTAAACTACTGTTACTGATTATGCCAATTTGGTGTTACTCTTAGTATTCCAACATTTAAAAGACCATCAGATCTTATGTCATTTTAATACAAACACAGTCTGCGGCCGTGACAGTGTTTGGCTTAGATATACTTTCCCATGATATTCCAGATAACCCCAAGTGTGTTTCTCTAAATGCATTAAAAATTTATACAATTTCTCTTAACAGATTCCACACAGAGAAAAGGAGATTAGGAAACAGGCTAGCATCAGGATAGCACTGATATTTATCTGCAAAGTTCTTTTCTTCAGGGTTTCTAAAAATTCCTTGTCGGCAACTGCCTGAGTTTCTAAAGGCGTCCTACCAACACTTCAGTATATTTTTTGACGTAATAGCAGAGACTGTTGCATAGATCTATGAGAGAGTTTAGCTTCACTACATCAAAAGAAATATTTTCCTGTATCCATACCCTTTCAGTCATGGGCTCTCAAGGTATAGGTTAGCAATGTGCACTAAGTGTTGAGACATATTGACTTTGGTGGGAGTTACACCACCTCATTCGCTCAATACACCCATAAAAGTGATATTGGCTGTTGCAAGTGAATGGAGTAATCTTTATAAGGTAAAGGCATGGGAGACAGGGACTCAGAGACATAACATCCAGTAAAGCTAAGGCATAATGAAATTAAGAAAAGGCACACAAGAGATTGCAGGAGAAAAATGAGATTTTTTTTTCACATGAAAGGAAAGTTAACATTTAAAAAGGTGTTTCTAGTAATAAAATACCTGGAGAATTAAAAGCCAGTAAAAATGACACTGGTCACCTTGCAGGCATTGCTATGGAGACAGCAAGATACCAGACACAAAAATCCTTCCAGACAGGATAGGTCAGGGCATCCTTAAATAGAAAACAACAATAAATTCACAACATTCCCAAAGGACTTCAGGGCCTTGCTATAAACACTAGTCAAAACTTTTGCACTGACTAATATATCAAACCACTTTGTCATGTTTAAATAGGTCTGCACAGCATCTGATATTCTAGTAGCAACCCAGCAACAAGAAATGGCAAGTCACAGACCATTCTAATTACATTTCATGTTTTTGAAATGCTCCCATAACTGCAAGTCAGTATAATGTCATATAAACTAAATTGGTTTAAGAAGATAATTTAATTCAATAGAAGTACTTTAAAAAGAAAAAGCAAAAGAACCCAGGCCCATAAGCCCATTAACCTAGCAATTCTTTCTATGATATAAGTTTCCACTCAAGATCTCATGGAGTAACCACAAAAAAGGAGAGCAGCAGTATGTATCAAACTCAAGAACTCTTTCGTAGTGTACTTCATTAATGTTGCTTAGTTTAGGGTCATGGAAATAAGTTGGCTCTCAGAGAAAAAGCGGTGACAGTTCTTACAAAGCAAATAATTCTTACATGTCCTAACAGAATGAGTGTATGGTAGAATTTATACTTCTTCACTTGCAGTTGCTACACACAAATCATTGCATTCGAAGACGCGTGTACTAAGTCCTTGGTTAGCTATAAATGATGCTCTGTAAAGCAGGTGGAAGGAACTGGGAATGTGATAAGGCTTGCAGATTTTTCTCTGAATAATCTAACCAGAATTAGCATGTCAGGACAAACAGAAACACTGAGCAGATGGCTCCCACATAATTTCAGCTAGGTAGAACTGCAGATGATTGCCTTGTATCTACCTAGACATTAAATGTTACTTTAGGTCTGTCTGATGGTTGGTATTTCCAAAGGCACCCAAGAGTATTAAACATCTGAAGTCTCAGAGAGCTTGAAAAAGTTAATCATCTAACTCACTGTTGCTTCATTTCACAATGAGTTTTGGCTCAATACTATGTCAAAATACTTTGAAGTGCCAAAAGCTCATTTTCCTATGCAAGCTAAGTCTACTGTGCTGTACCAACTTCCTTACTTCAATACAAAGGGGAACCATGTAAATTAAGAGACTGCTTTTTTCACACAGTAAGTTGCTCCTCAGTGCCCAGAGAAATACAAAGTTCATTTTACAGTTAACATACTGGATTTCTGACTATTTCACCTAAAAAAGGAACAGAATGAGCAGCATTAAAAGAAAAAAATAATCATGTTTAAAGCCAGTAGGTAAATAGATAAATTAAATTCCTTTCCAAAAATCATTCTTCATAGTGAAAGCTATGTAATCACTCAATATCTTTTCAGTAATAAAAATACTACAAAAGCAGGTTTTGCATAATTCACTTTAAGTTTAATTAAAACTGAAAGAAAAACAACAACAAAAACAGAAAAACATAACTGCTTTCAACTGAAGCAGCAGCCACTTGGTCCAGGGCTAAATTTTCTGTAAAAAAGCAAAACCTGCTTTCATTTACATCTTTGCAACTCCACTGATGTTCACTGAGGCTGAAGATAAGAGTCAGCTACAGAATACGATTTGGAGATTATGTGTAAAGCGTCTGCACTCCAACTTTCCCACCAGCGTTTTTTTTTTTGAAACTCATAATTACAGTAACACTTTCTCCTTCATCACCCTGACTTTGATATCCCCAAGAATAAGAAAATGAGATGGATGAGAGCTGATCACAAGTTCTACTACAGTAAGCAAATTTTAAAAGATGATACCTCATAAGAACTCTTCAATCGTACCAAGGATCTTCCCATTTCCTTTAGGAAAGGCCTGAATCTTACTAAGAGGTGCTCAGCTCTGCCACTAGTACCTATAATTTGAGTCTCAATGTTTTCACAAGATGTCAGCATTTTCTTATTATACCTATAGGGCGTATTTGCATTATGCTTAGTGTGAGGCATTTACATCATCTATATCTGAGTTAGGAAATTGAAACAGCATTATATGTGGAATCACGTCTGGTATGTATTCTTTAGGCAAATAGACAGATGGCATTGATGTAGAAACTGAAATGAGCATCTATACCAAAACAAAGATATATTGTGTACACGAAATGCCCCAGTGGATTGACATATGAAGGGAAACCTCATGACCTATCAAAATTAGAATCTCAGACTGCAAGAGCGAAGGTAGGAGAGGTGATCAAAATTCTCTAGTTGCTAGGCATTTTATGGAAACAGGCCACATTCACTCATCTTATTAAAATTCATGGAAAATGAAAATATCCAAAAGCTCAGGAGGGGTGGGGTCAGAAAACCTACTTCACAGAACTGGGAAGCTTAGTCTAAATTCACCTTGAAACCACTTTCCCCATCACAGATTTCCTGAGAGCCTTTTGATTTCTCTCCTACTTAGGAGGTAATTATAGAACTTTTTTTCCTCCCTGACTAATGCATACAGAAAGGGGTCACTTCAGCATTTTATCCAGATTATCATGGTTTGTTCTCAACTAGATCTTTGTTGGAAATTTTTTTCTCCTTTGCTGTCTCTCCAATTCATCTAGAAAGCCTTATTTTTATTTCCTTATGTTTCTCATGATATCAAATGACACAGCCAGAGGATGAGATATAGCTGTTTTAGTATTAAATATTGTTGAAGTCTGCACTCCTATTTTCCTCTTTTTCTTTGCATTCTCCTTTAATTTTAAATTTACTGTTGTCAGGAAACAATGACACTCAGGCATGGGGATGATGGAGGAGGGACATTAATCAAAGGCTATATAGCGCCTTCCTCTTGGGGATAAAACTTCCAAAAGGAAGAATCTTACTTTATGAGTTTAAATTGCCAGTGCTGGATGCTTGGCTCATGTGGTCTGATCTGGCCCTCACAACTTC
This sequence comes from Anarhynchus alexandrinus, assembly GCA_008711295.1. Lineage (NCBI taxonomy): Eukaryota > Metazoa > Chordata > Aves > Charadriiformes > Charadriidae > Anarhynchus > Anarhynchus alexandrinus. The sequence continues at coordinate 161,713 of VUYV01000423.1, read as the reverse complement.
TGCTGCTTTTAATTTCTTGTACAAAGTACAATAAAGAGGAAGATGCAATGGGAAACTCCGCACCACCCTATTTCCAAATCAGGGAATTCTGTCTCCTCTAAACACTACTACAATAGTGCAACAGTATTGCTCCATGCTCAGGCACCTCCCCTGCCTTGGGAACTTATTAAGTTTAAGACTTACTATAGCTAATAAGCCCAGTGTTTTCAAGACTAAACCAAGACTCAGACATCATTTAACAACACAAACAACACTGTTTTAGGCACATTAGAAGTAGAGTCAAGACCCCTAGGTTGTTTGTTTTGGGTTTTTTTTGCTAGTAGCTCAGCTTTATTCTTAAAAAAACCCTGGGACAGGGTAGGGCTTTTTTTTTTTTTTTTTAAACTGCTTTCCTAGTATTGGATAAAAATTGCAGAACATGAACAGCAGCAGTACTGCAGTGAACAGCTTGCTAAGTATATCCCAAAGATTTAGCATTCGAAATAGAACTAGCAGGCTTCTACTTAACTCCTCCCGTGTTTTTGCAAGTGATACCAATGGTGAATAACAGACCAATAGTATTCCCCCTGAATTCACCAATCATACATAATTGGTAATAAAGAGAAAAATGAAATGTTCTTTAATGAAGAAGCTTTCAGTATTTCTGTATTAACAAAAAATATAAGAATAAAGACTTTCTACAAAGCCCTCAGAAAGGTGGGCCACTTTGGAAACAAACAGACACAGCTGTGACTAAATCAACCAAATCACATGTTGTCAAAAGATTTTCTCTTCAAGGTAGTAAGAACAGATTTTTCCTCAGCCTACCTGTCCTGCTTTATATATCATTCACTCAGCCAGCTGTATAGTCCTTTCCCATTCCCCTGAGACAATTTCTTCATGATTTCAATAGCAGTTGTTGAAGAAGCTTTTCTACGTCTAAGATAAACACTAAAGATTATAAGTATTTTTATATGCATAAGTGGCCTTAAAAGAGAAACTTTTTATATTATCAAGCTTAAGCACAAGCTTCCCCCCAATCCTGATGAACAACACCCATACCACCAAGCCCTAAGGAATCTAAAGCAGCATCCAATGATTTTCTCTTCACTCCAGTCTGTCCCCCCGTATTTAATTTCTCCCTCTTTCAGAATCCTGTCCAGCACAGGGAGGAGGCTTTTTCAATAAATCAATACTCTAATAAAAAATGACTGCCTCTATGTACTCCACATATTAAGCGAGTTTTTCTTATATAGATAAAACCGTTCACCTTATGCTCTATATTGACATTCATTTTTAATAACAGACCTTAATAAAAGAAGCACCTGGCAAAAATGTGACTCTAAAATAGCCCAATGTTAAATCTTGTCTGCTTTGACAATATTTTTCTGATGAAGCTTAATAGCTAATAAATTTAATTTGGTTTCAGAAACGATGATAACATTTCGCTGTTTTCAAAGTATACTTCTGAAAAAGATTAACCATCTGAAAAAGCTGCTATGAGGACAGGCATGTTAAGTAATAGCTATCATTTTTTTGTCAGCAAAATAGAAGGCTACTGTGTTCAGCAAGAATGAAATTAGCAGCTCATCCATGAAAAATGTAAAAGATGAAACCAAATTATATGCTTTTTGCTAAAATTATTATAGCATAAATATCCCTGTAGCATCTACATGGAAAACAATACATACATGATAAAACTGCTCCCCAGCACATATACACACAAAGAACAAATCACTTTCCAAAATGTGTTAAGAGCAGAATTTTCAAAACTACTGTCATGTCTCACATTTACTCCATGAAATTAGTAAAAAGAAAAGGCAGGGAAAGGAAAGCCAAAGCATAAGAGAGTAGTGAGGAATACAAACAACCAAAAAATATCTGCATGCTCTGACAACTACCATCATCCCAAATGGGCTTTGCTAATCCAGGGACAGGCCTCCTGACAACAATTGTGAATTGAATCATTATGTTTTGAGCTAAGCTCTGTTCTATCCTCACAAAAACAACACTCAAGAGTTGTACGAGGTGTACAGTCCCTAAAAACACAATCAACATCGCTACAGCGTATGCTTCCATTTTACACCAATCACTTACCCAGACATTTCCATCCTGGTGGTATGGTTTCCAGTTCCTCCCTGTATCGCTATAGAGCATCCGATACTGAGTGACCCAGTCAGAACTGCTATATCTGCCTTGAGTCGCAATAGCACTGATCTGCTTCCTGTTCCCAAAATCCACCTGCAGCCATTGGTAATGATCACTGTCTGACGGAGACCAACCTCCTGCACCTGTTGGGTTGAAACAGAACAGAGAGATTTAGACCTCAAACACTCGCTTTGAAGTGAACACATTGTGAAGATGCCGACGGCTGGAAGGCAGCCCAGCTGAGAGGAGTATAATACCAAAAAAACTTGAACATACACAAGAGAAACATGATTGCACCGTTTTTTAAAAAAATGCATCTTTAGCACAGGCTTCAAATGCATTAACTCTGTTGTCTTAATCATTTTATGATATAATTATAATGATTTAATGGGCTGCCTGCTAACAAATCAATGCTTTTATAATGCCTTAATTACAGTTTATTAGTTTTTGCCAAATTATAATTGTTCAAGGGTTGACCAATTTGCCATGAAATCCTTTGTCAGAGTAAGTTGGCACAAATCAATAACAATCTTTGGATTTTGCATGCCTTTTCAATACCATTTCATGTAAAGAGATAATATAGATAAAACGGGAGGAAATAAAAGCAAGCTCTCTGCTTTCCTGTGTTTCACTATAGTGCACAAACTGAAAGATCTACCAGAATTAAAAAAAGAAGCAGGTACTGCAGGGCTGGAACCAGTTTTGATCTGCTGGGTGTACAAGCTGTCACAGATTACATTGGCAGATGCCTCACAGAAGTGTTATTGCTCTTTATGGGTCTATGAATTAACTTGATAGTAATACTATTAAGAATATTCTTCTCAGCCACTAGACTACATTGAACTGTTCTAAATACAGAAGGCCAGCGATGCATAGATAAATGTAATATTAAGACATTAATTCAATATCTTATTCTTCTGAAATAAAAAATATTGAGAAGAAAATTGTAGTTGGATACTGCAGACAATGATAAAAAAAATAAGATAGACATCATAATGATATATTTAGCATAATGATAAGTATTAGGAAATACATGAAACAAAAAAAAATATGTATCAATACAGAGAAAAAGTGGAGGGAGAATCATTCTCTTTATATTCATAGCAGACATTAAGATGCAGGAAAAAAAAATTTGCAGACTTCAAATAATTACAGGTTGGAGTTTACTTCTCTTATTTTAAGTTTGAACCAAATAAATGGCCTGGCACACCAAGAAATCACATAGTCTGGTCCATGTGCCAATTTTTGCTGCTTTTAACTTCATTTATAGATTTCAATTGGTGTCACAAACCTAGCCTGATTGCCAAGCAAGAAACTCTTTGCTATACTGCATCTTATATACTCCCATCATTAGGCGGCAGCATTGCCTCAGTCTTAGACAATTCTAAAACTCATTCAGTTGCTACAGGTGTTAATATTTGCAGGTCGTAGGACATTTTAATGTTGTGATATCAATGGGATCATTTGATGTCATAAGTGGTTGCCTTTCAATGTAATTAAAAACATAGCACTACGCCAATGACATCTAATTTTTTAACATTTTTAAGATTTACAATAGATACTTTGTCCCTGCACTACAAGTAATTATACCCAGCACTATAAACAGGATACTTTAGGGCTAGGGAATAGTTAAATGCTTTTTTTAAAAACAAAACAAAACAAAACCCAAACCACCCTTATTGAAAGGGTATAGCTTCTTCATGACTACTATGCAACAAGACTGTAACAGGTAGCTCTACATACGTGTCGTAATAGCAGAGACGCCACTTTCTCTCCCTATCCTAACACCCCTGTCCAACTGGCATATCTGAGACTGATGGCACACAAAGGATAAGAAGCTGCCCCCGTACAGAAGCCACTTTTGTAAAAGGACCCCTTTGTGGCTCCAGGAAAAGTAAGGTTCAAATGTGAGCATTCAAAAATTATTATGAAAGACAGAGGTGATAAATCCATCAATAAAATGTCCTTCAGCAATGCAATTCTTGAAGAAGGATGACACACTATAGCTGTAAGAAGGCGAAAATAGACATCATGGTTTTTACACTTTTTACTTATGCAGGAGATTTACATTAAGACAGGAGATTTTGTTGCACACATTTAAAAGAAAAGACTTTTAATGATAACATGATACAACTTTTTCTTTTAGTACATTCGAATTACTGAGATGAGACTTTGGCCTTCTTTAACTGATAAACATATTCATTGTAAATTGCAACCGGGTCTCAGAAAGTCTTCACCTACAAATCCATTGAAAAGTTGGGGAAAATTGAATGCTAATGTGCATTTTCCCATTTTTTTTGATGTAAGAAGGGGTGGAAAACATTCTTCACCTCATGCCTGACAAAAGTTAGAGATATGTGACACAATAGTCACACTTAGGCCAGGAGATGGACACATGAATGCTGCAAAACAGCCTGCCCCGTAACCATCTCTAATAAGCAAGACAAGACCTCTAGTCAATGTTGCAGACAACAGCAAACAATATTATCCCATTGGTTTCTCGACCTAATTCTCTATCTCGTTTTCACGTTTGCCTTCCAGCTTTTCCAAGCAAGTAAATAAAAAAGTAGTCAAAAGGATGAAGGAGAAACATGTGGGATTATATCTAAATGGGCTGCTTAACAGGCCAGCATGGGAAGGGAATGGTGATCAGTCTGGGCAGCCGTCAGCCATTCACCAGAAACAGCCTGTGGGGATCAATTAAAAGTTTCCTCTCCCCCTTTGATTCATCAAGCTGTGTAATCTGGGGGAGGTGATTACTTTGTTCATTTTGTTTGTGGTACGTGTAACCCCTATTGGTTCAAGGATTAATAAAAGTCTTTCTTTTTTTTCAGGTGCACACTCTAAATAAATTATGAAAAAGTTGGATTACATAAAAATTTCCCCTCCGTGAGATCCTTGCAAAGGCCCTGAATTCATCAGAGGAATTTAAGTATGTTTGTGTCTGCATTCACTGTAAGCAGGTACAAAAATCTCACATCCCCAGAAATGTGCACGTACTCACAGCTCAGCATATCATTCAATATTTTGCTGAATAAAACCAGCTTCTTCACTGGAATGAAGAAGTTGGTTTGATATTGAACTGGGAAGAGAGAAGTTACTGACAAATAAAATATTTAACACATTTTGCCTTTTTAAAGGAGTGGCGAATTTGGAAATCAAACCTGATTTCCACAATATGGCATTATTTTCAAAATACACTTAATTTTATGGCCAACATATTATGACAGAATAATGAATTATCTTTAAGGAATAAGCAAAATGACAGCATGTTAGTAGTTTTCAGTGAGCATTACTTTGTACTGAAACTGCAATGGTATACTAGATTTGTTGAAAAAATGATATTCACAGTATTATTCTTCACATCTTGTTGTAAAGTGCTTATATTTAATGGTTACAGGCTATATTCTTTATTTTATTACATGCATTATTTGCACTTTTTATTATGGCAGAAAATGGCATTGGATACATGGGGTTTTTATATGATACTCCGTTTTACTTCATGTACCGCCTTTTAATGTCAAATGCCACAATATACTATGAAATCAATGTGAGTTACAAATTATTAGAAAGATATGAGAACTACAAAGTATTTAAAAGATATTGAACATATGCATATAATATAGTCTACTTTCATTAAACAGGCAAGGAGCGTTTACGGGGTTCTTTGGTAGCAGAGGTGCAATAAATACAATAGCAAACAATATCTACTTCCTACTTTTATTTTTATGCTATTCCAGAATTCAATGTGATCAAACATATTCACCCACTCAGAGACCAAAATAATCGACTCAGTGACATTAACCAAGAGAGTCACTGAATACTTTTATTTATACTGCACTTTATACCACAAACAGGGCAACTAATTTCAACTTGAGCAAGAATGACTGTACATGAACCTTTGATAGAAGATGTCAGAGAATTGCAAGTTCAGAAACAGTGAAGTCAACACTGAGCATGTGGCCCACATATCTCTGTGCATCCAAGAAACTTTCCTGTGCAGAAAAGCCTAAAAGTCTTAATCAGCAGAGCCAGCCAGAGCATTCCTGTGGTAAAAGGTGGCTATGAAAGATTTCATAAAGCTTTACTTTCAAACCAAGCTACAGAAAGTCATTTGATCTGCTCTTACTGCAGACTGACCAAACAATGTGTAATGAGTCTACTACTGAAAAACACACTTGGTGATGCAGAAGACTCATAAAACTGTACTCAGAATGCTAAGAACTTCTAAAAGCTGAATATTTTCATGATTTTTCACCAAATAAAGAAAAGCACTAACAACTACTATTAGCATCATTACAACAGTTGAAGTTTAAAGAGTTAATTTTTTTAATTATGAAAATCCCAATGGCTTTCATGTTTTTATTTGATTTTATTCTACAGGTTCATTCTGTGGAACTGTAAACAGTATGAAAAACATAGCCTATCTTTAAATGACACATGCAGAAGATAGCACTTAATATATTTCTAAGAGTATAAAGAATTCAAGTCAATGTTGGTCTATTTTTGAAAAATTTCATGTATAATTTCTTCCTTGTAATTAATTACACATTTCCACTCCCTATTCAAAGTTGAGTGAGCTAGCTCCCATTTAATGTACACGAAGAAAGCCTACGTGATGAGTTAGCCTTACTTTCTTATCATTCCCCCCGATAAATTATCAGTAAGTAGCAAAGCTGGGGTAGGCTTACAGATTTTAGATTTTTATCTGAACAGTCATATGCTACTGAACTTACAGATCTATAAAAAGGGACACACTGATGATTTTTAAAAATATCTGTGCCATTTCAGTTAGAAAACTCCTTTCTTTTGAAATATTTGGTACTTTACTCTGCATTCATGACTGAAACTGGGAAGATTAATTTGCACTAGAAGAATCCATTCTTGTTTTAGTCACACTTGTTCATCATTCTCTACTTCAAATCACAAAAAAAACCCCAACCAGTACTGCAGTAAGACTAGTTTTCTGCTCTTTTCAAATCAGTAATAAAAGGTTTCAATGACATGAATGAAAGGAGGAGAGGATCCTTAGTCAGAAATTTCATTAGGAAACAAACTGTGAAAAGCTATAGATAGAAGATTTAGGATTTGTGGTAGTTATAATTCAAGGGATTACTTTATCTAATCATGGAGAATTTCTACAGCCTTTCAGCAAGGAAAAAAAAAATGCCTTTTTTAACAAATATGTAATAATAACCTGAAACATTCTTAAGAGTTTGAATCTGCTTATTTGTATGAGAAAAACATAACCTAATCTTTCAATGAGAAATAACACTTTCTAGGTCACTGCAATAGACTGAAATCAATACTATTTGATACGTTGCTATTTTCCAAGACGTTGCTTGTCATTTCTCTACATAAAAGATAAATCAAGACAAAAAGGAAAACTTTGAAATACCAAGATCATTCATTCACTGCACTTCAGAGAAAATATGGGCAGCCATTTTCTACAGTACCCTAGAAAACAATATAAAAGACCCAAACTTCTAAACTGCATAAATCTACCTGCACTGTTAGTCACCATTACGCTTAAGTAGGACAGCAATGGTGGTTTCCATTTTTGCTTTGTCTTCCTCTATTTGTCCATTTAATCACTGTAGATAAAGACTGTCTGTATACAGACAGTAAAATATTTAACTTTACACAGAGCAAATAACATCATAGCACTGAGTGTGTCTAGTCACACTGAGAAATGTTACGTACATACAGAAGTCTTGGATGATTAAACACTTTGCACTTCAAGCTGCTTTGAGCAAGGACCACATTCACCCTGTATCAGGTAGGGCCCTCTAACAAAGAGACTCCAGTCCTCATATAGGGCTCCACCTCTAATTAAAGCAATCTTTTCCTGATATTGGCATGGATAAACATTGTTTATTTCCTTGTCATAAACAGTGTGCTTTGTTGTATTTCTTGTATTCATCTGCTGTTCTAGCTAACTTTGGACTTATAATCCAGTCCCTATCTTCAGGGTAGGGATTTGCTTTTGTATGTTTGAAGAGCTCTTTCCAGCACATAACAACGGTGATGGAATTGCAGACAAAGCCATGTGTGATGCTGATGGTGGGCAAGTAATGAACATTCTGCTTCAGAAGAAGCAAAGGCTGATATTCAGAAGGCATCAAATACTGAGAAAATAGCAGCATGATTACAGTCCCCTATATTTAAAATTACCTATGTTTATTTTGTAAGAAGTTAAATATCACAGAGAAGAAAGAGGACAGAAATGACAAGAACTAGATTTCTTCTTCTCCAGAATTCATTATTAGAATTCACCCCAAATCACACCATATTTACTAAAAACTGTCTAATTAGACCCAACCTTTTGTCTAACTCCCCACGAGTTTCAATAGGAGCTTTCCAGAGGTGCAACAAGAATTGGGCTCCAGTAAGCCTTGATGCTAGAGCATCAAGTTGCCTAGAAAATAGATATGATAAAATTCATTTTGCAGGGGTAGCAAAAGACAGGGAAGATCCAATATTCATTCCCCAAATTAGCCTTCCATCATAGCAGCTGAAATTTGTAACTCTACAGAGAGGTCAGTATCAGCATTAATCTTGACTTCTGGAAGGCTGAAGTAGCACACCAGCCTGTCCAGTGTCCATTACTAGGCACTGGGAATGTTTCTTCTGATTTCTAGTGGCACTTACCAGTGTCTTCCCTTGGTGTGGCTTAAACTCTCTGATAAAGTATACTTTTTGTTTCTTTAAACTATGTAATACTTTGCTCTCCCCGCTTTTTGCGGGGGTGGAAGGGGGAAAGGGAAGGGGGAATAAGGATTAGCCCTTACTTACTCTTACTTACTTTAGTATATATTTTGTTGACATTGTTAGGCTAAGTTTAGNGACGGACCCTAATTATATTTCTTAAAATTATTTCATTTTAATTTAAAGCCCTGAAAGTTAAGAGTAGAAATAACCCAAGGGATAACAGTAGTTATCAGGATACAGTCCACACAGATCTTTTTTAAAAGAACATTAAAATCACTATATTATTTTTTAAATCCCAACAGATCTTTCTTACAGTAAGCGCAATTAAAATAAATCCCTTGATGTAGTGTCTGCTTCTTAATACCCACTGCTTCCTAGTATATCTTAACTGAGCACAAACCACATTTGACGGAATGAACAATCAATCTGCCCTAAGGAACAGTGGTGATATCTAACAATAAAAATGATGCAAAAGAGATCTCATCGTTGTCATTCACAGTTGTCAAACTCAAAACAGGGGAAAAAAAAATCGTAAGCCTGAGGAGTCTCATATCCTGAATCCGCTGTTGGGGAACAAACACTTTGCAGCTTTGGTTATTTTAATGAACACATCACTTTAAACTATGCCTTTCCCATCTGTTCTGCTTTCTAATTACATAGGCAAAAAGAAGCTCATTCACAACTGCATCCTAATGGAATCTTAAACAAAACTTGGACGAGATTTAAATATTCTGTGTGCATCATCTGTATTCAAGGCACCAAGCAGCTTCTTCTCCATGAGGTGTTTTCTTGTTTTCTAGACAGAAAGTTGAGGCGAGGCAATGGATCACTGCACCCTGGCATACAAACCCTTTGCATACAAAATAACCATAGTGGCATACAAAAGACAAGAAAGAGAGTATAGACATCTCCCTTTCCTCACACCCCCTTTTCAAGTACCAGGACACAAATCTTTCATTGCATGTTTATGCATTGCAGCACTGGGCTTTTCCTAACAAGTCAGGTCATATCCCTGGCAAGAACGAGCAATTGTAGAGCTAATGGATAGCAGACACTGCATCTGCAGTGCCTCTGCTGAGATATCAAGCCCTTATTAGCAGATTCTTATCCAAGACTTTAACGATGGTCAGATCAGGAATAGTGTAGTTTTACTGACTGTGATTGAACAGCATTTACGGCACTTTGAAATCCAGATACAAGTTCATTATGGCACTTCTGGCAATTCCTTGTAACTGTTGTGATCCCTCCTTGGCAGAGATGACAGAGAAAAAGGAATTAAGGTATTCCTGCACCTGATCTATAACATTTCAATAGCAATGAGATGCCTAAACACTTTAGTCACCTAAATCGTCCTGTTCCCACTAGTGCAGTACACAAAGCGATGGGAGGAAAAGCTGAATTTCTGTAAGGTAAATCATGATGTTCTAGCCCATCTAGCCCATTAATACTTTTTTCCTTCAAATGATTGTACATGAAAGATGATTAAATGCCATAATTCAGTCTTAGATATCTTGTTCTGTGACAAGTCTTCAGTGATAAAAGATAAAAACTGAACCTCCTGTCTTGCAGAGACCTGCCGTGTGAGATCCTGTAGTGAATATAGTTTCTGCCATTGTGCTTTGGCGTATACCAGTGTTCCAGTGATGTGCAAACAACACTGCCTTGAAACGCTCACTGTTAACAAATAAAAGCTACATGATTATTTCATTATACTCATTATATGTTGTATATCTATGTTTTTTAACTCCAAATCTCTTGGTCTGTGTCTCCCGCAAGAAATTTTGCTCCCTTAACTTCTCCCTTGAAATGCCCGGCTCCTGACGTACTCCCTCCAGTTGTTAGGTGCCCTGAAAGACTCTTAGCCCAGCAAGTACAAAACACAACCTGGCCTAGCTCCTGCTGTTAAATACAGCAGTTCTGAAGTCCAGCTCCCTTGATGATTGCCAATAGTCAACCTTTGCCTGCTGCTCCTGATGTTGGCAGCACCCACTTGGGCTCAGCTCCTGGACTGCTACAGAACCTGACCACTGCTTGCTTTTCTTCTCTCTCTGTTACTCTTTATTTATTTCTATCAGGGGTTTTTTTGTTGTTGTTGTTTGTCTGTTTGGGTTTTTTAAAGCTGTTTCTTTTGGGATTGGCAAGAAAAAATACATTCAAGATTATGCTCAGGTTGAAGATTTTTCCCTAGTGCTTCCTATCCAGGTTAAACCTGCTTTTCCTCTATACAAATGACTTTTCCATCTGCTTTAAATTTCAGACCCAAATTCCCATTTTACAGGAATTTCTAAGAAGCTGTTTTCAACCCAAATGGTAATGATTTCTCAAAACTCAGAACTGTTAATAAACCAGTGTGAAGTATTTTTTCTGACTACCTTATTCGTTTCTTATTGAGTGCTGGAGTGCTAAAATCACTACACAGTTTGATAATTTCCCATAAAAATTTTAAGCGTATAATTCTCATAAAGANGAATCAGGAATCAGTCACCTCTACTGAAAGTTTCTGAATACTTAAAAATCACTACCTGAATCTTTTCTGTATGCAAATTGCCTAGATAACAACAGCTAGAGGGAGCTATACTATTCTCTTATTTGTGCCAACATTGCACTACCACTGACCCAATCCTTAGAACAGGACAGGACTCTTCCCTACCTGCCTCGTTGACTAGCCACCGCGTCCAAATGCTTCTGTGAGACAGACCTTGCCCGTGATATTACAGGAGCTCTGATATTGTCAGTGCCACGCATGAATACAAGTTATTGGTACTGTTTAATCCATCCTAGTAAATATGCTTTCGTCCCCTGTTTTGCCTTCAACAGAGTTGTGAAATATTGAGATGACTTTTGAAATCTAGTACACAGCTGATTCGAGGGTTCTGCAGGATTTTCTGCTTGTAACAAAGCTAATGGATAATCATTTCTTCCATTCATGTATATATTGCAGGCAGTACCCACATCCTCATCCTTTTTCTCCATTAAGAAAATATATTCTATTTTTTAAAATTACTCTGTACTGCATCCATTTTGCTGATGAAAGCTCATATTATGCCTTCTATTTTGCTAATAGCAAAATATTTATTGATATCACATGCAGAGTCGCAACAACATGGAAGGAACAATTTTATTCTTTATTTTAATTTGCAAAATAATATGTTCATTTCAAGATAAGAATATACCACAGCAGAATTCAACTTTTTAGGGCAATGATTTGCCTGAAGTCTATGGTAAACTACTAATAAATATTGACTATTCCCTAATGAGTTTATACTTCTTGGAGCCAAAACATAGCACTGTATACAAAATCATTATAATCATGTGAGACTGTACCAGGGAAAAGCGCTGGCAGAAAAAGTTAAAAGTTATAAGACTAATAAAAAGTAACAGTGCTCTTATCAGTGGCATCAAATGTTAATTTACCCACGTGGGATTAACTAATCTGATACATTTTAGACACTAACCAGGGAATGAAATTCTGCTAGGATTTTTATTCAATATAAATTAATGAGAACTCAAAGTTCATGCAGCAGAGCATTTCAAAAATTAAACTATAATAAATTAAAAGCCCCAAATGCACACTCCAACCCTTGTTCTTTAAATTTTAACCTACAGAAGGGAGGAGAATATGGAAATGCTAGCTTTAGAGTAGGAAGGTTCAGCTTTCAGGGTCTGAGGGAGGATTCAAAGCAGGATTTAACTTCAGGTGTCCACTTCCCCACTTCTCCCCCGGCCTCCGTTAGCCCTCTAAGAATCTTAGGATGGCATAGCTCCCTGGGCTGAAGGTAATCTCTCTGCAGTTTCTATGCTCTCCATTTAAGCTGTTCAGGCAACAGACTGAAATACTTGTTCTGGATGTATTTTTTCTACGCTGTCAGTCAAGACTGCTGAGTATAACACTGCTGAGAAGAACTTTTGCATGTCCAGACCAACACAATATACCCACTCCCCCTCCAAAAGGAAAAAAAACCCACCACCTCAAACAGCTAGACTGCAGATCATGCCTAAATAATTTCTGTCTGTATAGAGCAGTACTTGGCAGATGAAGAAAGAGCCACAGCTACAAAAGAAGTGTTCAAGACAGAAATCATCTAACTTGGCAGAAGCATTGCTCAGGCAAGCAAAGACCTAGGTGAGGATAAAAATAGCTTTGTATGCTTTAGTTTGCCTGTCTGTAAGCCGCTGTAACACATCATTCGCCTCACACAGACAACTGTGAAAATAAACAGTATTTTGAAACCTTATGAAAAATGCTGTAATGCTGAAGCTAATAATTTCTCCTACTTCACCACACAGGCACAACCCAAGACTCTATCCCCATAGAGCTGGCTGCTCTATCCTTACAAAGATTACATCCCTCTCTTCTTGAGTAAAGCTCATGATTTTTCCTGTATGCTGGAATAAGCAAATCTTCATAATAGTCTTCAAGGAAATCGCCATTTGCTGAGCCTGTACAAGGAAGCACTACTGCAGCATGAGAGAAGTTGTCCAGGGACATCCGTGCAACTGTATGACAGCTTTTCCATAACTTCTGTGCTCTCTTGATTCACTTCTATATTGAAGAAAACCACTTATCACAGGCAGCTAGTCCTTCTCTCCTTCCAGCTATGTGGATACCATTCTTACTGAAGACAGAGGGATTTTCCTTATGGCATAAGCCCAGGAAATAAGTATTCAGCAAGGGCTTCTAAAGCACAAACCAATACTAGCTAAATCACTAGTTCTGTAAAAATTGAATCCTATGATTATTATGCTATAAAAAGGTCTTAAACAGGCAAAACCACATGGCTTAAAAATGGAAAATGGGATATGATAATTATATGTATTATGGTTAGAATATAGGCTTAAATACAGGTTTTTTGAAAGAATGAAAGAGGAAAAAATATCTGCTGTTAATTCTGGGTTTAAAGGAATCTTATGCCACACTTCTAGCTTCTGATTTGGCAATGTTAATTAAGCATCATAAAATGAGAGTCACTTTTAAGAGCTAGATAATGCTTATCAGGCCACTGCAATTTTTTCACTTTTATTTAGTATTACTATTATATAACCTCTTTTTCCTTATTAGTAGCACCAAAGTGTCATTTGGAGAAAAGAAAGTGCTATTGGCCATAGAATTTATAAAGCAAATTTATCATACAGATGACTCCAGTAAAAAAATAATGTACATAACATACATTATATTGATCAATCAAAACATATACCAGCTGTTAGAAAGGTGTCTGGGAGAGTATTTGTAACAGGAAAACAAAAATGTTAGCATTTAATATCTTGTATAATTTTATTTTAAGTAAAATACAGAGACTAAAGTTTGTAACTTAAATTTCATCCTGGATTTAAGTTAAATAACAAGTTCTGTAAGAACATTTAAACACATTTGCCTAACAATAGTATCTGCTATGAGAGGTTTCATTACAATACATTTTGAGCAACAGCTTTTTTGTTCCTTTAAGGTTTGCCTATATCATTTACACAAGGCAGAGGCTGAAATTTGGGATAGTGAGATTCCCCATCATTGTTTCTGGTTTATGTTTCCCTATACCCCACTGCGGGCACCACATCTGTGTCTGTATCATGAAGTTATCCCTGACAACCTCTAGAAACCTGGGTTGACTGCATCCCTACTGCCCTTCCAGTAGGCGTCACAGAGGTTGTCTCACATAAGAATGGAGGTATCCAATCTGGAGGTGTTCTAAATTTGTTCAAAGAAAATGGTGCCCATTCTCTCATCCTAATTTTGTTGTTTGTAACACATTCCTACCACGATGTCACCCCTCACTGGTTCTCCTTGGATCCTGACACACAAGGTGTCAACCACACGCAGAGCTCTAGTTTCCCAGGCTGTGCGCATTTGCACGCGTGCTCCTGAGTGAGGTGCTCCTTCACTCTGTTTTTCTAAGTTCCTGAGGCCTCTTGTTTTTTGCAGCTTTTGCTGTCCAACCCCTTCTCATTCAACTGTGGCTGGTAATTTTCCTCTGCTATCTTAAATTCAGTGGAGAGACAAAAAGATAGTCAGGGGGCTGGAACGCTCATCCTGTGAGGAGAGGCTGAGGGATAATGGCTTGTTCAGCCTGGAAAAGAGATGGCTTTAGGGGAACCTCACAGCAGCTCCCAGTACCTACAGGGTGGTCGTCAAAGAGACAGGGCCAGCCTCTTTACTGAAATGCATGGCAGGAGGATGAGACACAATGGATACAAGCAGAAATGAGAAAGGTTCTGACTGGCAATGTTTTTTTTTCACCATGAGGACAGTCAGACAATGGAACAGGTCGCCCAGAGAGTCTCTATCCTTGGAAGTGTACCAGATCCAATTGGCTAAAGCCCTGAGCAACCTGGCCTGATCTCAGAGCTGAACCCTGCTTTGAGGATGTGGTTGGACTGGAGACCTCCTGAAGCTCCTTTCAATCAGAATTATTCTATTACTATAAAAGTAGCTTATTATAAGAACAGCAGCTCGGCAAATATGAAAAACTACACCAGGTCAGCCTAACTTTGATTGACTAAGCAGATGGCAAATAGCAGAGTGTGAGCAACACAACACAGGACTTTCCACTGCTAAAAGGACAGAGAAACACCTTGAGTACAAAGTAGCTATTAAATATAATTTTTTGCTTCTGTTGAGGTAAGATTATATGATCTGACTGTCATATATAGGTTAAGGTATTTCACATTACTAAGATAATAAAAGAAGGGCCTTACTTCCTAAATGCTTTCCTAATCTCTTTGAATCACTGTTCACTCAGAACTTCCAATCTGCAGATGCTCAAACCTTTCCTGAAATTCTGTTGCTAAAGTTGGTAAGATAGGTGGTATTTCTGTGCTAACAGACAATTTGTTATTAAATGTATTTGAAATAATATGTAATCCTGATTTTACACATTTACCTTTCTTATTTTACATTGGTTTTTTAAATTTTTTCATTCCATATTGCATAATTGTCACTAGTAACTATTTTCTACTTGTCCGGGTAACACATCAACTTCCCACATGATATTGACCTTTACTTAGTTATTATATCTCTTGATTATACATTTAAATAAAATGTTTGGTACTGGGAAAGCTTACCCTCCTGGAAGTGGGTTTCTTTAATTCTCATTATTTGCTAATTTTTTTTCTAAATAGGTATTTTTGAGAAGTTCTAGAGTTGCCCAAAGAAATCCAAAAGAAAAAAAAAACCAAACAAACCCAGAGATTGGGAAACATACAGTGTATTTCTTAAACCCATTCTGGAAGAAAAAGTAGGAAAGGACACAAGACCAGCAAAAAATTAGATATCAACTTTCAAACTCTTGTTTTGTAAAGGAACTTGTGTGTTAATGCCATGGATTTGAAAAATTAGATTCTAATATACTAAAAACAAAGTATAATTTTATCACAAAAGATTTACCAATAGTTTCACAATGGAGTTGGTGAATTGGGAGCAGTAAACATTTCTTTTTCCTCCAATAGTCATTTGCTGTCATCACTGGACAAATACTAGAGTCACAAATGTAAGAGCAGATTAAGCTTGCCCTATAACAAATGCAGCAACATTTTGCTACCTTCTCCAATATTTTCAACAATGTCAATAGCAATATTGTGCTTACAGTTCATTATATTGAGTAGTGTCAGTAGCTGCACATTGACCTTAGAACAGACACCAGCGCATCTTGTAGAACCAGACAAAAAGCTCAGCAATGTGCAAGATCAAGTGCTGGATTTAAAAACTTACTCAGAAATCTGTAATTTAATATGCTTCATTGTAGATCTTAAAAAAAAAAAAGTTTCATTTTAGAGGCTTAATGTGTAAAAGAACATGGAGAAAGTATTTTGGACACAGGATTCCTCAGGGCATAGGATTTCTACCCATCTTTCTTTACAGACTCAAAATTCTCTGTTACATCGCTCCTGGCACAACAAATGTTTGGCTCATAGTCAGCATCTTAGCAAGAGCATTACATTCCTTCCTCTTATAAAAAATCCTTAAATGCACGGTAACTGAAATAGTTTTAGTTGCCACTGATTTTCTCAACCTTTGTACAATTTTGCCTGAAAAAATCATGTTCTAAGGCTGCGCATTGCCAAGCACCATGCAAAGTGATCTAAAGCAGTAGCTTGTGCCATGTTAACCTCCCTGGAGCTACAATCATCAGCTGAAGGATTACATGCTAGTCAGAACATATTGTGTTACACTCTATCATGCCAGATCTGCAGTGACAAGTTTCTTCAACACTAAAGCTGAGTTTCTGAAGTGACAGGCCTCAGGAATTAAGCAACTGAAAAATCTCCACTCGCATTCCAGTATTCCAAAAACACAGCAATCCTTATTACATGTTTTTCAATCAGTCTGATGACTTGCAGCATACGCCTGCTTAACGCCTGCCTAGGATAAAAAGACGACGATAACGGTGCCAACAAAATGCCTGATCCAAAAGCTACCAAAGTGAAAGGACATCTTTCCATCAGCAGGTTTTGGAACAAGCTGTGACATATGTCAATGCACTGTTTGTGACTACCACCAAAACCACTGCACGCTGCCACAAACTTAACACCTCTGCCACAGCCACCAACTTTTTAAGTCATAGAACCTTTTAAAACTTTTCTTGGTGATGCCTCTCTTTATGATGTGATGCCTCTTCCCATTAGCCATGAATATCTGTTCCTGGAACCTGAGGTCATGGAAACAGCTGTGACACAGAGGGTACCAGTACTGCAATAGATGAAATACAGCTTTTTTTTTTTTTTTTTTTGTCAATGTACCACAGGTGTGAAATGCAAACAGCCCCTAAAAATCAGTCTTCTCCCATCTGAAAGGATCCTTTTCATGTGAGCAAACTTTGTGAGAAAGCTGAAGTCCATGAGCTCCTCCTCCAGAGAGGGCAGTTAGATTTTTGTACCCCCACCTCAATATTCAGACATTATTGTGCTATTAAACTGAGTTTCTGGACACTTCCAGGGATTTTAATTGGCTGTGCTAAGCCACCAATGAAGATACGGAAAAGTTACACCACAAAATCCTTTGTATAATAGGATAATTGTTATAAAAGGCTAGCTTTATCATTTGGGGGTTTCCTCTTACATTTGATATGAGCTACTCTTCCAAGTAAATGTTTAGATAAATTGGTGAACCTCCTTTTATGGGTTCAACCATCTATTTGTCAAAGGAAAGCTGGCTGCTCAGTTCTATATTCCAGAAGCATATTCTATACTTTCAAAGACACACAGTTAAAAAAAAAAAAACACAACAATATAATCCCTCTGGGAATAAAAAGAAATCAAATGTGGACATGGTACATTAGCTTAATAAAACCCAAGAAAGACATTTGCAAACTCTCTGGCCTGAGGGGCCCTTTAGGAACAAACACAAATGGTTCTCTTTTTTTTACATAATCTTCCTTCACTAGCACTATCCACAGGAGAAAGTGCATCATATACCTTCGGTTTGAACCAGACAGTGGTATTCAGATGACAACTACTTTTTAAAATGTGTCCCAATTTGTTGAAAGCAGTTTACTGAGTTACTGGTATAGCCACTGCATGTCAATGTAGCTTTGTTTCAACAGATCTGAATTCATGTTATTCCTACCTTATGTTTTCCATGCAAATTATAAAGAAAAAAAGACTGACGCTCCCTCTATTAAATATTAAAAACAGAAAGGGATTTATCTGCTAAACTTGCCTGGAAAATTAATGGAATTTAGGGGCCCAATTTTTTTATGTGAATTTGCAAATCTCTATCTCTTTTCTCCTCTTTCCAAGTTCATGTAACCTCTTACAATTTAGCTTGTTCCTATTAGATTTGCCAAAATAGCTAGAAATCTCTACACCTTTAAAGTCCTTAGGTTTTCTTTGTTGGGAGTAGGAAGTGGGAGCACGTTTAAAATACAGTTTGTCAGGAAGTTGCATATACTCATTGTTTAAAGCCCTGTAAATACTTACTAACCAATACTGCCAGTAAGGAACAACATCAAAACTAACTCTAGGTGTAATCTTTTGAATTAAGGTTTTATAGACCCCAGATTCAATGCATCCAAAATTTTTCTGTTTGGCTGGTACTGTTGACAGTTTAAAATCATCCATAATAGCAGCCCATATTAAACTTCCAGTATTAGCATTATATTTTAAATAAGACTACCAGCTTCTGTTGAGACACTATTATGCCATTCACGCAGTTTTGCAGTATTCTGCATCAGTAGCCCTTGTCTAATGCACAAGGAGAAAGCATGAGAACAGTTAATAGTACCACCTCTGCTGGGCAAAGGACTTACTTACAAAAAATGCTAAAAATGAGCTTCCAGTATGCATGGATAAATAATACCTATATTTAATTGGAAATTTTGGAAGTAAACCAGTCAATTTATGTTTATTACAGATAATAAAGTGCATAATTAAATTACTTTCTGTAATAGATTCCAGCACCTTGACAGAAATCTGAAATCTCACAATGCTGCTCATTACTCTGATGAGCAGCATCCTGTTCTTTGGCTGTAATCTTGTGCCCTTTTTAAAGTTCTTAGGGTAAATTTACAAGATAAAAGCTATGATTACAGCGTTCAATTTCCTGGCTTGCAAAGTAATGAACGATAAGTTTCTGAAATCATTATAAGCATTTCTATAGCTAAGCTTTTAGCCCTGTTTCATGAGTCATGTTAGACTATGCAGACAATGCATTTTTGCAGTTACGCGGCCAGCTGAAAAATGTGTGCAACCTTCTAAATATGAAACAGAAAAACTTGCCAGTGACTAAAGCATGAGAACACTTCTGTTTTCAGGAAACGAAAGACAGAGAGAAAGGGGAAAAGCTCTTTCCGGGTGACTGAAAATTACATGGCTTAACGATTCCGGTAACTCCAATGCTTTTGTCAAACCAAAGGGTTTACTTCTGTTGTTTCCTTATCTCTATTAACTTAGGAGCTTGTTTGTAGTTTTTGCTTCACAGTCCCAACTCTATTTTTCAATAAGCTCTGAATCTATGCCAATAGGGTAAATCAATTTATTTTGGGGTCTCTCCTGTCTTCTTTCTTACTTGCAGTTAACTTCCCCTATTCCTTTAAACTTCCATGCCTTTGTAGGTGAGTCTGAGACGCTGAAAGTGCTGCAATCATCCATAAAATTGGATAAGCCTGTGGATTTCCCCAGCAAACCCTATCATTGTGACTCCAGCCTCATGGAGGGACCAGCTGTAAGAGAACAAGATAAGAGCATAGGAATTGCCATATCACACCTAGTGAGCTGGTAAGCTAGTAGCTTTTCTCAAAGGGAGGCCAATACCACATATTTATAAGCAAGGTGCTCCAGCCTCAGAGCAGACAGCTGCGGAAAAAGCATCCCCCACACACTCAATATAATTCCTTTAATTAAAGTCTAGCAGAAACCTGAGAACTGGAATGTTTAACATTTCTTGCCAATTCCTACTTAGTTTCTGGTATCTCTGCTTTGATCCCCAGCTACAGTACTTCTTTCCAGATGAGTTTGGACGTGGCTTATCAGCCATTGCTGGTCAATGTGTTGGTTGTCGCCTTAGCTGCATTTCGCATTACTTCCTGTTTCAAGATAAGAAAGAGCTAAAGTATCTTCACCAGTGTGTTTAAGATAATATATTCTGCGTATAACGTAGAATTTGGGTTTTCCTTGAAACTAGAAGTTCATTAAAGCAACTTTTAGAGATTGCTCACAATAATTGGCCTCATAATTAATAGCTTCTCTGGTCTTTCAATAACTGTTATTTTTAAAATTTGTCATGCAAATTTTTCTTCCTGATAATTGTGCACCATTTTGGCCTAATTTAGATACTGGTTAATCATAATTAGAAAAAAAAAAAAAAAAAAAACCAAGAAAAAGAAAACCACAACAAAAAACCCCACCTGGAAACCAACATGTACAATCAACAATCATCTCTATGTTTTCAAAATGTGTTACAGGAGACATTGCTGACCAGCTGCTAAAGTCAGCAAATTGAATAATCCCAGCACTGGCTTCTGTTGGAGATTCTTTCCCAAACATAGAAAATAGACAACTTCTTGGTACTGAAGAAAGCAAAGCAGTTTGTGTACCATCTCTCTGTGTACATGTTAAAAACCACTTGGCTTGTCCATTAAAAGAAACATCTAATTTCTATATAGTTCACATTTGGCAGAATGTCAGGTAAAGCCCTCTCAGTGCAGCACTATACTACACCCAACAATATTCCTTTCCCAGCAAAAGCATAATACCCTGTTTTGCTCAGCAACAATCTTGTTTACTCCTCTTCTACAACGTTGCCAAATGTCACCCGATTCTTCCCTCAAAACCAATTCATCTTCATATCACCCAGTCTGTACTAGAAAAAGCTAAGAAGCCAGGGATGGCTGTAAGATAACTTATGGCTACTTATTCCTGATCTATAAATATTATGTAGTTAATAGACACAGTCAAGTGCCTATTTTTACATACCATAGGACCCTTTGATCCTTACAAACATCAGAATATTTCTGACAACTTTCTTAACCAAAGCAGAATTAGCTCACTAGGAGTAAAGTGCCTAAAAGCCCAGCAGGAATGCTAAATTTGATGATAGTCAATATTGAAAAGCAAACAGATCTAAAACACAGCCTTTCAAAAAGCAGCTTTTTAAGCTTTCTTCCTTTTTTTCCACTGCTTATCAAATATACAGCCCCATGAATCTCAGTAGAAACAATTTACCTAACATTGAGTGACGTGGAAAATTGACCATTCAAACAAATTTTGTCACAAAGAATATAAGTCCATTCTAAAAGAAATATACATCTGTCCTAGAAGCAGTCAGAAAAGTTTAGGGCTCTGAAGACACAATAGCTCATTATTGATATTCAGTTCTTTCTTATTTGACCGACAAACTACCAAAGATGTCCAATACAGAACAATATTATCCTATGTGAACAGCTAAACAAATGGATCACTTCAGAAGGAGAAAAGCAGGGCAGATAGCAGAATGAAAGGGTTAAACTACTATTGACATTTCTTCTGAGGGTTACTTGGTCCTTAGCTGTCCTTCAGCACAACAGATCTCCATACAGAAAAGAGCACAAAAACTATAACAGCTTTTTTTTTATTATTATTTCTGGGTCAGCATAACTAAATTGTTACTCCTTAATTACACCAACAGTTTCTCACCCTGCAGTGTTACAGTCATCTGCCATTCTGCACAAAGCTGACTCAGAGCTCAGCTACAGTGATAACATAATAAAGGAAAAGTACTCTCTCTCTTACTCAAGGGAAGGATTTTCTCTTGCTCAAAGCGCTCTGAGTGGGATCTATACAACTCTCTATTGTTCACCTCTTCCCTTTTCACCTATAGTTGGCTATACAAGGCTTGTATAAAGCTGAAGTTTTCTAGAGTAAGTGATCTTGCTCAGTATGCACTTTTTTCCCTTCAAACGTACGTGCGCCTGTATCATTATCAATATTAAAGTGAGTCTTACACACAAACAGATTAAAAAATACTTTCATCTAAGAAAGTGAGACAAAACAAAGTGAAACCAGCAGCAAATCTATGATGTGGGACTAGTTGCCTAGTCAGATTCTTCCAGATCCAGAGATATTTTTTGTGACTTATGTAATAACTCATATACAGAAAAATGAGTATTAATGTTCTGTCTCTTATTGTGCAGCTCAGATTTGCTTGTGAATAATCTAAGTCTAATTGTGAAAGCTGAAACATGAATAATAGCTGCACTCTCTCATCCTGCAGCGAATAGACTCATTTTATCACATTATTTCTTTTCTCTCTTTCAGCGTATTACTGTACTAGGAGGTTATAATGGTAGCCAAATAGCTCCCATTTCTACCAGCATTTACACTTGTTTACGACTTATTTAGGAAAGGCAGTGCTCTGGCTGTGCTTGAAGATGCTATCTACCCAGTTGCACTACACCCATCTACATAAGGAAAACCTGCATTTTGTGTGCAGGAGAGGGTGAAACACAGCGTCTGACAAGAGGCACCTACGTTGGAAGCAGCTGACAGTGCATTTTCTGTACACTCATTGCATCTTTGCCTCAATTCCAGATGAATCTCACGCAGCTCTATATCTTGGTTTGAAGTATCTGTGGATGTAACCTAGCCTAGGATATCTTGACTGTCAGTCTCTGCTACTCCTAAATGTACTGGACCTGTCAAAAGAGGTTGGCCAGTTCTCCTATGTTGAGATTGTTTTTGTTTTTTTTTAATCCTGCATGTTCCCATTCACCTGTGAAAACACAGTAGCTCCATTGTCTGAGGAATATGAAGTTTTCTAATTTGCTTGTTAAATGTGCCAGCTCCAGTGTAGGCAAGTTTCTTGTGAGGCATTGGGTTGATAAGGTATCTAGCAGTCTAATGTGTCATTACTGTGCATTTTTCAGCCAAAGTCTCAGCCTTTATACTAACACTAAAATTTAATTATAAAGTATGCCAGCTTTTCAAATAGGATAAAACTCCATTCCCTGTTTTAAGAATTGAAATTAGACACCAGAGGTAACGTGTGCAGTGTATTTAAATGTATTGATTATATAACCTAGTACCTAATTTAAAAGGACTGATGTCCATCTGTGAAAAATTATCTTTATGCAGGCAAGAACCTGCCATTGGCAATACTCTTCTTGCACTAACACCTATACACCATCTGACTAGCACCTCCATGTAAAGGTGATACTTCTGTGAATGTAAACTTGATGAATGCTTCTGAAACACATACCAAATAAAAGCAATACAAGTTTAATGACATTTAGAAAGAGTGTAAGAATCACAGAATCATAGAATGGTTAGAGTTGGAAGGGATCTTAAAGATCATCTAGTTCTAACCTCCTTTCCATGGGCAGGGACACCTTCCACTAGATTAGGTTGCTCAAAGCCCCATCCAACCTGGTCTTGAACACTTCAAGAACTTTCAAACTATCTTATGTGTATGGCACATCCATGTGAAATTTGAAGCAGCTGATACAAACAGTAAGAAAGAGGAAGACCAGATGTACTACACTGCCTGAAAAGCTCAAGTATAAACTTGTCAGCCACCCCATGTTTGAGGCCATTAGCTCCTGCTCAAACGCAAATAAGAATATAAGTATTCTGAGGGGAGCTGGAGAGCTAAACAGATCTGCCTTTTCAAGATAGCATAGAGATGAGGCCAGTAAGAACACCTAAACAAATTTCTTAATTATTTACAGGTTAGTGTCCCAATGCTGCTTGAGAAACCTTCAAATTAAACTCTGGGCTTTTAGGATAGTCAAGAGTGCTGAATTTGGCTGCTCTGGGGATAAACAGCCAGAGCTGCACTGCGCCGTAAGGACACAGGAAAAGTATATCTGTGATATACGGATGCAGTCTGACTGTCTGTGAGGCTGCCTACTCTCTGCCATCAGCACAGCCACTTTCCTGCCAGAGTCAGCCATTCATTAGCTTCAGAAACAATTAATGAACTAAGTTGAGTTTTGTCTGAGAAAAGCTAGCTGCTCAGCAGAGCCAGGGCGGATCTGCTGTCCCCGTCCATCTGTGGCCCCAGACAGCCACCCATTTGCCTTATGTCCCCAGCTGGAATCAGAACCGCTGCCTCCGCAAACGATTGCTGTAGAAAAAGCTTCACACACAAAGTTTAAGAGAGAGCTCAGTATTATTTTTTTTCCTCCTCTCCATCTAGACATGTAGTAAATAAGCTAATTAGGTATTCTGAACACTTTAATTAACAGATCAGTTATGAACTGGAAAAAACGGTCATGCTTTCTGTATTCGTTGGGCTATGGTAAATTAATGTAAGCTAATGATGCTTTATTTTTTCCAATTATTTGAGCTTCACTTTCCACAGACTTTGTTTCTTGGATTGTGTTTTGAATTAAAAGGGGGATGTTTTTCCTTTTTAAAGTTACTTTTTCCATGTGTCAGTCTGACCTGGATGTACACTGGTAATTTTTTTCCCTTTTTTGATGCTTCTTTTTCCTGCCCCTTCGCAAAATCTGCTATCTTCTTGCAATACATGTTTTTTTCCTACTGCCCCATATATTTCTCTATAGACTGAAAGAGCCTGTGGCTTCAGAGGACTAAGCTAGTGTAAACATTTTTATTTGTATTTTTAAGAATTCCTTCCACAAAATGTAGGTATTTATGAAAAATGTTTCATTAGGGCCAGATCATTGAAGCACAGAAAACAAGTGCTAAGGTCAACTGAGTGGCAATGACAACTGTCTTCAAAACAGAGATACAAGCATTCATGGAGCTGAAGTGATTTGCATTACAAATCAAAACAGGGTGCCTAGCTATTTTATTTTTTGAAGGTGAGGAATAAGCAAAATTGATTATGCAGTAGGATATGAGGCCGATAAAAACATACAGAAAATTATATGACTCCAGCAATGATAGCCATGAGAAATGCCTTTCCTACAAGACTTTTCTTTCTAGTTCTAAAAGAACTCGCAAATGATGAGCTGAGCCTCAATTATTTATGGATTTTAAAAGAAGGACAAACCCAGCAGTTGAAGTTAGTGTTATGCAAAAATTTTATTAGGAATAATACCAAAAGGCCACGTTACTAATAAAAAGGAAGTGTTTTCATTTACCCTGACAGGTAAAGGAGCTCCTAAAGGAGCCACTTCTTGAAGCGAATAAAATGAACAAACAAATACACACACACAAAACATGAGTTACTTGTAGTCTTTCTAAAGCATTCCAGAAATTCTATTGTTTATACTGTGTGCAACACAAAGAATGCTCTGTCCAGTGCAAATACGTTTCTAAGGTTGCATTAGTAAATCAACTGCTAGAGTATTATTTTCTGCAGTCATGAATAACTCTTTTTCCACAGTTTTTAAATGGAAAAGTAATTATTTAATAGGTAATAACATTTAATTTGCCCTGACTTCTGATAGCCTAATTGATCTACTATGTAGTACATGGCATAGTTTCAGCAAATAAACTGTATTGGATTGCACAGTGTGCGTTTATATAAGGCACGTATTTACAGAAAGGGAATTGTTGTTTATTTATTTAAAGGCAATAATGTTTTAATTATTTATAAATTCTTACTCAGCAAGAGCTCTCTTATAGACAGACAAAAGCTAAGTGGTTGATACTACTCTTTTTCTCATGGTTGTTAACATTCTTTTGTGCTACTCTATCCATTACTCTTAAATTCTTACCTACTTAGAAAAAACAGATTGAGTAATCTGGGCAGTGAATTTACAAACCACTGGCAACTCTATAATAACTTTCCTCTAAGAGGGTTTTAATCAAAATATAATGAGTTATGTTGCGTACAGGCATTCTCAGTGTGCCCAAAGGTCTTGCTTACCTAAGGAGGTTGCAGTATTTAAGGTGATGATCTACAGTGTGCTAATTACTGCACACTAGCTCCCCACTGTCCCTATCTGGACAATGTTAATGAAGAGTGAGCACCTTCTTACTTTGACATTCACACCCAAACCAAATTGCTGGCAAGTCACATGAATGGACAAGCCCAAACAGCTCACAGAATCCAGGCTGATGCAAACCATCCCTTTTACATTCACTTTGTCAAAAGCAAAACTACATAAGGACAGGCTGAGAGAATTGGAGTTGTTCAGCCTGGCGAAGAACAGGCTCTGGGAATACCTTGTAGCAGCCTTCCAGTACTTAAAGGGGGCCTACAGGAAAGATGGGGAGGAACTCTTTATCAGGGAGTGTAGCGATAGGACGAGGGGTAATGGTTTTAAACTGAAAGAGAGTAGATTTAGATTAGATATTAGGAAGAAATTATTTACTGTGAGGGTGGTGAGACACTGGCCCAGGTTGCCCAGGGAAGCTGTGGATGCCCCATCCCTGGAGATGTTCAAGGCCAGTTTGGACAGGGCTTTGAACAACCTGGTCTAGTGGGAGGTGTCCCTGCCCATGGCAGGAGGGTTGGAACTAGATGATCTTTAAGGTCCCTTCCAACCCAAACCATTCTATGATTGTATGAAATCCTTTTCATATCCCATTATAGTAAAGTAAACAGGAACTGGAGACTTAGGGATATTGGTTATGGTTTTGGAGATTTTAATAGCCATGCTAAAAAGAGCCTAGGCCAGGTATCCCTGATTTCTTCTCAGGTGAGACTCTCACAAGCATTTTTTTTATATTGGAAGAGCTGTTGCAGAACAGATCTAATTGACTTACTGGGAGTGATTTGAGGAATAAAAGAATCACATCCCATTATAGATAATTTCTTGCATCTTCCACACAGAAGCCAAAATTTAAAACTCCAAAGAGAAAAAACCCATACTGTCCCAATTACACCTATGCCAACTCTTAAAATTTCCAGTGCTTGTTTTATAGACACATCAATAGTTCCAATGGCTCAAGGCCATCACCCTGATTAAAAAGTATCATGAAAGCCCAAACAGGGATGACACAGTGGTGATAAATGGACTTCTTTTTGAACATCAACTTTCCTGCAGAAACTTCCCTCCATATTCCATCATCAGTTTTGCTGGCAGCTTCAGATTGCCCCCTAATACCGGACTTGAAAGCAAGCCCTAGATGCCAAATTTCTTCTTCTTTATTCCACTGTGCAAAAGATAATTTCCATACATCCAAAGATTCATTATGACCTTCATACTTTCATTGTCTGCTGGGATTATTTCTGAAGTTCTGAGACTCTGCTCAGTTTCAAGCAGCTTCCAATTATATTATATAACATTACATTATGTTGAAATAATGTAGAATTTCTTTCCTAAATTAAAATGGTATGAGATGGATGATGGGCAGCATTAATTCTTGTACCAGTGAGAAATGTAAGGTCCAATAGCTTGGGAACCATTAAAAAGAAGATTGATAATGCATTATATCAAACGTGTGCTAAGAATCCTCCTTATGATATGATGCAGTCCATTGATTCTACTGATGGCAGGTCATAAGATGTTAGACCTTATAACCTTGACATCACATATGCAAAAGCGTCTGTAGACAGATTTTTAAAAAGCTCTAGAATGAGCTAATTGAAAACTCTCCTCTGATGCCACTTTAGTTAGTAAAGTGGTAGCAAGACGGGCTACTTTTGCAGAAGAATAGGTATGACAAAAATGGAAGGAACTCTGAAATCTTTTTAGATTTCTACCCTACTAACTAGATTTTAGTTAAAATCTGTTACAGTGCTGTCAATAACTTAATGGCGTATATTTATGTGCCAATGTGAATGACTCCTGTGTCAGTCATTTTGAAAAGGGAAATTAAATATTTTTTTTCAAGGGTAACACATTATCATATTTCTCCAAATATTACATTGGATGATTTAATACACTTAGAAATGTTTGTCTTACATAGGTATAGAATGTGAGCTGGTAACTGAGAGAATAATCAAAATATTTTTTGAGAAGTGAGTCCAAGGTAAAAAGTTTTAGGATTTTATAGCATTCAAAGATTTAACAATGTTCGCATATATTTAGGTAAAAGTGCTAGTGACAGGAACAAAAAAGAAAACCCATGTACATTTCTCCTCTTCTGTGGTGCTTTGTTTTCTCATACAAGCGACAGACATTTCAAAAATAATCTGTAACTTTGTTATACTGGCACTGAACAACACGTTAGTAATTTTTAGAATTAAAAAGAAATATGAAAAAATACAACAATACAGTATAGTGCTAAGACTTAGTTATTTAAAACGAAAAAAAAAATCTTACTTTTAAAAGGATAATTTGATAGAATCTCACTACAGGAAGCTTTGTCTCAACAGTTGCTAATTCAGTGCTCTTTAGCTTTTTAAGTCCAAGCTTTTGCTTATGAGCCTTTAACAGAAGCCAGGAGCCACCACACTTTACCTTCCCCGAACCTACTTTCACTATGCAATTCATTGCATCATTCCAGCCTCCACGTAAGTTTTGCCACACCTAAAATCTCAAAGGTTCTTCACTCTCCTTTCTTTGCAGGCATGACACGGATAGCAGCAATTGCTTCACCCAGCACTAGCACCAGTTAAATGTGTTGATAAGTAGTAGTATAGCAAAGGAACCACATTCCTTTGCTCACAAAGAGAAAAAGACAAAATAGTCCACATTTTCTAGGGCCTTCTTGTTCCCTACTTCTTTCCATGGAACTAAAATGAAAGCATCTTGCTTGCTTTTCACAGCTGCTGTGACTGAAAGCACCCAGGAAGGCTGAAGAGGGAAGGCAGCCCATGAAACCGTTGGGGTGCTTTGGGGATCAGTGAAAGAGAGAGATGGTGTAAAATGCATGCATGCATTGTATCCCCTGGCCTCTGTGCTCTTTGTGATTGTGAAAACACAGATTCACAGTTGTAACAATTATATAAAACAGACTCTTACTCACTGACATAGAAACCGGGGCTTCAAATTTTTAATACATTTTGGCATGAATTTTCAAGAGACTGACAGACCTGCAGGTAAACACTGAATATTTGTTTATATAATCCGCAATTTTTACTCTAATTAAAAGGTTTTTTCTCCAAAAGCAGCTCAGGATGCTTCTCTTTGCTTACCCTAACAACAAATAAGGACCAGAACAGGAACAACGGGCAACACAGAAGAATATGAAGCACCAAGTACACAGATTTGGAGAGATTATATTTACTAATCAAGTTATACTCTGCCAATAAAATCTGTATTTCCTTTGAACAAAGTATATGTACTAATCCATAAGTCAGCAAAGGTTTACAGGGATCTGAGTAGAAAGCTGTGAAAAATGTGAAATATTCTCACATACTGACATAGCAAAATATCCTAAACATACATCCTGGAGGCTCAGTTTCCAGATCAATACAATTCCATGAAGTTTTAGTTCTGTTTGCCTAGATCACTAGTTACGGGCTTTGTAAACAAAGTAATATCAAACATTAGGAACAAATTCATGGATACTTTTGAAGCCAGCTAAAAAATCCTGAAAATATTAAAGTCTGTGATGTGCATCCTTCCAGTTGCAACATTTATAGCAGGAAACTGAACCAGAGTAACTACAGTCACAACTGCAACCTTCTTAATAACATGATGTGACTGTTCAGTAAATCAGTGTCTTAATCAATAGAATAAAATGTACTATCTATTCTGCTAAAGTGTCTTCCGGTCTAGAGTGAAGTGTCATGAAAATGGCAAAGGAAAATATAATTGGTTTGGAGACTAGAATTTTCAAATTCGTATTTGCTTAATTTAAAGGGTCTGGGGCTAGGGGAGGGGGAGTTCTTTCTATTTAATGACTTGAGCACAGTGTGGTTTAAATAGCACATTTGATTTCGGAACCTATTAGCTGATAATGACTCTTTGGAGAGAAAAAAATTGGATTCCCTTATTACTGGTTTGATTAGCAATATCTGTAATTCCATGATGTTCTAAAATAGCTCAGCATTAAATCTGAGCTATTTTCCATCATTTGTAGAAGCAGAAGCATAAACACAGTGAAGTCCGAGTTCCCATGTTAAACACATTCCTGAATTCTGCAGTACCTTTACTGGCACTAGAATTAGGAAAGCAAAATCAAGTTATGTACATATTGAAACTTCAGGTTTGAAAAGTGTGTATGCTAGGGTTCATAGGTATTATGAGATGGATGACAACAGTCTAAAGAAGTTGCTATTTAAGCAGTGAGATGCAACTAAATTTCAAATGACCTTTTGATAGAGTAAATTAGGCAAATGTTTGATTAATGACAGCACTGTAGATCCATATTGCTAAAGAAACATCATTAAAAGAAACTGCACTGCAGTGATTATAAGGGTAAGAAAGGGGATGGTAAATATAATTAAAAGAAAAACATTAAATTCCAAATGTCTGATTTGCCTTTCCTTACAAAAGAATAAGCAGTCTAGTAAACTGAAAGGAGAAATAGTCAACTAATATCAATTCGAAGATCCTGCCCTCCAAGCTGATAGAAAGCTCTATTTTATTAAAGTGATTCTAATGGCTTTTTTAATATTTTAGAACAGGGAATAGAATGCAAATGAACATAACTGTAATCAGATAAAGCAGAATTCCACTTAAACGATAAGCAGTGTCTTACAATTGAACTGTTCTTTAACTTCTTTAGTCTGGACAATGAGCAGTTGAAAACACAAATTAAGGGACCCAACAGCCTGTCAAAACCCATGTCTTGCAATAGCAAGACTAAGAATTACTAAAAGGCATGTAATAAAATAAAGGCAACACTGAAGTAAAATCCTGAAGCCAGCATAAAACGGCATCTATTCTCATTCAGAAGTAATCTTCTAAATTTCTGAAGTAATAAACAACGTTATCTACCGGCCTACAACCAAAGAAATTGCTGATGCTACTAACAGGCCACAGGTTTTGCATCAATTGTGCAGGGCCGCAGGACTAGACCTCGTGATTCATATTTTCTCTAGGCTAGTCTTCAGCTTCTGTTTAGCTCATTTAGTTGTAATAGCAGTTCTCTAACAACCAGGTGACATAGCCTAATCTGTTTTACCTTTAACTTAGCTTTATGATTGCATGGGCTAGTGACTATCGGTATAACAATTTTGATGTATTTCTGTACCTAAAGTAGATATTCTGCAGAGAACAAACTATTACTGTAAAATAAAAATGCGGTGTAGAGGACTACAATCATGGCGTGATAGCAGGTATTGAAAGTACAGGCACAGCGTGGTACCAGAGGGAGTAGGGCTATAAGCAACTCACTGGGTCAATTAGCAGTCTTTAAAGAAAGCAACCTTGGGAGATGGCTAAAGCTGATTTTAGAGCAGAAAAAAACAAATCCCACAATAAAAAACTGAGAAAAAAAGACATCAAAGGAGAACAATCCTACACATATCAAACATGCATGTACAAAGAATTCAGACAACGGAGTTGCAGACTAATAAACAAACATCAATGTCAGAGCTCTGAGGTACCAACAGGCCATAATTGCCCTGTCCAGTCCCCCCTTGGGGACCCATTCCACCTGCCTGTGGGCCTGGGGGTCCTATTTCAACCCCCCAGGCCCTACCTGAGCCATGTCCTAGGTGTATCCATGCCCAACCCCATTTCTTCCCCACTTGTGGATTGAGCTTTCTGGCTCGACATCAGACCTGGCTCATCCCTTCCTGTGTGATGATCTCCAGAAAACTGTCAGAACCTGATGGTGCCACCAGCACTGCCCACCCTGCTTGTGGACAGGGGATGGTACCCCAGCAGCCAGGGCATCACCTGCCATGTCTCCCACTTGGCCACCCTCATAGCGCAGCTCCCCTCACCCCATTCTCTGAGAACACATACAATTAACCTCAAGCAGATCCTGCTGTGTCAATGTTGTCATTGACATCTGTGTCTGCCTCCCAGTAACGAGTTGAGGACACTGACAATGCAGCACAGCCCCTACTCCAGCTCGAGTCATCCACCATAAGGCTTGGAGGAGCTGTGACAGGGTGAGCCCAACACCACGAAATGGATAGATACAAGGAAGTATGTGTATATAGTCCATTTTATTATTGAGACTTTTTTCCCCTAACAGTATGTTTCCATTTCTTTCTTTCTTTTATTTTGTAATAATAGCTAGGCCAATAATATTCTTTGATTAAAATTACAGTTAGGCTAAGAGTAAATTCATGGCTTTCCTCATAAGGTATGGGATTTTTTTGACTCAGAAACTGCACAAACACTAGTATAAAAAAACTGGTGGAGAACATAGGCAACCCAGGGTATATTTCTGATGCCACAAATTCTGCTTTTAACCTCAAGGATGTTCCACCATTTGAAAGTATTTCAGATTTCGTTTGCAAACACCCAAATCAAATATTGTCACATTTGTTTCAATGTTTTGTGTTTTTTTTGAAGAGGCAGAATATGGAATCTAGGCAGGAGCAACGTAATTCCTGCAGAAGCAGGAAAAAATAAAGCAGCAGCACAAATAAGCCAGCCTTCTACAAGTCTGGTGGTCGTTATTATCGATCTTTAGGATTTAGAAGATTGAGGCACTGTAGTCATTTGGTCTCTCTTCTTCCTCCCTAAAGTAAAAGTATTTCTTAGTTCTAGGTTCACTAAGTCAATTCATTATACCCTTGACATGTATTTTGGGGGGGACATAAAATTTTGCTATTGATTCACAAGCTAATTCCCCAAGAATCTGTGAAATTTTAGATTTTAGGACTTTTAGATTGATATTATTTCTAAAAAAATAAAATTAATAGTATTCAGAATACTAATTTTCTGTTAATCCAAAGTTTCATGTTTAAATGTATATAATTCCTGTTAAATTAATTTAAAGATCTTTATCAAAATAGTATATAATCAGACATCTAGAAATATTAAGAAAAAGCTATGAAAATTCCTATGGGTGAAGGTAAAGACTTGTGTTCAGACCATGAAATAAATTTGCCTAGGGCTAAGGATATAGTTAGACCAGGCAAATCAAACTTATGCACCTGTTCTTCCAACCACCGAAATTAAGGTGGCTTTCTTACTTCTGAACAACAGCTCATTGCATTACAGAAACACAGACAAAAGGAAAAGTCCTGTGGTGCTAGAAAAAGCTGAATGACAGCAGTCATTGCTAAGGTAGGAAACAAGTTAAATCAACAAAGCACATCAAAGCTGTTTAGTTTTGCTCCAACAGCCATGACCTTGCAAATGTTCATTTACCCAATGAACACAGGTATGCCCTTTTAACTGAAGTCAATTATGCAACTGTACTGTATGACTCCATCGACATTAGGCATTTGGCCCATGCTGCTACACGTTATTAGTAGTGGATTTCTCCCTGCGGTGCAATGCAGTGCAATTACCGTCACATACAACCAAACAGAAATTCATTCCGCCTACAAAAACAGTCTGCCAGACAGCTAAAACTTTGTTAAAACAAACATAAGAAATGATATTTTACATAAACAGCATTTTCGTATTAAAAATATCATTAATCGCCTTTTTCTTGAAATATCTGAACATGAAGGTAGAGAGTGCCCCTTACCTCCTCTCTTGTTTAACTTGGCGTACCCTGGCACATAGCTGCTTGTCATAGACGATGAGCTGCTGAAGGAGGAGTGGGGTAATGCTGAGACCAGAGGTTCATCACACTTTTCTGAAACACAAGAAAACAGATTCACTTTATGCTGTTCATTATTCATACATATTAAGGGGCAATGTGCCCTTTTTTTTTCTTTTGGGTAATAACACAGCCTTGTTAATTTTGTACATGTGGAATGCATGTGGCTATAACCAACATTTCAGTAAAAAATGCCAAACAAACAACAAAACAAAACAAAACAAAAACAAACAAAAAACCCCACCGCCAAAACCAGAAGAAAATCTATAAACAAACAAATACAACACACAGACACACACCACAACATTAGTAAATAAAGACCAACAAAGTTAGGACAAAATTAAGTAATGGTAGTGCCTAACCATGGGCCACCACTCTCCTTACAGGTAATATAAGCGAACAAAAAAGCCTGCCCTGATATATCTGGAATGTTTTTGGTGACATGAAAAGGTAATGCTAAAGAAAAATATTATCATGAAAGCTTTGTAAGAAGTAGATAAGATATTAACTTTCAATTCTGTAATAGAAGTGCTGATAACCTGATATTTTTAAAAAGAAAATAAATTAGTGTACATGAATAAATGCCTATGAATTATCGCATTTACTAAAAAAATAAACAAAATAATCTTTTTTAAAAATATAATCTCTATAATGCATTTGAGCACTTCACTTCTATTTTACACAGTATAAAGAAGATTAACTTGGTATTAGCATCTAAGATGGGAGAAAACAAAATCAAAATCTTTGCCTTTCTAATAAAGAAAAAAGTTTAAAACAAATCTGCTGTTGTATGAAGTTATGTAAATTAGAATAAGAGAACTGGCTTTGGATTTTTTCAAATACTTAGATAGTTAATATACTGCCCTTTGTTCTAGTTTTTCCTCAGTTATTTCAACAGATGGGTGAAATATGTAGGTTAAATTACTTGTTTACATTTCAGGTACAACCTACCACAGCAGGAAAAAAAACCCGTAACCTACACCAGTCAAAGAATCAATCACAGAATCACAGAATCACAGAATGGTCAGGGTTGGAAGGGACCTCTGGAGATCATCTAGTCCAAACCCCGTGTCAGAGCAGGATCACCTACAGCAGGTTGCACAGGACAGCGTCCAGGCGGGTTTTGAATGTCTCCAGAGTGGGAGACTTCACAACCTCTCTGGGCAGCCTGTTCCAGTGCTCTGCCACCCTCAAAGTAAAGAAGTTCCTCCTCATGTTAAGAGACAACTTCCTATGCTAAAGTTTGTGCCCGTTACCTCTTGTCCTATCACTGCGCACCACTGAAAAAAGACTGTTCCCATCCTCCTGGCACCCTCCTTTTAAGTATCTATAAGCGTTAATAAGATCCCCCCTCAGTCTTCTTTTCTCTAGACTAAAAAGACCCAAGTCCCTCAGCCTTTCCTCATAAGAGAGATGTTCCAATCCCCTAATAATCTTTGTAGCCCTTTGCTGGACCCTCTCCAGCAGATCCCTGTCTTTCTTGAACTGGGGAGCCCAGAACTGGACACAGTACTCCAGATGTGGCCTCACCAGGACAGAGTAGAGGGGGAGGATGACCTCCCTCGACCTGCTGGCCACACTCTTCTTGATGCACCCCAGGATGCCATTCGCTTTCTTGGCCATCCAGGCCACATTGCTGGCTCATGGTCATCCTGTTGTCCACCACGACTCCCAGGTCCCTTTCCACAGAGCTGCTCTCCAGGAGGTCAGTCCCCAACCTGTACTGATGCATGGGGTTATTCCTCCCCAGATGCAGTACCCTACACTTGCCCTTGTTGAATTTCATAAGGTTTCTCTCTGCCCAACTCTCCAGCCTGTCCAGGTCACGCTGTAAGGCGGCACAGCCTTCAGTCAGTTTGGCTAATCTTTTTAAACACACACGCTGCAACACAGGCTCTGCTATAACTGGAAACACCCTAAATTTATGTATCCAGAAAGCATTAGACCACCCCGATAGGCAGCATATTTAACACTCAGCTGCACCACATAGTTTTTGTACAATTAGAAAACTGTGATTTGGCCGGACTGGATCACACATAGAGACTGAATTAATCCTACCCTCAAAAGAGGAACTTTAAGGGAAAAAAAAAGGATTGTGACTGAATCAACTCATTTATAATGCAGGTCTCCTAAAATTTCCAGTCTCATGTAATGAAAAATAAAATTACTTACACAGCAATAGAAACTGAAGCACAGAAATACAGAAGAACATTAGTTCATGAATCAGTACTTTGACATTTAACAAAATAAATAAGTTTCCTTCACAAATCTCTCAGAGTTTGTTAAAGGAGAAAACAAAATTCATACCAGCATAAAATCACAGGCAAGAGTAAAGGGCAATCGCTTTGCACTGAATTAAAGGACAATTCCAATGACTTTAAAGTTCACTACCACACTATTTAATGACGGAATTTTGACAAGGGAAGAGAAATGGTTTTAAGCATTATTGTTTATACCACAAACCAGAAGGATCAATTCCCCTCCTCCCCTTGCTTCGGCTGCAGCCACACGGCGCATTTGGTCAGAAGCCCACAGCCGGATGGGCGCAGCGCCTTCTGCGCACTCCGCATCATACCACACCACACCACCCACCCAAGCAGTCCACCGGGGTCACACAGGACCTCTCTCTAGCAGCAGGGGTATGGCATGGAGCAAGGGCCTGTTTTAAGATCTCAGGGGCCAGGCTGCTCTTATTTCACAGAATCACAGAATCACAGAATAGTCAGGGTTGGAAGGGACCTCTGGAGATCATCTAGTCCAACCCCCCCCCCGCCAGAGCAGGGTCACCTACAACAGGTTGCACAGGACAGCATCCAGGCGGGTTTTGAATGTTTCCAGAGTGGGAGACTTCACAGCCTCTCTGGGCAGCCTCTTCCAAGGCTTCCTCAAGGTAAAGAAGTTCCTCCTCATGTTGAGATGGAACTTCCTATGCTCAAGCTTGTGCCCATTACCCCTCGTCCTATCAATGGGCACCACTGAAAAAAGACTGCTCCCATCCCCCTGGCACCCTCCTTTTAAGTATCTATAAGCGTTAATAAGATCCCCCCTCAATCTTCTTTTCTCTAGACTAAAAAGACCCAAGTCCCTCAGCCTTTCCTCATAAGAGAGATGTTCTAATCTCCTAATCATCTTCGTAGCCCTTTGCTGGACCCTCTCCAGCAGATCCCCGTCCTTCTTGAACTGGGGAGCCCAGAACTGGACGCAGTACTCCAGATGCGGCCTCACCAGGGCAGAGTAGAGGGGGAGGATGACCTCCCTCGACCTGCTGGCCACACTCTTCTTGATGCAGTCAAAGCAGTATGAGGTTAGAGCTTGAGAATAGGACTGAGCAGCAGACAGAAGTACTCATTACAAATTTTGCCCTAAATGTCATAATCACAGAAAGACAGAGATAATTGACCAAGTTTTTCTCATGTATTTCTTTATCTAAAGTGTATTTTTGGTAGTTAATAAAAATAGGTTTTCCTTTTAAAGACTGCTAGCAAACTGCTCTCGCTGCCACTTTATTACTAGTGTTACCTATCTAGAGATTTGAAGTGATTTGTCATTAATTCTGTTGTCTACGTAAAAATGGCACGAAACATTTAAAAATAAAACAACACATAATTAGAAATATTTAAAAAATACATAAAAAAATCTCTTTATAGCATTTTCCTATGCTTATCTTGCATAATATTTACTGTTAAGGAAAAAAATATGTTCTCATTATTAATGAGAGCTAAGGTTGAACAAGTAAGTACCTTTGGTTTTTTTCCTAGGTTTGGGGTTTTTTTTAGTATATTTTTTAAAGCAAATTTTTAGGGTTGGGGGGTGGGGAGAAAAACCTGCATCTGTATGGAAGAATATTAGGAATAGAAAGATTTAGCTACAAAAATGTTTGCTACTTATGCAATTTGATTAATTACTGAATATAATGGGAGGCTATTGGTCACAATATTAAAAAAATAACTGTTCAACAAAAAAGCTCTCCAAAATCACAACAAGAAAAAATTCAAAAAGGGATAAAATATGAGCAAAACCTTAATTTCTGCAACAAAAAAATAAACCTGGATTTTAGACAATGTGTTCAGAAACAACACAATAGCTGAAAAAAACATCTACAGATAGTAGAAGCTCATCAGAACGTCTTTTCTTTTACTGATCCCAGTAGCTATTGAGAAAACCTCCTCCTATTTTGACAGCTACTATATTGGTGCTACTATTGATGAAGCTACGCAAAAGGAAACATGGAAAACCTTATTTGGAAAGAGTACTAGCTTCTAAATCATCATCCCCCTGTATGGCCTGCCTTGTCTCTGCTTCACTAATCCATCCTCTTGGATTCAACAGAGCGAGACAGAGAAGCTTGACATAGTGAAAAAAAAAATATAAAATCCCACAGGGAGTATCACATTGTATTTGCCACTGCGGTCACAGTTTTTACAGACAGTCATGAATGTGCTTCATTTGGTGTATATGTGCTTTTGAAGTATTGAATGTGGACCTCTGCTTTCTTAGTTTGGTTGAAATTGCCAATACTGGGGGGCGGGGGGCGGAAAACGCAGAGTTGATGTAGTTTTCCTTCACTGTTGTTTAGAACTGCATTCAATTCCTACGCCTGTCTTGGGATACCACTAATAAGCTAAAGAAAAAAACCATTTCTCATTGTTTAAAAACCAAACACACACCCCTCAATCCGCTCACTCATTTAGGCTTCAAAATGTAGGAAATTCAACATAAATGAGTATGAATTATAGGGAAGGATTCTACTTCAAATGAACAGATGTTAAAAAAGATATTAAATTTCATCAATAACTCCTGACTTTAGGTCCAAGAGAACAAAAGTTAAAAGACTGCTTACATAAGCTAATATTTCTAGCCCTGTATGAAAGTTCCACTAAATATATTGCACTATTTAAACTTCCTTCATAACATGAAATGCTGTTATGCCACAGATTTAAGAGAAAAAAAATCCTTGGGAACCGTTGGTTCTTTCAGCAGTTTTAGTTATTTCCTGCAGAATCCAATTTTTTACTTACTAAAACCAGAATCACATATACCTTCCTGTTACTGAGATATAATAGCTTTCCCCATATAAGTCAATGTACTGTGCCCTGTTAATCAATTACAGAGCACACTCTCCTGCCAGCATCGTAGCAGCAAAGAAATAAACTCTCCTCCATACCATTTATCTCAGTGATGTATTAACATCCAAGCCAGCTTAGGTCCATTTAAATGTTAACTTCCTGAAGCAAAACCACACTTCCACTCCGCTCCATTCTGTTCAGATAGAAAGAACTGATAACTTTGTCATAGGTACGATGACATTTGCTACTCTGACTTTCCTGTTCTGAGGGAAATTACAGTATATGTCCATCAGAAACAAGTTTCCGTGAGATTCAAGTAATTAGATCAGTGGAAGAAAGGTCATCTAATGTCATTAAATACAAATGCAAAACCTCTGCAATCCACAAGCTTCAAATTCCTCAAGACCTACAGACTATGGAAAGGAAGGGCTGCTGTGCACCTGCTCTGTTTTTACATGCTTTCTCAGGCACATGGCTATTGGAAATCAGGTACCAGGTGAGACAGATCTTTTATCCTACCAAGTGCAGCCTCTCATAAGTTCTGGTGTTTGCACTCAACAAAAACAGGAAAGGATACCCGTCCTTTCCTTTTTTACAGTCTATTTATAGTTTATAGTTTATTTATATAGTCTACCTATCATGCTAGATGATAGACTGAAAAAGGGCTGTCTTCTACTTTGCCTGCAATTGCTTTGATTTCCACTTACTTAGTCCAGGAAATATTTGGGGAATAGGGACCAGACTATTTGAAGGCACAGGCCTTGATTGTAGCACAAAGCAGACCATGTACACACAAACTCTTGATTTATCAACCCCGGAGGCTGTTAAAGCTTAATCCTCACTGTACCAGTGTCTTAAATGCTTTTTGGTGGCCAAAGCAGAGAAAAAAACTTGATGCTTCACTTCACAGAAGTCTGTTCAAATGCTTAACATCCTGATCAATAAACAGGTCACCTGTAAAGTTGCTGACATATCTTATCAAAGCAGTCTGAGTAGACGAAAAGGACAATCTGCAGCTCATCTGTATTTTCTTGACATTTGTATCTAGCAGTAAGTTAGAATGCGTACAAACAACTATACATTTAGAAATGTTAACAAACAGGAACAGTATACATTTATAGTCACAGGTGGTTTTTATTAATAATTTGAAGCTGCATTGAAGGCTCTCAGAAGCTCTTGCAAAGATTCTGTCAGCACAGTAAAAAGAGAGCTAAGATGTGTACAGTGCTTCTAAAAAAGAAAAATATTTGGATACTGATAAATAGTACTCATCAGAAACAAGCGATGGTGACTTGCTAAGAATGCTTTTGAAAAACAAAGGCTTTTCCATCATTATGGTCCAGCGGGCACTGAGGAACAGACCTTTTAAAAAACACCAAACCTAAAATCCACAAATTCACCCCCCTTCTTCCAAATCTTCAGTCAAGATTTCCTATTGAATTATAATCTGTTATCATAATTTTGCCGTAGGATACTAGCTCTAAGACATAAACATGTTGCCAATAACAACTTTACTAAAAAAGTGCAATATGTATATGTCAGAAATTAAGAACTCGAAAGCTGATCAACTTAGATGCAAAAAGGCAAATGACTGCAATATCAATATTGTGTTCGGAGTCCAAAATAGCCACAATTAATTGGTAGCAGAATATGAAACAGATGAGTCAATCTGAAGTAGCATTAAAAAAAACTCTCGGCCAAGAAATTCACAAAGCTGTGGCTTTCTGACAAAAACAGTCTTAACTGTTTCTCTTTTCCACAACATTTTCACTGTA
The DNA here is from genome assembly GCA_008711295.1 of Anarhynchus alexandrinus. Taxonomy (NCBI): domain Eukaryota; kingdom Metazoa; phylum Chordata; class Aves; order Charadriiformes; family Charadriidae; genus Anarhynchus; species Anarhynchus alexandrinus. The sequence continues at coordinate 121,143 of VUYV01000423.1, read as the reverse complement.
CAAACAGAACATTTACAATCCAAACCCCAAAATCTTAACTATTACCAGTATATCCAACTCATTAATTATACAAATTGCCTGTCAAGTGAAAGGAAAAAAAGTTTAAAGCAACTTTTAATCTTTACTTGTAATGCAAAAGTCTCCTGCTTTAAAATATGAATTCTAATGTAAATGTTGGGGACCAAGGGAGAGAATCATATCATCTGGGTTTAATTTGTACTGTGTGCTAAATGCTAGTTATCCTAAACACATTTTTCTCCTCCAATTTGAATATGTAGAGTGATTTCTCTGTAGTGTGCTGAGGAGAAAGAATAAGCCACCAAGCACCTCTGAAAAGCAGTCATGAGATTGCAAGGGCACTCCGGAATGTGGATAAATACATATAGGAATTGGTATCTCTCCAATGAGAACCAACAGGAATATTAATGCGGCTGTTTTGGATTGCAGCATATTAGCATGCTGAGACAGCCTTACTTTTCATATTGCATAGGCAGGTTTTATAATCTGAAATGAATGCTAGAATCCATCGTGTTTAATTCACAAGACTGTGTCCCCTGAAACAGTAGGAATAAATAAGCATAAGTCACTAGAAAATTTTATGCACTGTTTCAAATGAACTTTTAAAGTGATGCTAACCAAAAAGTGGAAAATGCTACAAAGCAGCTCATGGTCAATGGTAACCCCTGTAAAAAATCAAACTTAGAAGCAGGTGTTATTGAGGACAGCCTATCACAGGTTTAATTTCAATGACAAGAAAAGCAACCTTGGCCCCGTTTCACAAGCCCGTTGCTCAGTATGATAAACCTCTAGCCAAACCTCTCATCATGTGTGACAGGAACACTGCTGGAGAAACCCTTTCCTTAGTCCTCAGAAGGGCCACTAATGAAAACAATAAATAGTGATGGCAATGGCTGGCAAATGTCAGGCAGGGTACACCTCATCCTCCAAGTTCTTAAGTCAGCAAGAAATCAGTAAAGAGCTTATCAAGGAAGACCTTCTCTTATGGGGAAAGGAAATAATTACCTGTCAGGTGAATTTCCCAAATGTACCAGCCTTTAGTACATTTGGGGTGGTTCAACAACCTTTTGCCTTATGCATGTTCTGTTGTGTTTTTCTTGACTGTGGGAGATAATTAAAAACAAATCTACCATACACTGTTACTTTTTTTTTTTTTTTAAGATAAAAAGCTAACTTTACTCCCCAGCAAGTTTCTTGGACCACTTTATTGACTAGATAGGGATGATGATTGCTAGAGTGGAAGCTTCATTTTTTGCTCTCTTCTGTCCCACCTACTGTCCCAAGGGGGACACCTTTTGTACCTTGCATATATTAGAAGGGTAACGAAAACCAACCCACTTTTTAAATGCCTTAAGCCACAATACAGCTGGCCATGCTCCACCTTTGCAAACAGGGTAATACTCTGCATACACAACAGTTACTTTCCCAGTTACCATTTCCATTTGCATGCCAGAAAGTCAACGCAAGTCTTACATAAGCCTCATTTGGCTTCTTGTTTCCTATTTCTACTGGCCTCTGTTGCTTTGATGTATTATTTCTCACTGTGCTTTTGTGAGCGTAGTGCTCTTTCCATATTGCAGCTTCCCCACATGACTGACATTTCACAGGACAGTCTTGACAGGCAGCTAGGGAGCCAAGTTCGCATTCAGCTTCATGAGCAAATGAGTCCAAGTGCAACTGAAGCTCTTCTGTAAGTATCTCTGGAGCTCAGCTGTAATCTAAAAGATTAGGGCAGCTCATATTGATCGCCTGGGATGTTTCATATTCCACTTCAAGTTGCATACCATCAATAGAGGTAACACATTGTTGCTCAAAAGGATGGCTGTTGCTGAAAAGGAAGAAAACGTAGCAGCTATTTTTCCACCTCCAAGGTGAAGCCACAAATAACATGGATTTAGTGGTCTCCACACAACCCTTACTGTCCAAGGTTACTCATTCTGAGGTTTATTTCAAGCCTTTCTATAGATCTCTGTAAGAAAAGGAACAAGTCTCAGGTAATGTTTTTTATGGTGGTTACTTTGCTCACAGGAGAGTGCAGGCAGTCAGACTTGTTTCTTTGTTCTGGTTGCAACTCAGGAATTAGCCTTTGGGCGACACTGGATGCACCACCAGGGCCACATTTCTAAAAATGTATTTGGATGCCCAAAGAGAGAGAGAATACTTTACGAGATTTTCCAAAGTATCTTTTTACCTGAACTTTGTTTCTGATACCTATTGACTAGTTTTCACAGTAGCCAAAGCCTTTTTAATCCCAAAGATCATGGTATGACTCCTATAAATTAGCACCATATTGCATCCAAGGACCAGCTAGATAAAAAATAAGAAAACTTTCTTGTTTTGAGGATTTGTAAATAAACATTCGTAAGCACTCCTGAGAAACACTGGAAATTATAATATCATAACAATAGCACAAATGTGCAATTTATTACATGACTACTATCAGACATAGGCTGCATTGCCTTTTATCAAATGGCATACAACACAGTACTCTCCATACTTCTGTCTTTCACTACTGAAAATAAGAAAAGGTTTAAAGTAAACATCATTAATTATTGTGATCTACAATTTAAACAGAGAGATTAGGATTTCTTTTTTAATTAAATTACTCACTTTGGAATCATTACAAGAATAAAGGTGTACCAAGCAGCCTGTTGAAATTCAGGTGTATCAAAATTTCAACATTTCACAAAGAAAAAAATAGAAAACTGTACCCCAAATTTGTGCACTTGAATTTTTCAGGAAAATGTTAATATTTTACATTCTGAATTTATAAAAATTCATTTTTTCTTTAGTGTTTTACATTTGGAAAGAACAGGGGTCCTTAAAATTAAACTTATGTCTTATTTTATTATTTAGTAGCATTCAATTTTGAATGATTTAAAAATTAAATACATTCTTTTTATTGTCTCTAAGCTATACAGAATCATAGAATCATAGAATGGTTTAGGTTGGAAGGGACCTTAAAGATCATCCAGTTCCAACCCCCCTGCCATGGGCAGGAACACCTTACACTAGATCAGGTTGCTGAAAGCCCCATCCAAACTGGCCTTGAACAATTCCGGGGATGGGGCCTCCACAACTTCCCTGAGCAACCTGTTCCAGTGCCCTTGTAAAAAGTCCCTCTCTAGCCTTCTTGTAGGTCCCCTTCAGATATTGGAAGGCTGCTAGAGGGTCTCCCTGCAGCCTTCTCTTCTCCAGGCTGAACAACCCCAACTCTCTCAGCCTGTCTTCTTCATAGGAGAGGTGCTCCAGCCCTCTGATCATCTTTGTGGCCCTCCTCTGGACGTGCTCCAACGGGTTCAAGTCCTTCTTACATTGGGGGCTCCAGAGCTGGACACAATATTCCAGATGTGGTCTCACGAGAGCAGAGTAGAGGGGCAGATATCTACAGAAAGGTTTTTGCAGGGTTGTGTTTTGGGGTTTTTTAATGGAAAAGAGTGGTCAGAGGAAGTTTTTATACCACTTTAAAACAAAAACACATCTGGATTGCTTTTGGTTTTCTTCAGAGTCTGCAGAGCATTCCACAGTCCACTGAGAATTTAGCAAACATTCACACCATCGCATTACTGTGTCTTTTATGAACAAATGTATAAACTGCTTTGCACCCTATGCAACTGGAAAAGTTGTATGAGAAACATGCCATTTTAATGTGCTCAGTTTTAAATAAAATGCAGGTTAATTGCATCTGGAATAGTCGGAAGTCAGTCAGTCTGATTGTACACTTGGGATTTCATTAAACTGTCCTTAGCGCATAAGCAATAATAGACTATCAACTCTATGCAAAGTAAAATTCATAAATTTTTTCACATTTTTGCATATCCAATCCTCAGATGCCTCTTCAGTTTTTAACATTCTGACATGTAAATATACTTCTTCACTTTTTCACTGCTGGAAATACCTGAATGTTTTGGAGGATGTTTCAGCAAACAAAGCTCCCTCTTAAGTATCTTTGCAGACTGGTACCTATCTGAATTTAAGTATGGAGAAGCCTGGAGTCATGAAGCATAAAAAGTTTTAGAGTAGAGGGCAGAGGAATGCACAAGGCTGGAGGAGAGAAGAAAACACTGAAAACGATCACAACTTATCTTGTCAAGTGTCGTTTAGCTTAAAATACATTTGCCTATTACCTAGCCTATGTTCTCCCTCAGTCGATCTTTTATCAACAAGTATCTTTTGTTTATTTGTTTGGTGTGTGGTTTGGGTTTGTTGGTTTTTTTTTTGTTGGTTTGATTTGTTTGTATTTCAAGACCCAGGCATAAGACAGTAACGCTTGATAACTAGTTTCCTGAATAACATTTTTACCAGAGAGCTTACCTTTTCCTCATCACTTCAGCAGGTTTAAAATTAAGCTTTTATCTTTAATGAGAACAAAACATGTCATTTTTTCCTCACAATACATATTTATTGTAATGATCCCTTTACTTTTAGCAGTTTTATATCAACATAAAACTTCCAAATTCAGAGCTGTTATTCCAGGTTTAACCTAATTTAAGCAAGATCAAAGCAGCTAGTAAGTTACTTTAAAATTGCTGGGCACTTGAATATAAAAGCATGCCCACAGAAAGCCAAATATTAACTCTCAAAACAATATAGCACAGGTACAGAATAAAGTTATTTTAAACTTGATGTGTAGAAGGAAATGAAGAAAAGTTAACCTCGTAAAAGATAATAAAATGTTTTTATCTACCCATTTACAGATTGGTTAAGATGCTTAACAGAAGTCTCATAATAAAGTTAACTCAGAGCAAAAGCTGCAGATTCCTGTCTGAATGCCTTTTATAGTAGAAAACTACTCTTTCCTTATAATGGCTAGGGAGGGAACTCTGCTCCTACCAGACAGACAAAATATTTAATACCATGAAGCATGTAAAGCACATTCCACATTTGGTTAGATGAGAAAAAATAGAAATTAACAGGGTATGCAAAATGCAGCAGAGAATTGTTTCTCAATTTGCACAGCAGAAAGTAAACATTACTTAAGCTTAAATTCAGGGGTTTTTTTTCTAAAGGCATTATTAATTCCATGTTTGTGCATTGTTGTTTATTTTCATCTCCCCTTTGGAGAAAACAGATATGTCATATTTATAGCAGAAGCTATTAGTTGGCTGTTTATCAGTTGCCTACTGTAAGAAGTGATGATAGAAGCAAAAACCAAAACGTGTGTGATCTATGAATTAAACTGTATTATACTGACAGATTATTTTTTTCCTGAGAGGAAAAGACAAATAAGGTCTAACCTCGGTTTCCTTCGTCTTCTACGCGAAGGGTTTTGGTTTTTTTTTTCCCTTCCAACTAAGTATAAAAGGCTTGCTTTCTCAATTCCTATCACTGAAGCACGGGAGGATTAGCTCCGATTACATTTTGGAAACTCTTTTTTTAAAGACCGCTTTTTCCTATGTTTCCAAAGAAGTATCAAGTGACCATATAAATAGAATTATCATAATACATTGATTTCACTGAAAGTATCAACAACATGTTCCTGAAAAGATATTTTATCAGGTGAAAGAAGAAATACTTTTGATCTTTCTCCTTACTGTTGCATTAGCCTAGGGTACATTTGGCATACATTTAAGATCACGTTGAATTTGATTCAGTTTCCCAAAAACAGATGATAAACTTTCAGAATTTGCTGATATCTTTTTGGTTTTTTAGGGCCAAAATCTTATACCATCTTATATCATCTTAATTTTGATGAATAGAACTGTGTATAGGAAAGCTAAAGCAACAACAACAATGACATTGAGGAACATTGAATAAAAGGAAAATGTGAACATAGTTTAGATTTCTGAACTTATCTCTTTATTGTGGACTGAAAAGAGCAAGCTGTGTTACCACCAGCCTGTGAGATGCAGTATTCTCAGAGGCTTGTTATACATATTGGGAAACCCAATCCAATTATGTAACATGGCTGTGAATTTTGACACTAGAGGCCCAAATTACACTAATACCTTGAAGAAATTATATGTAAATCAGAGCAGGCTAACAAATGTTTTCATATGCCGGTACAAAATCTGCAAGTTGATTCCAGTAAGTGTTCAGCATCCTTAAGCACACTGGAGCAACAGTACGAGGAACAAGTCAGTTTAGGGCAGTAACTTCATAAGACAAACATATTGTGGATACATTTTACCTTATTCTCGAAGGTCTGAAAGTGCCTAGCATTTAATAATTAAAGATAGAATCTTTATTTATTTCCCTAGAGACTAAAGGAAATATCACACCTCTACGATAAGAACAGATTAAGATTTGCATAAATTTATAAATCTGAAGCTGAACAGAACATTTTTCTTTATGATAGACTAGCAAGTTGGAAAGATCAGAATATTTGACTCACAGCTGTATTTATAGGACTCCTGTTGTGGACACAGGGCAGGGCAACCAGCACCACAAGCAAACTCCTTGTCAGTCTGTTTGTGTCCCAGTTATTTAGGAGTAAAACTTGGGAGTAAAGTCAATGTTTAAACTAAGCTATTTAATCTCATGAGAAGAAAACAGGAAACATTTTAAACATTTTTAAATTCCTGTATGAATGATAGGTCAACTCTTTTCTAACTGAGGATTGCTAAAGCCAGAATCATCAGTCAAAAGAGTGATCTCCAGTTTTGAGATGCAAATCATTTTTTAATTCCATAAAATGTGGTGTGCCCAAACTCCAACTGTTAGTTCTACATTCACTGGAGACAATAAAATTTTAGCAGGGAAAGAAAAAAAAAAAGAAGAAACGAAAAAAAAGTCTATGGTAGTTTTTTTCATTATTGTGAGGAGATATAGACTTGGAGTGTTTCGGGTCCTTCCATGTTCTTTTTAAAAGAAAATGAAATTCTAATGCAAGGAAAGCCAATACCAGCCTTTATTAATCCTTTTTGGGAACACAAGAAGCAATATGAAACAATTGCACAGCCAGATACTGAATTCAAACAATCTTAAGTGTGGCTAAGTGGCATGGTTTGCGCACTTGATCAGGAAAATAAATATCCAAATTTTATAATAGCACAGATATTACTCAGAAGAAGAAATTATACTAATTTATTCTTAATTATTTGCTGCCTGTCCAATTGGTAAATGACATGTAGGATTCAGCTGGAGGTAGAATTTTACAAAGCAAGTAACCATGTGTTCTGTTTCTTACTTAGTACCTGCTCTTTCATTTTTAAGGAAGGAAAAGTAGTTAGAGGTCCAACAAGAATGAATGATTTTTATCATTTGGCTTGAGAGGGACATGTAGGAGAAAAAGATGACACGCAATCATTGTATAGTGGTGTCTGTGTTTTGTTTTGTGTTAATAGGGTGATGTCCAATCAAAAAGACACAACAATGTCCTCTGATATTTCAGAGAATACCTGAGCAAATCACGATGGTAAATAAAACATCAAGAGAAATACAACAGCATAGAAGGCCCCAATATTTTCTATCATAGACTGCTCCATGCTCATCTTAGTTTAGACTAAGTATTTCCACTCTTGAAGCACTACTACTGTGAGAAAAGGCTTCTTTCATAGGCTTCTCTGTCCTAAGAACATCACTGGATATGTAGCAGACAACAGGTCCCTAAAATACAGAAAGTCACTAAATAAATTTTGTTTCTTCCTCCCCAAAGCAAATATGTGTTTATATTCTCCTGTACAAAACAAACAGACTGTATCAACATTTCCAAAGAGCTACTTAACTGAAACATCATTTCTGACCAGACTGTAAGGTGCAAGTCAAAGGACATCGCCTGCCTGCGTTGATCAGTGTTGCTGATTCAGATCTTAATGGTTCTGTCTTACTAGTAGAGAGTGAAGAGAAAGGATGGAAGGATGGTGCTGCACTACTCCTATATTCAGTTTTTGCGTTGCCCCAGGCAAAATTCACCTACTTTTGAAAGGAACTAAACACCCTCAAACAAACCAGTTTTGTCATCCACAGTAAACCAACCTTTGCCATACTCATGCTCGTCTGGTGCAGTACTATGAAAGAAGGAGGAAAGTTTCTATTAGAGCAGAAGAAAACGCCAAGTGGGAAACCCAGTTTTGAACTTAATGGTGATCAAAATCAATTTTTAAAGGCCTAAATCAATCGGAGGGTTAGTGTACCATTGCTCCATTTTGCTGTGAAGGCGAGTTATAACAACTCCAGGTAACTTCACATGCTCCCTTTTTTTAAACTTTTTAAATAACAGCAGATGACATTACAAAGGCCCAAGAGCTGTTTCCTTTTTCATATTTCCTTTCTGTCTCATCAGAAACTCTTGACTTAGAAACACTCATTAAAGAGAATAGTAATGTAATTCATTTCTTAAAAGCTGGCTGGGAGGGTGCCATATATATGGTTTTGTAAGACAGATTTTTAGATAGGATATGTCACTGCATTTCTTTTGCTGATTTAAATTACCAGACCTACCTTATTTTAATGTGCTATGGAAATCCAAGCCGATATGTTTTACAACAGCCTTCGCTGTCCAGTTTATCCTGCTGTTCATGTAGCATTTTTAGAATATAAATTGTTGTTTTCTTCTAATTATCAAATGCAAATGGTGTTGACAATAGCATCGTCTATTATTGTATCCTCATTATCATGCATGGGTACTACTGAGGCATTTTTAAGGCCAAGAGTACTTGGTAATTATGCTTGGTAAAACCTTATTATTACTACATGTTTAACATGTCAACCAAGGAAAACAGCACAGTTAAATTAGCATATCTGAAAAATGAAGGTGACTTATAATTATAGCCCATTCCCTCCAATTTTAATCAGATAGCTGAATATTAAGTTCCAGACATTACAGTGTACTACCTTTGTCTGGATCATGAATTCCTATTATGTTCAAAGCGAAGGATGCCCATTGTAAATACATATGAAAGTCTGTATACATACACATATACAGCAATGCAGCATCATCCATAGGACTTCCCAGATGTACCAGCTGCAGTTGCCCAGGTCTTGGCAGGGGGGCTACTGGCTCTGTGGCCAGCAAAACACTAGCAGAACTCTGCCCAGTGGTGAGGGGCGAGGGGAAAAGTGTGAGGAACAGCCCCGCCAGCCCTGAGGGGAGAGCAGGAGGGGGGCAGGAGGGGCTCCAGCCCCGCAGAGGTCCCCCGGAGAGCCCCCGCCGGGGCAGGGGAACAGCCTGAGAGGGCAGGGGCGGCTGAGAGGAGCTGTAAGGGACTGACCGCAGCCCCCCGCTCCCCTGCGCCCCTCGGGCCGGAGGGAGTCAGGGGGAGGAGTCAGGAATGGAGGCGTGAAGGTGAGCCTGGGAAAAAAGGAGTTGAGGTCAGGGGGAAAGTGGTTTAGGGTTTTTTTTGCATTTGTTTTGTACCATCCAACTCTGTTTTAATTGGCAATAAATTAAATTGATTTTCCCCAAGTTACATCTGTTTTGCCCATGAGGTAATTGGCAAGCGATCTCCCTGTCTTTATCTTGACCCACAAGCTGCTTCATCATATTTTCTGCCCTGTCCCGTTAAGGAGGGGAGTGAGGGAGCAGCTGGGTGGGGGTGTCTGGCAGCCGACCAGGGTCACCCACCACACCGTTTAACCATCAAATGTTGGAGAGGTGACTTTACGTTGCTTGTCAGAGACACCACCACCACGTTCAGGCCAATATTGTTGACTAAATGCAGTGTAAAAGCATTAAATGTTTTTTACAAATCTGTTCAAGGGCATCTAAAGAACACCAAATTAATTTGTAAAATAAATTCTACGTAGTCAGCTTTCTACTTCAGGTTTTAACTCCCTGGCTTCAGTATAACATTCACACCCAGAAGAAAACCGGTCTAGCTTTCGTCTGTCCTTGACACAGCCTCTTGGGGTCCCACTGGAATGAAACGTGGAATTCAGACAGCATTCCTCCTCCATAAAAAAAAATGAGAAGATACCATAGGAACCTAATTATGCTGTCCTTTCAGTAAGCAAAGAACACGGACAAGGCTTGAGCTTAGCTCAGTCCCCCTCTAACGAGCACGGAGGAGCTGACTGAATAGCTGTATGTCAGGAGAGGAAAGACACCTCATGGAAGCCAGGAAAACCTCTAACTTGCCTACTCCAGACAGCTATTCTTCAAGTTTGAGCTCAGGCTGCAAATCCAGGATCCAGCACCATTTGCTGAAACCAAGGGCTGAATTGCAGGATTCACTACTCATTTCTATGGCAAGCTACTTGTAAGGTGAACTTTTAATAGTGAGTATGACAACTACCCTGAATTCACACATTATTCTACATTTCAAGAAACCATTTTAAATTGCTCTTCCTGGGATATCTGCATCAGCAGCAACAACACACTTTCATCAAAGCATTATGATTTATCTTCACATCTGCATATTCAATAGTGTGCTGGGAACTTTAAACATGCTGTGTTGTCAATCACCATAAACACAGCGGTAATGCTGCTTTGCAATAAGACAGTCTCGTATTTAGGCCTCTAACAAGATTTGATGGTTTTCATCAAACCTCAAATAACCTACACAATGCACTGAAGATACTGTGCCTTGTCCTTTTACAGATGAGTTAGATTCCTTCACTACTTCTTATCCAGAACTACTCTGGGTAAAGATCACCAAAAAAGCTTGAAGTAAAAAACAAAACTAATCAATCCTTTCATTCAACTATGAATGAAGGACATCCACTCAGAATAAGGAAAATCTGCTATAATATCATTTCTAAGACCATGTGCTATGTAAAATGGCACCTTTCAAGCTTGGTTTTTCTATCTCACTTCTGAATCCATAAATGATTAATGAAGATATATCCAATCAAGTATGTATAATTAAGATCTTTAGTTCCCAGAAAAAAAATGAAGTCAGAAGGTGCTGAAAACAATTAGGAAATAATCAGTATAAATGAAATTCAAGTGGAAAAGGCAATGGCAAANGTCAGGGGGAGGAGTCAGGAATGGAGGCGTGAAGGTGAGCCTGGGAAAAAAGGAGTTGAGGTCAGGGGGAAAGTGGTTTAGGGTTTTTTTTGCATTTGTTTTGTACCATCCAACTCTGTTTTAATTGGCAATAAATTAAATTGATTTTCCCCAAGTTACATCTGTTTTGCCCATGAGGTAATTGGCAAGCGATCTCCCTGTCTTTATCTTGACCCACAAGCTGCTTCATCATATTTTCTGCCCTGTCCCGTTAAGGAGGGGAGTGAGGGAGCAGCTGGGTGGGGGTGTCTGGCAGCCGACCAGGGTCACCCACCACACCGTTTAACCATCAAATGTTGGAGAGGTGACTTTACGTTGCTTGTCAGAGACACCACCACCACGTTCAGGCCAATATTGTTGACTAAATGCAGTGTAAAAGCATTAAATGTTTTTTACAAATCTGTTCAAGGGCATCTAAAGAACACCAAATTAATTTGTAAAATAAATTCTACGTAGTCAGCTTTCTACTTCAGGTTTTAACTCCCTGGCTTCAGTATAACATTCACACCCAGAAGAAAACCGGTCTAGCTTTCGTCTGTCCTTGACACAGCCTCTTGGGGTCCCACTGGAATGAAACGTGGAATTCAGACAGCATTCCTCCTCCATAAAAAAAAATGAGAAGATACCATAGGAACCTAATTATGCTGTCCTTTCAGTAAGCAAAGAACACGGACAAGGCTTGAGCTTAGCTCAGTCCCCCTCTAACGAGCACGGAGGAGCTGACTGAATAGCTGTATGTCAGGAGAGGAAAGACACCTCATGGAAGCCAGGAAAACCTCTAACTTGCCTACTCCAGACAGCTATTCTTCAAGTTTGAGCTCAGGCTGCAAATCCAGGATCCAGCACCATTTGCTGAAACCAAGGGCTGAATTGCAGGATTCACTACTCATTTCTATGGCAAGCTACTTGTAAGGTGAACTTTTAATAGTGAGTATGACAACTACCCTGAATTCACACATTATTCTACATTTCAAGAAACCATTTTAAATTGCTCTTCCTGGGATATCTGCATCAGCAGCAACAACACACTTTCATCAAAGCATTATGATTTATCTTCACATCTGCATATTCAATAGTGTGCTGGGAACTTTAAACATGCTGTGTTGTCAATCACCATAAACACAGCAGTAATGCTGCTTTGCAATAAGACAGTCTCGTATTTAGGCCTCTAACAAGATTTGATGGTTTTCATCAAACCTCAAATAACCTACACAATGCACTGAAGATACTGTGCCTTGTCCTTTTACAGATGAGTTAGATTCCTTCACTACTTCTTATCCAGAACTACTCTGGGTAAAGATCACCAAAAAAGCTTGAAGTAAAAAACAAAACTAATCAATCCTTTCATTCAACTATGAATGAAGGACATCCACTCAGAATAAGGAAAATCTGCTATAATATCATTTCTAAGACCATGTGCTATGTAAAATGGCACCTTTCAAGCTTGGTTTTTCTATCTCACTTCTGAATCCATAAATGATTAATGAAGATATATCCAATCAAGTATGTATAATTAAGATCTTTAGTTCCCAGAAAAAAAATGAAGTCAGAAGGTGCTGAAAACAATTAGGAAATAATCAGTATAAATGAAATTCAAGTGGAAAAGGCAATGGCAAAAAAAAAAAAAAGTTAAACTGATTTATGTCATGAACCTCTGATTTTCCTCAATAAATTCTCCTTAAATTTAACAAACTGAATTTGTATTTTTTAATATCTTCCTGAATTAAAAAAAAAATCCACCAAAAAAAAAAAGAAAACCAAATACTTTTCACTTCTGTTATTTTTATTCTCAGGATTAATTTCATTAAGCCACCCTTAATTTAATTTACAAAGTTAACTTTTATGTTCAATGCAGGTTGCCAGGATAGTAGGCTGAATGTGTGAAGAATTAATTTTTTCTTATAAATGAATGAACAAGATTGGAGGAAGATAAAATGAATGACTAAGTGATTGCAGTTAACCAAAAAGTTCCATTTTGCTCCCTTATGGAGGATGATGGAATATCATTTTATTGAACTCCATTATCCTAATGAGAAGATATTCTATGCTTGATCTTAGCCAAAAGGCCGGAGAAGATATTTTAATGACTTACTGCTTCTGCTTAATAGGGAGATTTCATAATTACTGAAGCTACATCTGTTTGATTAATGAGCCTTTTCCAGCACCCACACTGCTTTCAGTTTGGTTGACAATATACACTGGAAGCACATAGGTGCTTTTCATCCTCTACATGTGTATAAGTAAAACATTATTGAGAAGAAAAATAAGGAGGACCACAAATAGGACAGCATAATTCTGGTTTTTATTACTATAAGCAAAAGTTCGCAAATTTTCCCTCCATTTCTATTCTTATACAGAAGATCAAGTTTGCAATAAACATTTAAGTAAAACTTGAAGTGAACTTTATGGCCCATCTTATGGGCATCTTGGGATGGGTTGCAATCAACTAGAAAAAAAAATCAACACAGGAAATACATAAACAAAGGAACACTGATGTTGTGTTATTATAAATGTGATATCCACACATAATATCCACTTAAGAAAAGGACTACAGTTATTCTCAAGTTGGTTTTCACACTTTTTCACAAATATTCTTTAGAATATGAAGTTGTGACATGCCTTATGTCAAAATTCCCAAGAGGAATTTAAATTTTTAAGCCCACTGTGTGATACTTGATGCTCAGAAATCATAAATGAAGACCTATTAATTAAACCACATGCTTAGAGGTCTCACATGTAGTCTTAGGAAAAAAACAGATTAAAAAAATTGGGAAAATAGTGCAAGAAAAACATTCAGGACTAATAGAACGTTCCGCAGGCAAGAAGTTAAAGAAAAATGCTTGCTAAATAACTAATGAACACAATTGGTACCTTAGTTCAAATAAAAGAAGATGGTATGCTCATATCTGAATAGCTGATGTAAAGGTATTTTGTATTTACATAATGAAAGAAGGTATTGCACCACTATTGCATTATCCTGACCTCAAATCTAAGTTCATTAAGAGAGTTCACTGCTGCAAAAGTCCAAACCATTCTTGAAACTCTCTGAGTGTAAGTAAGTTTTACTGCCCCAACTGCTAATTCCTTATTAGAGCTATTTTAATGAAAAAGGCCTTTTGTTTTCAAATAAAAACATTGATTCAAAATATGTTTATACATTGTATTTTACATTATTCTTAATTCACATGCACTGCATTACCTTTCGTATCACGGTAGCACAAGAATTCACCATGTCATACCTGTTCTGTTATTTGTAATATGATAGGGAAGCAGAGTTGTCAATCTGTTAGTGAGCCAGCTCTGAGACATGTTTCCTGAATTCTTATTATTTCTCGGCTAATACCTGGTCATCAACACAAATAATTAGTTTTTTTGATGTGACAATGGTAAAATACCATGATTTGGAAAAAATGGTGTTCAAATCATTTAGAGGTGAAGCATACTGCACTTCAGTATGGGCAGCAAGAAGGCTCAGAAAAACCAAACCCACGTAGCACTTACGAAAACTGATTTATTGGGGTGAAAAAGCATTTAGCAATCATTTAATGTTTAGGAAAGAAAAGGCTTGCCATTGAGCAATATGCAAGCTATTAGGCCGGAAATATAATTTCCAGGTCAGTGGTTCCAACTCATGAAGCCAATCCACCCATTTTATACCTCGAAAACATGAGAAGCCATTTGCAACCTTAGAAGGAATACCAAGTTCATCTCTCTTCAAAATTTGTTCCAAACTTGAAATGGTTGTAGAAATATTTCCTGAAGCATTCTGAGGGGTGTTGGATAACCATATTTCAAAAACCCCAGTAAGAATTTTTGCCATCAAAGTGTCAGATTTTTTGCTATCTCCATATAAAACAAGAAATACTTTTTGGTGGAATTCTTTATATTTGGTGCAATGGGTGGACTTCACTATTCCCTTCAGGTGTCTGCACTTGTGTTTAGGGGGAAGGGTCAGCCATCAGCCATTGTTCATAAAATAACTTCAATATATATAAATGTATAGAGACTCCTGTTATACTTATCTACAGTCTTTTGAATGACAGCACTGGCTGCACACTGTTTTACCTGAAAAAATTAGAGCTTGGGATTTCAATTTCAACTGAGGTAAATCAGTCTCCACTAATCAATTTCCTTCTGTGTCCGAATGTGATAGTATATTGACTGAGACACAGATTTCGTGCAGCATTTCACATAGAAATTTCAAGTTACAATAAAACAATGAGAGACAGCCTAACTTTTATGCTTTCATTTTATCAAGAGAAAATGCTTAGTCTCTACAGGTGCCTCACAAAACAACACACCACCTGCTCAGGGACCATATAAGGAAAATGCTTCGAGATATTTCTCAGTTGCAGAAAGCCAGGTTGATTGCTGTCAGCTTCCAGACTAAGTTTATGAATGGATAGGCTGCGTGTTTGGAAAAGTGCCCTCTCCACAGCAGTGTGAAAGACACACACAAAGAGCATCGAATTCTGCCTCTGAAACCTAAGCATCATTATTGACTTCAGGGGAAGACAGAAGTTTATCTAAAGAAGCGTAATGAGAGCATATTTGAGCTTTGTGCCAATATTGCAGTTTTCAGTCATGATTACATAGCAATTAGCTCACTATCCTTCTGCTTTTCAGTTCTGATCAGTCTTTATGATAGTTTATTATATTTGCCTGTGGATACAAGGAAAATGACTCCTGCATAAGGGAAAACGGAAGGCAGAACAAGTGTAAGCAGGAAACAGACCATCAATAATTGAGCTAAGCAGCTCAGAATAATATTACTAATACAGTTACAGTCTTTAAGTTTAGACGTACTAATTCATAATTCAAATTTACTAAGTCTTGTGAAATCAATGTCGTTTCAACAGCATGAAGACACGGTTTCATCACAGCTAGTACCCTTGCAAGCAGGGCAAAAGAAAAACAATTAATAAGTGAGGAATAAGTCATCAGCAGAAAAATGTCTAGGGTTGGGTAACACTGACGCAGTTAAAACTTCCAAGACAGTAACTACTTATCCTAGGCAGCTCAGTGCACATCATACCAGGCATCCCTGGAAGTAAAATTATATGCTGGTGTGATTTGTGCTAGAGAACTGCAAAAAAAAAAAAACCCAAAACCAAAACCCCCCAAACCAAACCACCACAAAAAAACCCAAACCCCAAACCCCAAACATAACAAAAAAAACCAACAAACCCAAACCCCCCAAAATCAGCTAGGCATTAAAATGCACATTCTCTATGGACAGGGCACAGAGAAGGGACCAGTAGGGCATACTTGCCAAGTGAGATACAATTGTAAATAGATAGCAAACTTTTTGTTCAGGATTCCCAGCTGGACTTTTTTTCCTCATAGTCATGACAGAATTAAGCCCTGAGGTTCTTCTGTTGGCCTAAGATGACCTAAAGGACTCTGGATACTCATGGGACTGCTGGTTGAGCTTCACCATGATGGTTTTCTAAAAAAGTGAGAACTAAAAATCACAAGAAACTGAAAAACTTTGTCATTTGCAAAATATGGAGAAAGATTATTATTATTTACTAGAAATTTGCCAATGAGAATTAGAAAAGTAACCTAATGGGTAGAAGGATAAGACCGCAAAAGAAACAAAAAGCTCTCTACCAAGAACTACTGAATTCAAGAACTTGTTCTACTGTGTGAAAGTCAGAGCCAGGCTTTTCCCCCAACTCATTAGCTTTCCATAAATCAAAAATAAAATTTCAAAAGACATAATCCAGTGATAATATACCTGTGTTGTGCACTTGTGATTCATTACAGGCAGCTCTAAGAACTAGTTTTAATCCTTTTTGCCCTTGACAACACATATGTATATGGGTAAAAGCTCCCTCTAGTGATGTTGCTTGTTCAAACCAAGAAAAGACAAAACATGTTTTCATGGAAGTGTTAGCAGAGCTCGACTTTCATAGATGCTACATAAGCATTCGGTATTCAGTAGCAACGAATTTTACATGATCAAAAAATTTGCAAATTATTATAATTTTAAGATTCCTACTCATTTTTTTAAAAAATATGTATTTTTTCTATGTTCTATTGTCCCGCATGATGGTATGATATTACTGAACACATTTGTAAGGATTTTTGACGTGGAAACTGAACAACATCTGATTTTTCCCTTATTTGCACTGGATTTGTCAACCACAAAAATCCACTGGCTAGATGCATCATATAATCATGAAAACTGACAGATACTATGAAAGAAATGATGCAGAAAGGAGAATGTTAAACATGTTAGAGGAAGCATGATCAAGATGAGTACAGAATTGTTTTTTTCATGTCTGTACCAACAGCTAGTTAATAAAACAGCCCACAACAATAAAATGTGAAAAGTGATTGTTAAGGATATTGTAGGTAAAAAATAAAACAATATAAAAATATATATAAAAAAAAATCAGTGAGTTATAAAGCCAAGCCAGAATAGAAAGCAAAGACAAAAAAAAATTATTAAGGCACAAAAGGAAGTAGAGACATTTTAGTGAAAGAAACTCACAGGGAATATGAATCAACAAAACAGAGAACCTCAGTGGAAATAAGTTACAGTCATAAGAGAAAATGACTTAATAAATGTAGTTTGATAGGTCCATAAATCTCTGAGCTCCATGAGAGTCAATAATTTTATTTATTTATTTAAGGAAAACAAATGTTTGTTTTGATTTGATGGAATCAATATGGGGGTTTCAGAAAGCAAGAGGCCACTGGGACTATTAATAATAAAAGCTAAGAATTACCCAAAGAATATCACAAGCTCAAGAGTGCCAACCTGCCAACATATGGGTAACTTTAGTAACAATTTAAGAAGCAAGTCACATCAAGAAAGAAAGAAACTTGGACAGTGCAACTCTTCTAATGAAAGGCAGATCTTCCCCTTGATGGGAGCCCCAACCAGTTAGGAGCACACAATGGTTGCAAATAGAAACACAGAAAAGGAACTAGAAATCCCACAAAACTGAGCAGATCTAAATCAAAACACTTTAAAGTCAGCATATTCTCGTTTGCCTTTACACTGTCTGCAAAAACTATTCTCTTTATCAAACAGAGAAATACTCCATATTTAAAGCTTAGTCACCTTTAATAGGTAATGGATCTTGAAGAATAAAAAAAGCCCACACCCTCACTCCTCTTTTAATAATGTGAGAGGATAGGATTGCCTTTTTTTCCCTAGCAAGTCTTTTGGTTTTTAAACGGCAATGGAAAAATCTCTGTTCTTTCTGGATCTTTCCCTTCTAATGCATTTACTAATTGTCTGTTTTGCTGTTGTGCACCTGCTAATTCATCTGGGTTAATTTGTCTCTATTTTAACAAAGAATGAAAATCGTAATCAGCAAAAATCCAAATCCTTAATTGGGTTAGAAGTCCCTAACTAGTTGCTTAATGAAAGAGCTGAAACTTGTGATCCGTAATTCAACAAAAAAAAGTTTAGGGTCTTTTTGAGGAAAACATTTAAACAACCTTTTCATTATTTCTGTATCTACCATGCCTAGTTGCAACAAACACACATTTTAAGTGTCAGATGCCACAAGTTTCATATGACAGAGTACAACAGTCTTTATACCTACACACCAAGCAACAAGTACAAGAGGCCCTCGTCAGAGCATTTATGATTTGCAGAATTACAAGACAAACTGCTCCAAAGCAGAGCAGTTGAGTATTCTTGAATCATCAAGGCTATACAGTGGCATTGTCTTTATAATGGTGCACCTGCACATTTTCTCAAATCATAAACATGCCTAAATACAGAGCACCTAAAAATGGCCTGTTCTTTGGTAGAGTTACACTATCAATTCCCAACACCTATAGTCACCAATAACCAGTTTGGCAGAACAAGGAAAGCTCCACTTTCCAAATTACAGAAAGATACCCATGTTACAGAAATATGCCATAAGTAAAGCCATTATTTCTGGCCTCATTGGATTAATTTCTGTTAGTGTATGACTACAGCTTTCAGCGATCCTACTTTGCATATATGCAAATACTAAACTTATTTGAAATGAGAGTTAAGAGGAACATACCATGTAAATCTTAACCTGTCAGCAAGAAATTTTATCCTTGTACTGGCAATGAAATTTGGTGTCACTGACATAAACGGCTTCTTGATAGAATTCAGACACAATGGCAAAAGTGGAAAAACTACATGGTGTTTTGTCTGAGGAAGCAAAATACCATATGTTTCAAAATTTGTTTAAATAAGACTGACAAGGGAAATAAAAAAAAAAAGGTGGAAGTTGGACAGAAGGGTCACTTTAATAGCAGTGTTTGTGTTAGCAAAATGATTTATGTTCACGAGGCCTGAAGAGATTTTATGCATAAACGGTTGCAAAGGCAAGCATGGAAAAGACCTTTGGGATAAAAGCCCTCAGGGTTCTTATCGAAAATACTGATGTCCCAGCCCAGTACCTACATTTATCGTGAGCCAATACGTGCAGCCTACCATTTGCAACAAACAGAATTCAAACACTTTAATTAAAAATCAGAAACTCACCATGCAAAACAGCCAATTCCATTTCATTCACCTTGAGCTATCTATGTTAGTGATAATACGCAGTATTTTAATCATTGCATCCACAGAAGAATGAGCTAATTCTACTTTTGTACTGTAAACAAGTCTTCAAATAAGGGGAGGAAACAAGGCTGAACTGGAACGCACTACAAACAATGCAATTTGAAAAGCAAAAAGGATTGAAATTTAGTGTGATTTTAAGTATAATTATAGTCCAAAACATGTAAAAATTTTATCTTCTCATTAAGGGATAGTACTTTCTGTGTAGTCTGATAACTTCTACTAGTATTGCAATCCAGAGAAATAGAGCACGATCAAGATGAACGTTTAATTTATGCAATAGGCAGTAGAAACATTAACCAGAGCTCAGATTTAATAAGATTCTTATGAACTAAGTTTAAGCACAAAAATCTTCCGGAAAAAAGGCAGTGGGATAGCTAACATGCTAAAACCAAAGCAGGCAACTTAAATTTTAATGACTCAAGTGCTTGCTTCTGATTTCAGAATCTTCTATTCTTAGTGGGATATTTGAGCCAAAAAGTCATCCAGCTGGATGCTCAAAACTGGCAGTCAAAAACACCTTTTCCAGTTTCATACAACTATGTACAATTTAGCATAGAAAAAAACCCACACGGTTTACTTTAATCCCATTGCACCATTTCTGCAACTAATTTGCAGAGGATAGTTACATTTATTGGAGGCGCAGAGGAAGTAAATCACGTGGCCTAATTTCAGTTGTAGTCCAAAATGAGATATCCTCTAGAAACACTGAATTTGTTTGTTATAAAAAGTTGCAAAAGCACCGGATCTTCATTTCAACTTTGAATTAACATGTCAGAACTCTTTAGTAGAGCTCGTTTAAATTAAAACTATGTTCTGATTTGGCACACCATTACCTTTTAAAGTGTGTTGCCTGTTGATAACAAACCTGCATTTATAAGTCTGTTTTCATCCAAAATCCCAGTCCCTACTAAATGATCATGCATGTTATTTATACATAAGCAACATCACAGTCCCCAGCGAAGCAGAGCCATGGGTGGTGTGAGACACAGCGGCTGCTCAGCAGAGCACAGCACCACTACCAGTTAGGAGTGCAAGGGAGGAGGAATATTAAGTTTATTTAGTTTGACTTATAAATAAATAAGGAGGGGGGGGAAGGAGAAGGGGGGGAGAAGAAAGCCGATCAGACACATTCAATGTTTGCAAAAATTTACATAATGTTGATAGAGCATTTTACAACCACCACACAAGACATGGGGGGGAAACCCAACATAAAAAACTCTAAACTTCATAAAATACAGTATTTGCTTCACACATTTCAACCAGTTAGTACTTTTCCTTCGTCCCAAAGGTCAGAGAAAGCAACACAACACCCTGAAGCTAGCTATATAATTAAAAGGTGTCATAAAAAATGTACTAGCAGCCCTTTCTTTCTTCTGTAATTCAGAGGAGTCACTTCAGGTACCTCTACCACTTAGCAACTCCCACTCAATGGGATGGAGAACAGCTCTCAGGCAGAGGGATCTACGGTCACAATCGCACCTTATAAACGGGGATGGTACACAACAGAAAACAACTCAGCGAATGCAATCCAGGACGCCTTGGTGTCGTACGCTTCAGTAAGCAACACCCCATATCACAAATCCTGCCTTCTGAACGACTCTAAGGAATATGACTTTATAAATAACATCACCTCAATCAGAGTTTTCAGTCAGAACTGTTATCTGCATTTTTCACACAAAAGAAGCCAGTTTCCAAGTTAAAAGGAATTTCTAATGCAATGTTTTGTAAAAGCAAAGAAGGATTTTTTAAAAGTATATTGTACTAAAAAATAGTATAATTTTTCTCCTTTACCCTTCCTGATCCTATCAGAAAAAGCCATTCTATTTTATTCTACACTGATTTTTGTGCTGCCTTATGACTGTAATGTTATCCAGTGCCATATCAAGCAATGCACTAACATTCATCATTTGCGACTCATTTTTTCATTCTTCACCTAAAAAGAAAAAAAAAAAAAAAGAAACAAAACCCAACGAAATAGGGTGAGCATAAGACTGTGTTTTCTCTTGGCAAGATTTTGATTTTGCTCAAGAAATGAACCTAAAAGAACCTGGCAAAAGAAAAGCTGACAGCAGAAGGGAGACCTTTGATTTTAATGCCACAGTTCACTGATTAGCAGTGCATAATCGATGACAGGATAGATGCCACTGTGGGAAACTCTCTGTCATGGTATGCCACCTCTAATGAGAGGACTGCTTCTTTCAGTAACACTATATTATTGACTTGGACTATAGTTTAAGAAAGATCAAATCAGCTCAATTAGGATGCTCATTTGTATTCAAGCCGCGCCACCCAGAGTTCAGTTACTAGCACTTTGTTCCTGAAGATAACAAAATGTTTGTGCATAATGTATCTTTTCATCCTTTAAATTGTAAAGGTCATTGGATGGGAAGGTATTGCTTTTCTGACTGCTGTTCTTCCACAGCCATTTCATTTTAATCTCCGTACATCTATCATAAGCTATTGACATAGGAAAGCGAGGTAAGAGCAGTTGCTATTTTTAATTCCCCCCTCCTGCTACTTGTATTCAAAGTCATACATAGCAACAGACATATCCTTCCCTATCTGAAATAAATATGGACTCATTTACAGACTTGGTAGAAATTTTCTACCCATAAAATCATTTCCTCTGGGAGAAGTGAATTAATAGGTCTTTATATTCAGCAGGAGTAATTTTCTTTGGTTCTGTTTTGCCTGATCATAAAGGCCAATGAACATCTATACCTATTCTGTATATGAACATATTCCTTCACATCCATATAGTAAAACACACACAGTCAAATATTTGGTAGGGTCCAGTGCAAATCACCAATGAAAAAACACCAGATACATTTTTTCACAAGACTACTCTGTTATTGTTCAGTCGAGGTGTGCAAGTATTTGGGAGGAGAGTGTTGTTTCATCAACTGAGCTAAGAGTAGCAGCATTTTAAGTCATTCCAAAACATTTTTGAAATGTTTGTCCAAGTTACCCTTATTATAGAAGTAAAATGTTCCCCTCACTCCAAAATAAACTGTTGCATATTTCAGGGTGGCAGACTTGACATTCACAAGCACGCACTCTT
Organism: Anarhynchus alexandrinus; assembly: GCA_008711295.1. Taxonomy (NCBI): domain Eukaryota; kingdom Metazoa; phylum Chordata; class Aves; order Charadriiformes; family Charadriidae; genus Anarhynchus; species Anarhynchus alexandrinus. The sequence continues at coordinate 98,607 of VUYV01000423.1, read as the reverse complement.
TGCACAACTGTGCTGTCTGGAGGCATCTCATTCTCCACCAAGGGGCTGTAGGCGTGAGTTCAAATATAATTGCTGCCCATTTTAGAGCCAGGATTCAAACTTCAATAAAGTATATTATTTATTTTTGTATTTATTTTGTATGCTACATTTGCATTACCTTTTCATCAGGACAAGCCACATAGCCTCTTACGATGCTTCTGGTGAGCTAGACTCACATTCCCCCTGCTTTCCCAGGGTGGGGCTGCTCATGTAAATCCAGTTCCACGACTAAGACTCATCTCCGTTGGTCATGCGATGGATACACAGAAAAAGGTGATCCAGCTTACGAGCTCCTACTTGACAATGGCTTTCCAGCCCTTGCAGCCCTGGAAGCAGCTCAGAACAGGCCAAATGAAGCTTGCTGGTGGAATTTATCTGGCCTCAGTGGCATGATTTTAGTCAATCATCAGCCCATGTGATTAGTCAAAGCAGCAAAGCCACAAGGAAATACAATATCCAACAGTATATTCTTGAAGTAGCATTGCTACATACGTACAAGTGGGATGTTTCCAGAGTGAATAAAAAAAACAAAGGAAGAACTCTCCTTCCAATACACTCTGCTTGTGTATCTGTTTTTGATATTTAAACATATTCTTGAAGCAAAAGTTTCTCGACATAATGTGCCGGTGTTTCTTGTCTTCCCCTAAAACATTCCTTGCATAGGATTCTTGTTTCTTTTTGTACAGGTGCCTCAATATTATAGTCTGTAGCACTTGTGGTTATTAAAAAGTCAGCCTGGAAGTTTCTTTCAAGAGTCCCGAATGATTGGATATTACAGTGATATTGGAAATATGCAAAATAAGTGTTTCTTTATATTAGGACCACTACTTGAAAGGACACACACATATGCTAATCTTTGGGAAACAGTCATGCCTTTAAACAGAAGGTTACCACTGTCTTTTAAAATTAAGCAGATCTTTACTGACACTTTGAATTTAGGTCTACGATTATTCTGAGCAATAATATGAGACAGTCCCTGTTATGAAATCATCGTCTATTATGTAATAGCATTTGCACCATGTAAGCGAGTTACATAGCATAAAGCATGACAACAAAATGAGACTGATTATGTAGCTCAGTAATGTCTGTAATAAAGTGAGAAATAATGCCCATTCTTCTATTTTAAGTGAATTCAGATGCATCATAGCATCTAAAACAAAGATGACAGGTATTAAAAAAGACAGAAACATCTGAAATGTGAGCGGAAGCACCTAAAAACTCTAGAAATAACTCTTCATATTTTCTGGGACCTAATAAGTATCTTCTGTTCTAGAAGACACCAGAGATAACTGAAGACCCTTCACATAAATGAGACTTAAAAGTCAAGATTCTGCCTGTTCTGTTTGGATGGTACTAGCAATAGAATATAATTTTATTTACAATATTTGCAATAGTTGACTATTTCAACTATTTTATTGTATGTAAAATTTATGTATGCACCTATATTTGAAAAAAGAAATATTATCTTTATTTATAATTTTAGTTTTAGAATACCTTACAAATGACATCATCTACCATTGCCATTGAGTGAACAGCAGAACTGCCGGTCTGCTACTTGTCATGCAAATGCAACTGAATTGCTCCGTAGCCATTTACACTTCCCTGGCCTTCTCAGACGAGAACTATAATTTCACGGTTTTCATATTTATTTATATAAAATATAGCACCTTTCCAGTATATACAGAAATTACTTTAATGTTTCTTTCTAGCCATTTTAAGGTTTTTTGTTCCTAATTAACAGATAGTTTAGGTAGGAACATCATAAAATATAAAATGTTTTACTTGTTTTACTGATTGTTATTTCAATAAGCTAATAACAAAATTTAGTAAATAAAAATTGAAGGCCAAACAAGTGATCTGATATCCATGTCTAAAATTTCATTCTGGTTCTATTCCCGATAACTTGGTTTTGGATACAGCAGATCTTCGAAAAAGCAGCCAATTTTGGTGCATGGCTTTACTCAAAGAAATTTGAGTAGTTTGTTACAATGGCAAATCACAGACATTACGAAACCTTCTCAAGTGAATTCATCTTTTTCCAGTTTCAGCCACTAGTTATGTCTGGTACCTCAAGTCAAAATACTATACTATACATTTGCTTGCTCTGATTACAATATCAGGGGACTCTAGCAGATTTTAGCTTCATCCATGGGGAGCTCAGGCTGACCTGACTGTCTGGTATGATACACAGAATTTTTCCATAACCACTGCCTTTTTAACAATCCCTCATCCTATCGTAACATCACTGTGTTTGTATAGACATCATGGTTCTTTTGGCTACAAATACACTTTTTCTCCTAAAAAAGGAGGCATGATTTAGCATAATACAGGTCATTTTGCTTAATTTACAAGTTTTGCCAACAGTGATTACAAAATTGACTGTTTTCTTCAGTGATTTGGAAGGTCACCAGCAAGACCTACTACCCTTTCTATGAAATCCCACTGGAAATATCCTTGTTCCCCTCTTATCGCCACATCATTCAGTGATTGTTCTCTCATGGAAAGCATACTTTAAGATCATTAATCATTTAGTTTTTAAAGCACTGAATAAATATTCTATTGATATCTTACAGTACATTGCTGTTGTATAAAGCATAACACACTTGCCTTTTTTCCGTTCTGGTTAGACCACCCCAAGCCCTTTGAGACAAGTATTCATTCTCAGAGTTTGATATAATGAAGATGCTACTCTAGCTGGATGATAGATAGTGCTAAGCAAACTGCACTCTTGTAATGACCAATGAAACAGAAACTGTACAAAGAGCAAAAATATGAACAAGAAAAAGACTGATCATTCATAGGTAGATGTAGTGTTTTATCCCCAAATAAACTGGATTGTTTCCTTCTAGTAATGAAAAAATACCTGTATTATCATTTAGCTTTTCCTGTGCCCAGAAAGTACTCTGGAAAAAAAAAGATACCATTCTGCATGTGATATTTATTCATACATGTGAGCACTCCCAATTCCTGATGGAGACGACGGACAGCTAGTGCAACTTGGGACATAGCTGTGACTGTTCTAATCCACATAGATGAGTTAGTAGCTCTTCTGTGTCTTTCTCCTCACTCTAGTTACTTCTCATTTTAGACCTCAGTATAGAGTATGACTGGTACCCCTGCTCCTGACCCTGGTAATATGGTTGGCATAATCAACACTATTTTCAAAGGCAAACAGGCTTAATATATAAGTGTGCTGATCATGTATCACCCACTTATCTCTTACCCTTCTCACCACTGTGGTTGCCACCATGATGTGATGACCCCTGTTTATAAAACAGACAAACCCCATCAGCACTGTGACAAGACTATTTGCCCACCAAGCATTGTCGTCAGGATGTGGTGACACCTATTATGGAATAGGGAAGTATAACAGCACATGAAATATTGCCTATAAAAAAAATCAAGCAGCTGCAAGTCCCAGGGACTCGGACCTGAACTGCTGCTGGATGGCAAAACCCGCGATTCCCCTGGTGGTCAGGGACTCCTCCACCATCATCGTCTTCCTTAGAGGACTGAGTGACTCACATTCTTTTAGGTAAAGTCTGAGTCTAGATGATGATTATTGTATTGCATACTGATTATTAAGAATTTAACTTGATCTACAAAGGGTCCAGGTGAGTAGAAGTCCAGGTAACCAAAACCTCTAGATTATAAGAAAGTTGCATTAATTACTAGAAATTATCTTTAACTGAAAGCTATAATAATTGCTAAAAGTTCTACGTAACAGTAAGCTACACTGCTAGAAATTGCTGATAACAATAAGCTATGCCGATTATTAAAATTTTATGCAATAATAAAGCTCTAATTATAACTACAACCCTGTGGCCAGTCCTCATTCTATGAAGGATCCCTAAAAGAACTTGCCTGTCCCTGTAGTGTCAGGTGACATGGGGCAAGGATAAAAAGCAAATATCCAATGTCATGTAGGATTCCACAAATTCAGTTAAACTGCTTACTACCTATTTTCTGTTAAGTCTTCATTTAAAAAAAAAATAACGATGTACTCAGTTAAAAAGAAAAATGCAATCTCTGTATTATCTCAAGAACTAGCAAAAGAAGAGCTTAGAAAGAAATGCAAAAGATGTTTAAATTACTTTCATATCTGACTAATGAAATCCTAGATTTGTTAGTAGTTATCTTTGAGAAGTTGTGTTAACAGAGTACTAAAAAGATATGTCAAAAAAAAAGCCCACATGGTGTTTATACTTAAAAGAGGGAAAACATGCAGAAGGAAAGGAATGATGACCTAGTAATTTTATCCTCGATTCCTAGAAAAATAGTGACAAGTATTCAAATAATTTTAAAGTTCCCAACAAGCAAGGTGACAGCAGCCAAACTGTATTTGCCAAGAACAAACCCTACATATGTACAAAGAATGTGTATATAACAGTATATCTTTTGTCTTCCTTTCTAGAAGTAGTAGAAAAATGCTCTAAATCAAGACCTCAGAACAACTTTGAGGACTCGTGTAATATTCTCATAAGTAACCAGAGAAAACAGCAGGAGAAAGCAAGCAAAATATATTAGAAGCGCTTACATACACTTCTGTATGTGTAGTTAGCACAGACAGATATCCGAAATAGAATTTAATGGTCTCCCCTGAGTTAAGGGATATGCAAAATCATCACCGATGATAAGGGTAATATAAGGAAAAAGATTGCTATTAAGCCCAGGTATGATATAAAGCTGGCTTTAGCAAATAAGTTGGAAGGAAAGAATCTATCAAACTGAACAAATTATCTAAGAAACAAGACAGGTATAAGAGCCATACATATAAGCAGGAATAATCAGCTGCTCTAGCATAAGATGGGGAAGTATTGGTTAACAGCAGCTGGCCAGAAAGCAAAAGTATCACAGGCTGAATAGGAATCAGCACTTTCATCCTATTAGGAAAAAAACAATTCTGACTGGTACGTATGAACAGAAGGATTGTAGCCTTTTCTCTACTCCTCAGAAGTGGCAAGGTCTCAATAATACTGCTGTATCTCACTGTGGGCATCACACCTCAATGAAGAGGTGGAACATCAGAAGAACAGTTCAGGACAGAGCACTGTGAATGATGCAAAATGCAGAAAACATGGTCTGTGTGGAGTGACTGAGTGAAGGAGGCTTGCTTAGCTCTGAAGAGGAGAGAGAGGCAGTTACATCTTTCCTAAATTTTAAGGGACTGCTGAAATAGTTGTTATTTTATGCCCATGGTACCTACTGTAAGTAGTTACCAGCTTCCATTGGGGTAAGGAAAATTCAAATAAGATTGGGGAAAGAAAAAAGTTTAAATGTAAGCAGTTAAAAGTAAGTAAGTGTAAGCAGACAGCCTGGGAAGCTCTGGAGAACCCACCATACACGGTCTTGAGCAACACCCCTGAGAAAGAGTTGCCTAAAAATAAGTATCTCCTCCTTGGGGCAAGGGGATGGCCAGGATGCCCCTTCCAGCCTTACGACTAATTCTGCTATCTGGCATGTGTACAAATGACAAAAATCAATAAATGCTTCCACAGAAAAAACAATAAGGCAAAGAATTGTGATAACCATATAATTTTACTTAAACCAGTTCTACTCGCAAGTAAAATGGCTGAAGAAGTGATGGAGAGTATAACACTTTCTTTTTTGTTAGACGTAACAGAGGAGGATACGATCTGCAGAAGAGCATGGCCATTGCTGACATGAGAGCCTCGATCTTCATGGTAAAGTGGAGTAACTTGCTGGTTTCAGTCACACTTCAAGGAGAGTCTTGTTATACTTGCCACTAATTTTGTCTCCTGCTGACAGTTTCAGCGGAAATGCGAGAGGTCTGAGTGAGCGGGTTTCTTTGCCTCATCATGCTGGAGACCAGGGATGTGCCAACGCAAAGAAATTCACCTTGGGAAGTTCAGAGCAGCAACCCTGTGCCTTTCTCTAGTTCACTAAATTTAAAAAGAAAATAGGCTTCAGAAGATTTTAATCCTTAGTGCCTCTACGAAAATAGCCACATGTCTGTGAAACTGTCAGTAAGTTTTGTAGGGGTGTGTGTGTAAATAAACCAGGCCGGAGCTGAGCAGAACTGTTCCTGAACTCACTTTTGGTATTCAAAATGAACTAACAATAATTGAACTTCGAATAAAAAAAAAAAAAAAGTCAGAACAGGAGGTCTAAATGCACAAAAGGAGGCAGATAAGGAGACTATAACACCAGCACTGCTCTACCACCGTCTCACCTCCCAAATTCCCCTTTAAAAACCTGCATCCGTAGCTGGACATAATTTATGGCTACCTAAAGTTGCTTTTTCTCTGATCAGCACTCACAAGCCGCAGTGAAAAATCCAGCTCAGCTCTTCCCTTTTATGTTAAATTGTCAGGAAAAAACAATAATAGAGTTATCTCTCTTCTTGAATCAGCATCTTGGCTTCAGTTTGGATTAAAGTACCCAAACAATGCAAATGCTGAAAAGCAACATGAAAAAAGAAAAAACAAAGTAGTAAATGCTTCTACATAAACTCTGTAACACATACGAAACTCACCTGAAAGATATGAGGCTTAAATTTGCCATGTATCTACAAAATGGTAATTTCTGGAGAAAATAAAATAATCAAATACTAGAAAGACAGACATTTCTGTTTGCAACTACAAGAGCAACTGCAAGAACAGCCTGTTACTAACAGATTAATGAATAAGCTTTCTGTTTGCCACACAAGAGGTTGATTCTTCTTTGAATAATACTAATACTATGAAGAAAAGTAAATGAAGAAAAGAGATTCCCTTCTTATCAAGGGGTAAAATAAAGTGAAACACATTTGAATAGGAAATAAAATAAATACCACTCTTCCACAGTACAGACACTGCCACAGAAAGCAACCTTCTAAGCAAGTAGCTTGCAAAGAAGTAAAAGAAAAGGAAAATAGATTTCTATGCTGAAAGCTTCCATTATTTATTCACTTTTATTCAGATTGTACGGTCCCTATGGGGACAAATTTTAGCAGGTAATTAACTGTCAAATAATAAATTAAACACGAAAAGGAGAAATATTTGTGAAGACATTTATTCCCAGCAAAGTAGGAACAATTAAGCAATTGAATGATAACTAAAGGCTTGGTATTCTCTTTCCCTGGTGTGAAAATCTCCTCTGTATTCACTTGCAGTGGGACTGCAAGGCTCTTGGGCAGGGGTGTAAAAAGACCTAAGTATTTTCTGCTAGAGCTTTGCACAGAGCATCAGTGATTATAAAAGTTCCCAAATGCCAAGATTTCTTACAGTGGATTTTACAATCAGATACATGTTGAGAAGAAAAAGAGCAAATGTCTTGAAACAGAGAAGTTGTGGATGCCCCATCCCTGGAAGTGTTCAAGGCCAGGTTGGATAGGGCTTTGAGCAACCTGGTCTAGCAGGAGGTGTCCCTGCCCATGGCAAGGGGTTGGAGCTAGATGATCTTTAAGGCCCCTTCCAACCCTAACCATTCTATGATTCTATGAAACAATTTTTCTTCCAAAGACTTTGCCAAAAATAAGCTCTGAAGATGTTTAGCAGTTTAAGTTTGGGAAACAGCAACTAGAGTTTTCATTATGTAACTACATTCCTTTTAAAATAAGCAAACCATCCCAAGACTGAATTTAAGGTGTACACAGCGACAAGGTGTACACATGCATGTGTGCTTACTATGAACAGGATATAGAAAATCCTGGTTAAATTTCATAGTCTGGTAGATATTACCAAAATTAAGTCAAGGAATAATGGGGGGTGGGGGAAAGATAAGATATCCTTTCCAATGAACTTCTATATTGACCCTGTTAAAATTCCATTTAGAAAATTCAGGCAAGAAGTCCCTTTGCCTCTAAGCTTAATTATTCAAAACCATTTTCTGAAGAAAAAGTGCTGCTGGCTAACTCTTCAAAATGACAAGGGGGTGTACTAGGTATACTTCAGCACTTCTAATTAGGTCTACGGAGCAAGGAACACAAGAAAAGAAGTGGTTGAGAGAACATGAAATACATTTTGCAAGCCAAAATGCAATGCTGAGCAACAGCAAGATGATTCACCAGGTAATTTGCCATTCCTACACATCTCACTCCAGTCTTCCTACCTATGGTTGGAGGCCAAGAAACCAATCCCAAGTGTGTGTCAGATCCACTTTCAGCAGCGCTGCCAAACTGATTGGTCTCATTTGCTTCGGCTGAGTAAACTAAGGGTAGAGAACATTTCCAGTAACAGACTGATGTGCAAGACATTTCTTAACACACGGTGATTTTACTTTCCTTTCAACTGTTTGTACGTATTAAAAAGGACCATTATACAGAAGAGCAAGGAAACAGCTAACGATTCTCTAATAATGAGGCAAAACAGCAGCCTGTTTTGGCTGGGCTTTGACTCTTGAATCTGCCTTTCAATTTCTCACTCTGTACCCTACTAGAACACAGTTTACATAAAATGAAAAATTTGTTTTCAGTTCTGTCACTAAATTTTAGAGAAAATGTTATTGGAAGGAAAACAAGAAGTGGATGTTGGGGGGAAAAAAAAGTCTTCTTAAATCTGCGCTTTTTCAAGGGAATTACCACTATATTGAGAAACTTCAAATTTTCAGTTCTTACTGATCTAGTTTATCCAAACAATAAGGGAGAAGAAACAACCATTTTCTCCACTCTACTGTAAAGTAATCATAACTGTTTCAATGTGTGTAATATTACATTTAAATTGGCTACAAGACCAGGTTAAAGCTGTTTTCTTTGTACACATCTATTATTATTTTCCTAAAATGAATTCCTATGGTAGAATGATGCCAACACAATACTAGAGCATAGCATGACACTGCCCTAAGTCCCAGTGTAAGTCCCCAAAATTCACACTGGAAGAGATTATTCTGCTGAGTTCATGTTTGTCATGGTTAGCTTTTACATTGAAGAGCTTTAGATAATTTTAATTAAATGCTGTAATACAGAAAGATATTAGTGCCATGATGCATTCATATTAACTAAGGAATTAACTCTGCCCTGGTACCGTGTGGTATTAGCTGCTTTTGCTGCCATGACTGCTGCTCAGTATTTAATATTCTATACATATGTTGCTATTGTTGGCACCATCTGAATCACTAAATGAAAGTGAAGATTTCTGCCAAATTTACACTGGAGTAGCAGCCCATCCTGCAGCCCACACTTCCTGGATAGTCTGACACACAAAAGGACATCACAAGCCCAGTGAATCACATCACTTTAATAAGAAAGTTAAAAAGCAAAAGAAATGTCAGAGAGGTAAGGCTATTGATTGAAATTTAGCACAAATGATAGACTACTAATTAATAACTGCAGCTGCCTGTGAAGCAGCAACACTGCCTTTCCATGTGGATTTATTCTTTTCATTCTTATTTACTTTAGTTTTATACTATGTTTGATGCAACCTTCATTTTTCCCTACTTGCCATCAGGTGAGGGGAGCCTGCCTTACTGCATTAGGGAATGCCAGGCCTTAATCAAATGTCTGCAGTCCTTGTGGTATTCAGGCTTTTTCAATGTCTGGAACTAGTATTTGAGCTTGCAATACTAATAACTTAAAAAAAAAATTATCCCATCACCCAGTTCACATTNAGAAAAAACCCATAAAAATCAAACCAACCTGTACTGTATGTTATGAAGAGTACACAAACAGAAATTAAAAAAAAAAAACAAAAAATATTCTAAAACATTGCAGTAGCTTTAAAATACTCATGCCATTTTTAAAAAATAAGATTTTTTTTACAAAATAATAATAGTTTTAGGTTGCATTTAACTCGAAGACACACAGACAGATTCTCCATAAAATAACATCTATTATAATTTTTAGAACCTATGTTTCCAAGATTTTTTTCATAAATTCTAAGATTAGATAGCTATTAAATGATGTTTCTGTTCAGCATCGTTGTCTTATCTAGCATTGCAGGCAGGTAAGGCCAGCTATCCCAGTGTTTATAAAAAGAAACTACAGCAACATGTTTTTAAATTTTTTTTTGCCAGGTCTGAAAAGAAGAAAAATAGGCAGAGTTGTTATAAATGCATTCTGAAATCAGTCCCGACGTGGCCAGAGGGCAGACTCGGAAATGGCAGCTGCAGGGCAGACAGCAAAGCACAGACACTCCGCTGTATGTAGGGTGCACGGCTAACGGGTCAGGAGTAACAAAATATGGGACACCATATGAATAGTGACATCGCAAGACAGAAGCGAGCTTTTGCCTCCAGCCCTGTAAATGTAAGTAGAATCTGTGTCGCAAAATTAGATAATGTCACACATTTCTTAATATTGCTGGCACTGCTATGATGTCATCACTGGCCATAAGTGTTAAATGATAAATCTCCTTAAGAATTGAAGATGTAGTTTACATTTGGGTTTTCTCACAACTCCCTCCACTTCCTCCACCCCCACCCCCCTCAGAAAAGAAGAAAGTTTCTGTCTAAGACAAAAAAATGAGACTCAAACCAAATCAAGAGCAATGCCCACCAGTCAGACCAGCAGCACCAGGCACCTGCCCCAGAACTCCCACACTCTGGAGGGAAATGGGGCTGCAAACACTTCATATTCATGAGGAAGAGAATAAAAATCCCTCCTATAGAACACTTCCCATATGCACTTTGCTGTCACATCAGTACCATGACAGTGACATGAGTAGTTGCATCTTTGAAGGGAAAATTTTTAGGAAAAACTGAGTGCCTAAGCCCAAATGCCACTAACTACTAACATTGTATCACTTTGTAGTCCACGCTTAGTTAGAAACTGATTCTTTTTTGAATCTCCTTTTTAATTAGGTAGTTATAGGTATTTTGATTCTTAATGGGTGCTATGAGCCTCTGTTCTGCAAATGCATCACTACAGAAGATAACGTAAAGACAGGCCGCAGGTATAAAAAACACAACTTTATTTTTGTCTCATAAACTCATCAGTCCTCAAGCAGAGGTAAGTAAACAAGTGCCATAAATCAAAGCTACTGATGCACATATAATCCAAATAGCCTCTTTGTATTACCAGCTGTCAGCATGGGCCACTGGGCAACTACTGTACCTGCATTCATAAGTCTCCTTCATTTAACGAGGCTTCATTTAACCTGATAGATTGTGTTATCTTTTCTAAGGGTTAATTTTAAAATTATTCTTCCCTTGTTAGCATCTTTTCCAATTCAGCTCGATTGTACTAACATTTTACTTTTATCACTATAAAAGGAGTTACCAGAGCTAAAAACATTATCTATAGAAGCTGACCATATGTAATTGATTGTTTTGATTTTTTTCTTTACCCAGAGAAAGCTGGAACCCAGGAATAAAAGGAGAGTTTATGACCTTTGGAAAAGGGGGCGGGCCACTCAGGAGGACTACAAAGACACAGTGAAGCTATGCAGGGAGAAAATTAGAAGGGCAAAAGCCCAATTAGAACTCAATCTGGCTATTGCTGTAAAAGACAATAAAAAAATGCTTCTATAAATACATTAACAATAAAAGGAGGACTAAGGAGAATCTTCTTCTTTTATTGGATGCAGGGGGAAACAGTGACCAAGGATGAGGAAAAGGCTGAGGTACTAAACGCTTTCTTTGCCTCAGTCTTTAACAGCAGGACTAGTTGTTTGTTGGGTACGCAGCCCCTTGAGCTAAGAGACAGGGATGGGACCAGAATGAGACATCCATAATCCAAGAGGAAATGGTCAGTGACCTGCTGCACCAACTAGACATACACAAATCTATGGGGCCAGCCAGGTTACAACCAAGAGTGCTGAAGAAGTTGCCGGATACGCTCACAAGACCACTCTTCATAATTTATCAGCAGTCCTGGCTAACTGGGGAGGTCCCAATGGACTGGAGATTAGCAGATGTGATGCCCATCCACAAGAAGGGCCGGAAGGAGGATCTGGGGAATTACAGACCTGTCAGTCTGACCTCAGTGCTGGGGAAGGTTATGGAGCAGATCATCTCGAGTGTCATTACATATTATTTACAGGACAACCAGTCCTGTAATCAGGCCCAGTCAACACAGGTTCCTGAAGGGCAGGTGCTGCTTGACAAACCTGATCTCCTTCTCTGACAAGCTGACCCACTTGGTGGATGAGGGAAAGGCTGTGGATGTTATTTGCTTAGACTTCAGTAAAGCCTTTGATACTTTCCCCCACAGCATTCTCATGAAAAAAACTGGCTCCCCAAGGCTTGGACAGGAATACACTCTCCTGTTTCAAACACTGGCAGGATGGACAGGCCCAGAGACTGGTGGTGAATAGTGTCAAAATCCAGTTGGCACCTGGTCACCAGGGGTGTTCCACAGGGCTCGTGTTGGGGCTCGTTCTGTTTAATATCTTTATCAATGATCTCTTCAAGGAGATTGAGAGCACCCTCAGTAAGTTTGAAATGACACCAAGTTAGGTGGGAGTGTTGGTCTGCTTGAGGGTAGGAGGGCTCTTCAGAGGGACCTGGATAGGCTGGATTGATTGGCTGAGGCCAATGGTATGAGGTTCAACAAGGCCAAGTGCCGAGTCCTGTACTTGGGCCACAACAACCCCATGCAGTGCTACAGTCTGGGGGAGAAGTGGCTGGAAAGCTGCCCAACAGAAAAGGACCTGGGGGTATTGATTGACAGCCAGCTGAACATGAGCCAGCAGTGTGCCCAGGTGGCCAAGAAGGTCAATGGCATCCTGGCCTGCATCAGGAATAGTGTGGCCAGCAGAGCTAGAGAAGTGATTGTCACACTGTACTCGACACTGGTGAGGCCGCACCTTGAGTACTGTGTTCAATTTTGGATGCCACAGTATAAGAAGGACATACAGGTGCTGGAGAGGGTCCAGAGAAGGGCAACAAAGCTGGTGAAGGGTCTTGAGAACAAGCCTTATGAGGAGCGGCTGAGGGAACTGGGGTTGTTTAGTCTGAAGAAAAGGAGGCTGAGGGAAGACCTTATCGCTCTCTACTACGAATTGAAAGGAGGCTGTAGAGAGGTGGGGGTGGACCACTTCTTGCTCGTAACAAGAGATAGGACAAGAGGAAATGGCCTCAAGTTGCACCAGGGGAGGTTTAGGATCAATATTAGGAAAAAAATTCTTCACAGACGGGGTTATCAGTTAAAGACTGGAACAGGCTGCCCAGGGAAGTGGTTGAATCGCCATCCTTGGATATATTTAAAGCTGTCTAGATATGGTGCTAAGGGACACGGTGTAGAAGCAGGCCTGGTAGAGTTAGATAACAGTTGGAGTTGATGATCTTAAAGGTCTTTTCCAGCCATAACGATTCTATGATTCTATGAAAGTTGTTTTGATTAACACAGTCTTTTGAAAATGTTTTAAGCAGTCCTATTTTTTCCAAATTGTTTTTTAAAATAAATAAATAATTGGACTGCATTGTTGAGGTGTAAACAGCTACATGGAACAAGCAGTGACTTCAGTAAATGAACAACATGTTACAGCTCTGTGTTTGCTAGAAAACAGCTCACAAAAGGACCATCCCACCCAGTATGTCAGCTGCATCTTCTTTTCCAACCCAGTCCTATCTAAGATACCCTCACAAACCTTCTTGCAAGACAAGGAGAGAGTGCATACATAGACAAAAAAGATGATACATAATATTGGTATATTATTGGTCAAGCAGCTCCATTCCCATGCCCAGCTTTAATTTATTTTTTTTTTGTAAACTCCTGAGCACTTTCTGTGAGAAAACGGGGTGTTTCATAAGAGGAAATACAGACACAAAAGAAAAATTGTTATATATACTACCTGTCAAAGAGAAAACAAATAAATGCTAAGGGAAACAAATTAATTTTTAAACACTTGCTAGTGTTTCATCCAGATTCATTTACTAGTCCTTACAGTCCTTACTGGCTGGTAATCAGACCAGTTAAATAGAATCAAACCCCAACACAAAACACTAAGCTACAATTCCCCTTAACAAGGCCATGATTGCAGCCCCTTCTGCACACCCACCTCCAAAGCAGGCTGCACAGGGCCATCCATGGTTTTGCTGCAGTCTTACAGGCACTTCACAGACAGCTCCACCTGTCAGTTACGGGCAGTTTCAATGCTCTCATACACAAGCAAGACTTCATAACAGTTCATTTATGTGAAATTTTCATCAGCTTTAGGAAATGTTATTAGCATGTGTTGGAATTTAGGCTTTTTCAAGGTTATAACACCCATGTGACACGTTTCTAGGTTAATTCTTACTTATACAGCTTAACTCATGGTACACTTATTTAGGAATAGAGATGACAAAGACTAGATCTGGCATCTAATATTTAAGTAGCTAGCAACTAAGAGAAGCATGCTTATCTGTAATGATTTTCTTTTTGAGATACCATGAGTTTCCAAGCCTTCTACAAGAATGGGTTATTTTTAGCTGGTAACTAAACCCTTCTCATAGGGGCGAGCCAGTGCAAACAGAAAGAAAAGTAGTAATTCATCACTGTTGCTTCTTTTCCTCTGTCGTTTCAGTCAATTGATTCTGTGCATCTACATCACCTTTACATTTTGGGGGAAAGAAATTAATAGAAAGTTAGAAATTACAGAACCATTAAAAAAAAGGGGTGGGGAGAGGCATAATGGCACTAAGCTCCTCTTTCCTTTTTGCTGCACAAGCAAGCAAACCAGCAAGATTTGCTTATGCAGTTAGCAGATCTCCCTGCACTTGTAACCTGGCACCATGCCATCCTGTCCTGGGGAAGATGAAAGGAGCTGACCTGAGCAAAGATGCTTCTCTCTGAAGAGCAGCACAAAAATCCCTTCTTTTAAGCACCTGCCAGCATAGAAAGGGGCAGTCACCAGCTGGGTGTTATGATGCACAAATACACAATGTTTGCATTCATAAGCTACATCTAGCACTTAAGTGTTACAGCTGATAGATTGTCGGCCTGAGAAATTAAGACGCTAACCTTCATTGTGGCTGGCAGATTTCTTAGGCTCCAAAGGACATTTAAAAGTTATGCAGGTATGTATATTATTCACAGGGAGCTCCGTATACCAGTTTTGGACGTGCACTCCTGGTCCATTAGAAAATAATATTCACAAAACCAAAAATGCACAGCTATAACATACAGAGCAAAGTGACCTGAGGTGATCAAGGTCTATCTTCAGAATATATCAGGTTACAGGATATCATTTCATTCTTGTAATTACATTAAGGAGACAGAGTTTGTTCCCTGTCACATGCACACTGTGTGCATGTGTGACCAGTAAAGCCAGTAGTGATCTAGTCACAGGGACAAATTATTACCATCCAACTGAAAGGTCAATTAAACAATAATAATATTACACAACAGCTCAAAATTAAATTATTGGTAAAATACAGCTCTTAATACGAGTGTTACAAAATGCTGTGATGGGCAAAAGAAAACAACTTTTACATACTGGTAAGAATCTTCTGTTAGTCGAATGCTTTAACTGTCTAATAGTTTGTATTATCTAATACGGAAAAACTTCTTAAATAATACAGTTAAAATACAAGTATTTATCCCTTTCTCTGGTGTAAGCTCACCCTACTGTTAACCATCTAGGTACGGAGATTAATAGTCCCAGTTTTCCTCAAGAGGACCAGGAAGGGCAGGTTTATAAGTTATCACTATCCAGGGGTCCTTGCCAAGAGGAGTTAGATATTTGTGATGGACTATCCTCCCTCCTCAGATTTGGGTCCTTTCAGAGCTATTTTATTACATTTTTTTTCACCACAGTCTGGTTCCTTCTCCTTGCTTCCCAGGTAAAGGTTGAGAGTTGCCCAGCAGCCCCCTCCAAGCTCAGTTAACACAAAGGACTGCCATTTTTCATGCAGGGACTATCAGAAGTTGTCAGACCTTCACTGCCTTTGGGATTCAAAAGTTTTATAGGTCATCTGTCGGGGAACAGGAACTGGATGCATTTCAGAGCTCCAACCAAGACAATGCTTTTCCTTTAGCTATTACACCAACCAAGCTGTGCGGGGTTCCCACAGCTTACGGCAAGAGCCTGGTCCAAACCTTCCGGATGAAAGTGGACAGGTATGCTCTCCAAAAAATTTGGTTTTGACAAAGGGTTCTGTCAGTTCTAATTAAAAGTAATAATTGTACAAGAGAACTGCTGGAACTGTCTGGGGCCATTTGTAGTCTTGAGAACTACAAAGATGTGTGAGACTATATAGGGAGAAAATTAGAATGGCCAAAGCCCAACTAGAATTTAACCTGCTCTCTACTGTTAAGGACAATAAAAAAATGTTTCCATAAATACATTAGCAATAAAAGGAGAACTAAGGATAATCTCAATCCTTTAGTAGACAGGGGTGGAAACATAGTGACAAAGGATGAGATACATAATGCTTTCTTTGCCTCAGTCTTTAATGATTGGAACAATTTTTCCCTCAATATCCAGCCCCCTGAGCTAGCAGATAGGGTCGGGGAACAGAATGAAGACCCCACAACCCAAGGAGAAAGGGTGAGGGACCTGCTACAGCTCTTAGACATACACAAGTCTACGGGGTCAGATAGGATCCACCCAAGGGTACTGAGAGAGCCAGCAGAAGTGCTCTCCAAGCCACTTCCCATCATTTATGAGCAGTCCTGGCTAACAGGGCAGGTCCCAGTTGACTGGAGGTTAGCAAATATGATGCCCATCCACAAGAAGGGCCACAGGGAGGATTCGGGGAGCTACAGGCCTGTCAGTCTGGTCTCAGTGCCTGGGAAGGTTATGGAACAGATCATCCTGACTGCCATTATGCAGCACAAGCAGGACAAGTAGGTGATCAGGACCACTCTGCATAGGTTCATGAAGGGCAGGTGCTGCTTGACAAACCTGATCTCCTTCTATGACAAGGTGACCCACTTAGTGGATGAGGGAGAGGCTGTGGATGTTTTTTACCTGGACTTCAGTAAAGCCTTTGACACTGCTTCCCACAGCATTCTCCTGGAGACACTGTGTAATTGTGGCTTGGATGGGTGTACTCTTCGCAGAGTAGAAAACTGGTTGGATGGCCAGGCCCAGAGAGTGGTATTGAATTAAGTTAAATCCAGTTGGCACCCGGTCACAACTGATGTTCCACAGGGCTCAGTGTTGGGGCCGGTTCTGTTTAATATCTTTATCAATGATCTGGATGAGGGGATTGAGTGCACCCTCACTAAGTTTGCAGATGACACCAAGTTAGGCGGGAGTGTTGACCTGCTTGAGGATAGGATGGCCCTACAGAGGGATCTGGACAGGCTAGATCAATGGGCCAAGGCCAATGGTATGAGGTTCAACAAGGCCAAGTGCCGAGTCCTGTACTTGGGCCACAACAACCCCATGCAGCACTACACGCTTGGGGAAGAGTGGCTGGAGAGCTGCCTGGTGGAGAAGGACCTGGGGGGTGCTGGTCGACAGCCGTCTGAATGTGAGCCAGCTGTGTGAAATAGCATGACCAGCAGAACTAGGGAAGTGATTGTCCCCCTGTACTTAGCACTGGTGAGGCCGCACCTTGACTACTGTGTTCAGTTTTGGATGACACACTACAAGAAAGACATTGAGGTGCTGGAGCATATCCAGAGAAGGGCAACAAAGCTGGTGAGGAGTCTTGAGAATAAGTCTTATGAGGAGTGGCTGAGGGAACTGGGGTTGTTTAGTCTGAAGAAAAGGAGGCTGAGGGGAGACCTTATCACTCTCTACAACTACCTGAAAGGAGGTTGTAGAGAGGTGGGGGTGGACCACTTCTTGCTAGTAACAAGAGACAGGACAAGAGGAAATGGCCTCCAGTTGTACCAAGGGAGGTTTAGGATTGATATTAGGAAATAATTCTTCACAGACAGGGTTGTGAAGCATTGGAACAGGCTCCCAGGGGAAGTGGTGGAATCTCCATCCCTGGAGATATTTAAAAGATGGGTAGACGTGGTGCTTAGGGATGTGGTTTAGGGGTGTTTTTGACAGTGTTGGGCTGATGGTTGGACTCAATGATCTTAAAGGTCCCGTCCAACCTAGATGATTCTATAAGATGATGCTAGCCTCAGTTTTTGCTATATTCAGAAGGCGTTACTTACAGTTGTTCAATGATTTCAGGTTCTTGAGTACTGATTGAGTAGCAAGCTGTTTCCTGAGTAAAAGCTTAGGAGAACACGTCTCTTCTGATACACAAGTGTTTAAAACCTGTTACATCTCTAACAAAAGCAGTGCCATCAGGCCTGGTAGGATCACAGCACAAGACAACTACCTTTGTGGATTGTAGTTTTTTTAGCATGCTGCTGCTGTGAAGAACTTTCCTTAGCAGTGACCACAAAAGCCAAACAAACCTTTCAAGGAAGTCTGTCCCATTTCATTCATGGACCAGCTTTCTTGAAAGATATTTCAACCTAATTCAGACTCTACTTTCCCAAAGAGTCAAAACTGGAGAATGATGCTGGTTGGAATAAAGATAACAAGGGAACTATCAGAAATACTGCAAGATTAAAAACAAACAAACAAACTAACTAAAAACAAACCCAACAAACTCAGAGTGAGGTTTTTATGTAATTTTATTCTCCCCTGAGTTGTGGTCTTGATGGGAAGAAGAAACATGCAGAATAGGTTAAGGGTGAAAGACTCAACTACTATCCTCTAATCCAAACTTTGCCACTTAATCCTCCTGGAGCCTTGGACAAATAAATGAGTATGCCTCATCCCATTTTTCCACATTTTCAAATTGGGAAGTTATTTAATTCAATTGGATCTCTCTCAGAGATACATTAGCTGTTTCAATAAGCAAATCATAAATCAAGGGTGGGAGGATATGGATTTCAAAAACACTGTTTGCATAGTTAGACATACCTTCTGGTTCCATAAAGTCCCTCATGCCTCTCCTCCCAATACCCTGGCACCACATAAGGCCTTTGCTCATGACTGCACATGCCCTATCCTTCTTTCCATCCAAGAGCTTGTATTGATCTATTTTGGTAAACCGCTCTGCAATGTTTTAGGTCTCGATCAGCACCAACTTTCTGCCCCCCCCCCCTTTTTTTTTTTTAAAACCTCATTCTGCAATTTAAACAGATAGCCATCATCATCATCTCCTCTCTCCAGCTCTGCCTCTTGCTGACTGGAGTTTATTGCATTTGCTGCAATTGCTTTTTCACTGGCCTCCTACAGTTTTTTATTGCATCTTCTCTGCTACACACCATTTTTTTGAGTTGAAATTTGTGATCTGTATATTGTGTTTTGTGGGTTTGTTGTTTTGTTTTTTTTTTTTAAAAAGCCACCCTAAGTAATAGGGTTTTTCTTCTATGTATAAAAATATGTATTTGCATATGGTAACCACATTTATCTGAAAATAAATTGTTAAAAGTTTCTTATGTAAATCGGACAATTTTCTCCCAACCATCAAAAGTTATTTATAATTTGGTTTGAAGAATTCAGTTAGTATACTACCAGAGCTTTCTGAGGGTCTCTTAAATTTCTCCAAAAAGACAGTTCTTCCAAAGACTGTTCAACTACCTGGGAAGCAGCTCCCCACTTCATCTATTTCACTATTAAGGTGCTCACTAGCATACCGCTTCAATCTTCATACAACTGTTTTTTTGCAAATAAATTATTTCTACTTTTTCTGCATTCCATATGCTTTCATTCTTCACTGATACTGCAAAAAAACACTCTCAACATTAATATAGCTATCTTGCCCTGCATTCTCCATTAAGTTAAATAGTTATATCTGACATCATCTTATATATCCCTGACTCCTCCCTGGTTTTATCATGTTACTTAACATAAGATATAGTTGAAGAAAGACAATGCTTGATTCACACTGCCTCCAAATTATTTTCCAATAGTCTTCATCCCAGTTGTCACACCTTCTTTATGCTTATTTTCAACTTTCTAGTGTTCTCTATTGTCTCCTTACAAATCTCCCTTTCAGGGCCACATACCTTACAACCTCTGATCAGTCAAGGACATTTGTCTACTGCCAAAATGATTGACACTAATCCCACCTCTGCATACCCATGGATACTTTGAATGCTTATAAAGAGGATAAATAACATTCCTTTTTTTTTGCATTCACTTTCCTTAATGGAATGATTACATTAACAACACTTGCTCAACTTTACAGTTTACAGCTCTATTTCTTAGACCTTCACTTCCTGGGCCAGGTCTGCTGTCACCAGAACGATTCTTAGGGTACACACCTGAAGATCTGTCACAAGACTTTTCAAATTCATTAAAGAACACATCTGTTACTTCATTTCCCAAGCCTTTAATGGTGGGGTGCACTATCACTAGTAGTTTTAGATGCTAAAAGGCTTGCTCCTATTTATTTCAGTCTTCCCTCTACTTTAAAAACATCCTTCTGATCACTAAAAATAAGAGTCTCTCAAAGTTCTCTAAAGAAAGCAGTTATGTTCTTCCTTTAGTGTATTCCTTGGGGCAGCACCAGGTTTATAAACTCAAGTGTCCAACATTGTTAATTTTCAAACTCATTTTGTGAAGAGAAATTGCTTGTACCTATTATCATCTCTGCTTTAAGGAAAATAAGGTTGTGTCTTTTTTTTTTTTAAAAGAGATTAACCTTATTCCCAATACTCCACTTGAGAAGGTGAAGTAAAATGATTACAATAAACACTTTTTTTAACCTAGTATTTTTCCCCCATATTGAAAACAAATCGCTAGTCCTCCTACCATTAAATCACCCTGTACTTTTATTCCAGGCAGAGCATTCTAGTTTGTTTTCCACATAAACTAATCTGCTACAAAAAAATAAAAGATAAATTATCTTTTTCTAAACTTCTAGAAGAGTACCATACAAGAATTTATCACTAAAAAGAATTAATATTAAAAGGCATTAAAATTATAAAAGGAACATTGCAATATTCTTCCAAAGGGCACACCTGTAAATATACATTACAAGGGTACTCTAATTACTTAATTTACAATGATAATATCTTAATCCATCATCAATAATATTTATAATTTAAGTGATGTTGCAGACACAATAATCATTAATATCACATCTGTGAGTAAGAAGAGTCTGACTGAGATGAATTCCTTCTCCCAGGCCATATTTTAAGTCCACAGTACAAATTCAATAATGTATGGATGTATCTGCTGGCCAGAACTGTGCTATTTTTAATATTTCCCTAGATGCTCAGTGAGGAAGTGCTTTGACATAAAAGGCTAAAGCAAACAGACAAAAACAGCTACTGAGAATTCAGAGTGGAAATGCTATGAAAAAAATAAAGTACTCAAATAGAATAAAATGTGCACTACTGCCAGATGAATTCACCCCAATAAATAGCAAGAGTGTGCAGAATGGTAGCACTGTTCTTCAGGAGTAGTCTTTATCAACCCTACCAGTAATCAAGCGACCACCTAACCTTGTCTGAAAACATTCTTGTTTCACCTTGTCTCCTGTCCTGCTATTGTTTAGTGGCTAGAGAGGAGGAATAATAAGAGACTATTCAGGCGCACAAATTCTTGTTGTCTTGCAAAATTGTAATTTTATGGTTATAAGAAGGAACATTTTAATTAGGTGTTAGGAACAGGAAGGAGCCGGCTCCCAACGATGCCTGCCAGCACTCAGCAATACTGGCCAACTCTGTGGAGCCTCCCAGGATAACGCAAAAGCTGAGCACCAGGCAGTTCTTTTGCCAAACGTCTTCTGATGTCTGAAGCATGACAAATACATGAGACGGTTCTGGAATGCCACATCCTTCACAGATTGGTTTCATCCTTCCAGAAGTTCAACTGCAGGAGCCAGGTTTGGAGGTGCATATCTACTCCCCTGAACTCAGGAATGGTTTCCCAAATCTCAAGGGATCAAATTAGTTTTAATGGCAAGCTTTCATATATACAGTAAGTAAAGGTTTATTTCATCCCACCCCCAGAGAAATAACATATGGCAAATAACATGTTATGCGAGTCCCACTGAAGATCTATTGCACATATTTTAAATGGCAGGTAAGTGATACAGAAACCTTACGACAGTGCTCTACAAATGTAACCTTTAATGTTAATGATTTAAGCCCATATTCACACATGGTTTAATTTCTAAGAATAATTAGGCAATTGATAGCTCCATCTGGCTCAAAGCACTTGTTGATACTTCTGTAATCAAACATTCTCATCAGCCTTCAAACTGGATGAGATTTTTAAAAATTAAAAATATCCCACAGTCACTTATCAGTTGTGCCAGCTGACTGGTGGCGTAGGTCCAGGCTGACACTTTTGGTAGCTGAAAGGGGCTATGACTGCTGCTATCTTGCTGTCAGTTACCCTGCACAAAGAATCTCAATTAAGTTGGGAAAAAACAGACTTCAAGTCACTCCACATAAAGAGCCACACTTTTTCCCAGTTTCTTCAGACTTCTTTGCATAAGCGGTTTGGGAACTCAGAGACCCCATATTGCAACCCTAATAGCCAAGTTAAAAATACTGCTGTATGCCTGGTTCATAGCTTGGTTTTGTCAGAGATTTCTTTAAAGGTCTTTGACCAGTCCCGTTACAGAATAGAGAAAACCCTGAGAATTTGCATAGGATGAGAAAGCAGCCTTGACATTCAGCAGCAGCACTGTCCTGTACAGCAGGAAAGTGTAAGAGGATAAGCCGCATATCAGCTTGCCCAGGAGAAGAGGATAAGATTAAAGGAAGAGACAGCAACTTCATACAAGAAACCATAGGTAGCAGGTATAGTCCTGGATGCTAACTTACCAGAGTGATTCCTGTTTAGTCTTATCCAACACTGACATTCTAGTTTATAACAGAAATCTAGGTGTGAGCATGAAAACAGCATTTCCTTTGTCACCAGCCTTGATACAGCACCCCGTGGATGCAAGTCCTTCAAGGGACACTGATGTTTTGCCACTCACAGAGACTTTCCTCCTCACCAAGCCTCCATCCATGGGAGTATCTCGCCCCCTCCGATTCGAGGAAACCACACAGTCCTCCGGGGCACCCTGGTACTCTGGATTAGCTGCAGCACAAGTGACTCACCTCCTCCCTGCTCTCTGAAGCTTCTCTACCCTATATCAGAAGAGTTAGTTCTGACTTCTACTAACCAGGGCACAGATTTTAGTGTCATTATTCAGACTCTTTCAAACGCAGCTTCTTTGGGACCTGGCCAAAATGGTACTTCCATCCCTCACGTAAAGCAGGTGTCTCAGATGCAGAACGGAAAAAATAAGAAACCCATTTTGAAACACTGTAATCCTTCCCTCCATAAATGAAATCTGCTAATCAGGCTAATTCCCAGTCCTGTAGACAATTCAGCAAATACATTAAAAGAGGGAAAGGCGTGACTGAAATCTCAACAGCTATGAATGTTAGGCTGATCGCTCCATCACCCTTTTCACTAAAGAGGAACTCACCATCCTGCATTTTCTCTCCCCCCCTCATAAATATATATATATATATATAAAAGAAGAGACAGAAAGCATGAATAACCTCTCAGAACTTTTACAGAAATATAGTAAATAATTTACTATCTGCAGTGGCAAAGAAAAAAAAAGAGAGGTGTAGCATAAAGGAGCAATATTCATTTATAAAAGAGAGTGAACGTGGAAGAAAGAAACTGTAACTGAAATACTCCTCATACAGCATTTCCTTTCCAGCAGAGGATATCTTTATAGCTCTTACATACACTAAACCACAGGTCTGGTTGCATGAAAGATTGTTTATTGCACCTGAAATGGTCTCTATTACTTGGGTTGCATGACAGAATAAAATAATGAAAACCCCGTACTGCTACAGTGTGGCAGTCTGTACAGCATTATTCTTTCAGCATGTCAGCTTAAGACTTTTTTTTCCCCCTATTATTTCCACTTACAACAGTTCCTTTTTGCTTTTATGTAATTTAAGAAAAAAAAATAAAAATAATGTTAAAAATAACACTGATACAGAGACGTTATGTTTGCAGGAATATCCAAATAGCTGAAAGTCAAAGATGGAAAGTGGTGGCATGAAGGGTAAAATGAAAGGAATGAGATACTTCTTGGTATCAACAAACAGCTGCAGCACTATGACAGTAAGAGAACAGAAAAGCATTATTGCTTTTAGTTATGAAAAAAATATATGTAGCATTTATTACTATTTAAACATCATACTTAAATTATGAGTTAGCAACTTCTTTAAACAGTTATAAAAATATTGATGCAGAAGAGATTTTTGTGATGCAAATAAATTATTAATCCTGATGTCAATAACACAATTTTAATCCCATTAAAGAAAGCTTTTTTGTTTCTCAAGTATGATTACAAATTCATAGCAAAGATTAATCTATTTCATTTGGCAGTAGAGATTTCCCCAGCTTTAGCTAAATCCATCTTGGAAGAAGACAGGGAAAACCAGACCCTACAGGATACACATTTATTTCAGTGTTCTTTGGTTGCCTGGCCTTTTTAACATTATTAATAGTTTGAGTATTAGTGCTCTAATTCTGATCCAGTAAGATGTCCCAATTCCATAAAACCATTAAAGTTTTGGGTTTTTGGTTTTGGTGTCCCCCCCTCCCCTGCATTCATAATCAAACTTTGGACAACATCAAGTACATCAGAGGCAAAAGATGTAACTGTGACCAAAAAATCCAAGTAGCCTGGATTACCATGTTAACCTAGCTGTGATCAACTGTATTTACACAGACATTAGAGCAAGTACCTAAGGAGTCCAGTTGAGTCACATAAAAAGATGGTAAGATTATATGGTGAATAAGGTTAAAAGTGAATGGTGAATAAGGTTAAAACAAAGCTCTGTAAACAGTGGATTGTCACATTTGAAGACTGCACTGAGAACGTGGAAAGGGAGATATTTTTATCACTGCACAGTATTTAGGGAACTGTTTTCTCCAAATTATTTTTCAACTGAAATTGCATATTACTTCATTGATGCTTCAGGACTTTCCATGCGAGTGAAACCAGAATGTTTTTTTTCCTTTTTTGAAATTAATTCAGGTGAGTTTTTGCTGAAAATATTCCAATACTCATTTCCTGTTCAAAGTTATTTACAGTTTACATAGACCTTCTGAAATTGTATTTTCAAGAAATGAAAACATCAATTTGTAGAAGTTTTACCCAGCTTCCAAACAAAAACTGCATGAGAATGTATTTAAGCACAGGAAGACACACCAGGCTGTTAGCAATACTACCTTCAGGCTAGTAGCATAAGACAGCGCTAACAGCCTCAGGAAGATTTGACATTGCCCTTCAAGAACCCAAACGCATTAGAACTTTTCCCCTTGCTGCAAAGTGAAATTTAGGAAATAGAAGAGGTCTCTGAAAAGAATAACTTTTATTGTTTATGAAAGGAGGGAAAAGAGATTAACAAAAATACTGTCTTTACATGAAAAGCATGGAAACATTTAAACAAAGTGAAATGCAAAATCCCTACCTAGGAATAAAGCATATAGCCCCAAACTACTAATTGGAGAAAGCGCATCTAAAAAATGCATAAGTTAGAAAAGGACTTTCATGTTAAAAAAAACCAAAAACAAACAACAAAACAACCACCAACTCCAAAATATTTGAGTCATACTGGAAAATACCTGAATATTAACTCCTGCAAAATGATGTGAATAGCAGAACCATGAAATCAGTACGTACTTAAATGGAGGTACCTCAGTGACGGATAAGGAGATATTAGCTCATTATCTGGGATTTAATGAGAGCTATGGAAATGATGTTCCAGTTGTATCTCTGCTCTTGAAAAATTTCTGAACATCTCTGAAATGTTCAGGAAATAATTTACACTAGCCATACCGAAAAAGCCCACCATGCAGGGAGGGAATATTAAATGAACTGGATTATTTTATCAATGAGATCATTAAGAGGATTTGATTATGAATTTAACTTCCTGCATGCAAAAAGCCATTCTGAGGCTAGACAGCTCTTAACTGAGCAAGGGAAGATGTAACACAATAACACAACTAGCAGAGAAACGGACTAGCCATGTAGTGGAAAGGTGTACCTAAACCATCCTAGATGCCATCTCAAAGCCTTCAGACTCATAAAAGTAACAGTCCCGAGACAGAAAAATATTTGGTGAATGTCCATACACTTCACTGTACAAGAGGTAAGAACACTGTCATGACTTTGTCATTGCGTTAAGGTAATCTCCCAACATGTACCAAAGGCTATTCCTTACTTTCATTCTAAGGTAATAAGCAATGAATTGTTATAAGTTATTTTAAAATATAATCAAGCTACGGTACTCTTAGTTATCTTCCTTCCCCCTATAATCAGTTTAGAAAGGTGATCAGGCATTTATTGGGTTCCAGGGGCTACATTTCAGTCATCTTAAAGAGATATGTACTAATAGCAACCTCATGTCATGTACCTTCCCCGTACAGCTCTCCTAACCTACTATACTTTTATTCCCTGTGCTGACATAGCTATTCTGTGTCAGCTTTTCTTGACTTAATGGCAGCAATTTACTCCTTCAGTAGAACTATCTGCATGACACCGATTAGGGAGCAGGGTGAGATGGTGTAGCAGATTTTTACTGGAACTCACCTCCCAAAACCTAAAGACCATCAAGAGAATTACTTTGTCTTAACATGTCATTTCAGCCCCTCAGGTTTTTACCAAATGTACACTGCACATCACACGTTGGAGATGGGCTCACCCATCACCTGTCCTTCAAAGCCCAAATGGAAGTCCTCTTCTAGAAGATTAAGGAGCTATATACATTAAAGTTTTTATTCAGTGAAGTTAACTGGGGTATGTTTAAAAACCAATGTGCTATTCCAAACCGAGCTACCAGTAGAGAAGCAATTTCCAATCCTTCCTCACAGAATTACCCAATTTCCTTAATTAATTGCTTTCTCTTCCCCTTTTGCAAACTGTTTAATTCCAGGAATCTGTGTCCTTTCCATTCTACTGGATTTAAGACACATTTTCAGAGTTTTGATAGTTAAACATGGTTTCTATTTTCAAATTCCTGTAAGAGTCCCTTGCATCTTTTTAATTTTCATCTTCATAAAGGAGGCTGGCTCTCCACATCACCCACTCAAGTTCTGTTTTGGCTGCATACTACTCTGCCCACCAGCACTGATTAAATACCAGTCACCCAGAATTTGTGCTTTCTATTACCCAGCCGTTCATACTTCAGGCAGATTTGAAAAATTGCTCTTTGTTTTTGATGGCTCCTGTTCAAATCATACTTCGGACTACACAAACACCAAAGTTTCTCCTTGGTTTGAATTTATGTAGTAGAAAAACAGTAGATTCTGCAAAGAGATTGGCTTGATTCAGTTGTTTGACTGTTTCAAATACAGGGAGGAAAAATTAGTCACCCATGCAAAATATTATTATTTTTTTTTTAAGACTAGATCATTAGACTGTGATCACATATCATGTTATTTTAAGTAAAGACATGACTTTTTTTTCCTGAAAGATATGCCTTTGCCTGCTACACTGAGAATACTATTTCCAAATATAAAGCAGACAATTTTTCTTAGATTTCAGATCATTGAGTGCAGCGTCTGAACTGTTGTTTAGAGGTAGTGCTTGTGGTCTTCCAGATTTCCATACGACAGCAGCCTACGTTAATATTCTACTGCTGCCGTAAGACTCTCCACAGCACAGGGTGTCCGCACTCTGACTCCTAATGATATAGCAAACCCTCACACAGGGATCCATTCATTGTAACGGAAGAAATATTTATCTCTTTATTCCGAGAAAGAAATCTTTGGTTGTAATCTAGCAAGCGGTCCTATCCATCCAGGTGGATGAATGAGAATTTCAAATCAAAAACGTGCCTAGATTGGCTTTCAGAAGCTCAGATCCAAATCAATATTTTTCAATTTCCCACTACAAAGACCAGGGTACTGTCATTTTGGTAACCATCACAGGGACTGCTTTTGTTTGTGGATTTTATCACTTTGAAAAGATTCCTGGACAAAGACCAAAACCCCTCGCCTGCAACCCCAAACAATTCAATGCTAACCATAGCTAAGTATATTACTTACTGGTCAGCCAAGACCACATACAAGCTAATTTTATCCAAAGACATAATAAGCACAGGCAAGATTATGATTATATTTTTCAATGTCATTTTACCTTGTAACTCCTCTATTGCAAATGAACCTTCTATGTCCCTATTTTTTTCTTGAAATCAAGTAATCTAAACTTGAAATTTATTCAGTAGTTAATCCAATTAAAGTTTCCTTTTTAAGCGTCTAAGACTCCTTGTGTTCTGAAGCCTTTTAATTAATACCGAGCAAGGGCTTTGTTTACCCTTCTGGATTACAGCCTCTAGCACGTCTCTGTGCTGTCTTTGTCACTGGAAATGAAGAAAAAGTTGATGCCCTTTGTTTTGGCATTATGCCTTTCCTTTTCTCAGGAATTAAGGTCCTAAGTCAGCTTGCACTCATTTTGAGAGGCATTACAAGTTAACACTAGGTGGGAATATTTCATAGATAAGTAAGTTCATTACCATTTACCCCTGTGAAATTCAAGTTGTTAAGCATTGTTCTTCCTCCTTTTTGTGTGACACGGAGGGTGAAAGATGTTTTCCCTCCCTCTAATCCTCTTCTTTCTGTAATCTTTTCCTATTTAAATTTGAGAAGGATTGAAAGGTGTCTAGTTTTAATTAGATGTGCATTTGCTGATTTCCTGGGTCTTGTGTTCTAGCTTTCATAGACTTGATAAACTGAAGCAATATCTACAGACCACAAACAAATAACTACTGGGTGATAGCATGACAGTTGGTATGTGGCTTATTAGTTAAACAGTAGTGAAATAGTTCCAATTCTGTCTGTGATACTTATTAGAGAGAAATAGAATCAATTGTTAAAGAGATTTTTTCAAACCGTGCAAAAAAGGCTCCTCTTCTTTTTTTCCTATTGTAGGAAAATTTCTGTTCTCACTGTTCTTCTACAAAACACATTGCACTCGCAACACAGCTTGTGTTACAAGTTCTTGCACTATTTATACCAATGCTTTACATTTGTGAAAGACAGTGAGTCAAGCCTTAAGATGATATAAAACAGACTCAATTTACAACATATTTAGATTCTAAATTGAAATAATGTATATGATAAGTTTTCTGGAACAAGGACAACCTACTATCTTATACTGGTAAAGTGCTTTGCACAGTAGGATCTCTTTTTGAGCCCTTGTAGGGCCATAGGTATCATTAAATAAAACAAAAGCAAAACCAGCCAAACACAAATCTACATGAAGTCCTTTCTCTTCAGTGAGGTTCTGACTACTTACAGAAACTGGGGAGGTCCTGTTAATGTAGGACAACTTGACCTAAGTAGTTAACTTATGTTAGTATTGTCAATGTTAGCCTTAATTAACTAGTAATGAACAGAACGCTGTGTTGTTCGAAGTCCCTGTTCTCTGGACCTTAACATCTGGGATTGATTGTATATAGGATGAATTAGATGACAACCTGGCAAGAGGAGAATCCCATTGGTCAACTTGGCAGCAGAACTTACTTTTAAGGTATCCTGAAGTGAACTGCCTTCATTATAATACTAAAAAACACACCCACAGGTCAAGAGAACANCCCAGGTGAAGATCCTTCCCCCACGCATGCATGATGATTAAAAGAATGACATAGCAGATATTATAATTATATGTAAATTACTAACCAATCATTGTAACTGGGAGTGTACTATCTTGTAACTTTTGTGTATAAATGTAGCAAGAAGACCAACATGGGGTGTGCTTGATTTGTGGAAAATCCACCCAGCACCCAGGCCTGAATCAACACAATATCTCTCCTGAGCATGTGAGATTGGTTAATTGCATGGCGGGCACGAATCCGCTTTTTGGTCACCACTGTGTGTAACTCTACTAGATCAGAAAAATTTAAGTCAATTACAGTAAGGTTGTTTTTCTTGTTTTGTTTTTTTTTTTGTGTTTTTTACTAAATTTAGGAACACAGGACAGATGTGGTTATGATTTATCCCTGATAAACAGGGACCCGGGTACTCTCTCATCACACAGCCAATATGAGAGAAAATATTTATAGGCAAGAATCAGTCTCCATGTGGGGAAAGAATTATGTGCAGACCTCAGCAACAACCTGGTTCCCATGGTACAGACATTTGGTTTCACAGACCAGAAGGGAAATAGTGCACTCCATTTAGACAGCTGGAGGAACCAAGCATCAGGGCTTACAAGTCTTTAGGTGGAGATTTACTACGCTGCAAGATTCAAAATAGCACACATCAGAGCTAGCAATTCCTTTAAATGAACATGGAATGTGAACTTTTTTCAGAGTCACAAGATCATACCAAGAACTAACGAACAGGATTAGTTTGAAACTTCTATAGATGGCTGTATAGAAACCATAAAAATGCTGGAAAATTGAGTGTGGAAGGCACAATGTAATTCTGCAGTGTCAGATTCGATTAACCTCGATACATAAGAGGAAAAGAAAATTATATTCTGCTTCTACATACAATGAAAAATTGCAGAATAATAAAAGGCCACAATTATGGTTTCTAATGGCAATCATCTCATGGAGCAGCCATTTGACTCCATAAAACAAATTCTATGTATTCCTATCCCCCATAATACCTGTTTTCTACAGCTAGGCAGAGAGATCTCATGCATATTGCACACACATAAACACACAAACTGTTAGTAAAGTATTCCAAGTAAATCAGGAATGACCTTGCTGTCATTTAAAAAATACTGGCAAATACAATGCACATTTACATTCCTGGCCTTGACTATCAAGATTATGCTTATAATTCATTCCTCCTCTGGCAGGAAACAGCTCCTGATATCCTTTCTTAAAGGCAGGCTTTCTTATGCTAGTCCTTCTGTAAAGTCAAATTGATAGCTGTGCATTTAGACTTTAATTGTTTAGAATACTTCTAAATTCATGGATATGTTTTATCTTAGTGGTAGAAATCTATTATTTATTAGCACAAAGCAGACTGTGTATAGAGCTGAAGGTTAAAGATGATCAGCACAAACAAGGAAACAAAGGAGAGAAACTGTTAAATCAGAGCAACAGGCAACATGAATATTTATGAGAAAAACACTCTGCCAAAAGGTGATAATTTCCTTTGATTTAATTAAAGGGTAGGGAGGAAAAAAGGAATGTAATGGACATAACAAATTGTGAAGATTTGAAAAAGCTTAAAGTATGGTTTCTCATGAGAGCTTATTAAAGTTACAAGAGTTTTGCTTGGAAAGGTATACTGTGACATGAGTACAAAACTGACTGGAGACCAGAGGGAAACCATGCTAAACTTAACGTATCATCAGATGAGTGAGAAGTAACACATCCAGGTAAGGAAAACACTGAAAGCAAATGTCCCAAGATGGTCTAAAAGAACCTCAGAAGCACAATGAAGACATTCACATTTAATAAATAAATAGTCTAATTTTTGGATAAAGTGCAACTATTACAAACAACAGGCCAACCTTGCAGGAGGTGAATCTAGGGAGATTAAAGTTTTGGGCAAGTTTTTTCAGGGGGTGAAATTTACTGTGTATAAATGAATACGTCATGCTTATAAAATAAAACTATAAAGTGAAAGTTAATATTATTTTCATATAATGCTTGCCAGGAACACAAGGACAAGATAAGCAAATACTTGGTATAAATACATCTCATAGCATAATGCTCTAATCAAGCCACGGACACAGTTGTCACAAACAAAGCTAAGAAAAGAGCTATTCTTGCAGACGAGGAAAGAAGATTTAGTCTCTAATTAAATTTAAAATTTTGGTTTACTGGAGTGGACACACACACAGTGAGAAAGACCATTTAAGAAATCACTATATCAAGAGAAACACCAGTTTGAGCTATTCTTGTCTCTACTTGAAAACAGTAATAAACTCGTGAAAAAATCTTGTTCGTTTCTCCTTTTAGTTGGAGATGGAAAAGATACACAAAATACTGTCATTTTAAGTCTGCAAATGGACTTTACCCCTCCACAAAGTGAAGTAAATGCTCATCGTCCTCTCTCTCCCCTCCACTTTTTTTTTTCTTTCTCCGTTTATTTTTTTTTTTTCTCCAGGCTGAAAATGGAAGTGTTGCAATCTGAGGAAGACAATCTTTCATTTTTCTTGGTGAAAGAAGACTAGAAAATACTATAAATCTTTTGAGAATGCCTTTTCTTGGCATTTTTATACTCTACTGCCAAAAAAGCTGGAACAACCACTTAAACATTTCTATGCTTCTCCCAATGTAGCTTCTGAACTTGAATTACCCATTCTTTGAAGGGAAATACTATCTGAGAGACTTTAGAACAAGCTAATACGAATTGAGACATTGCTGAAACTGTAATCCAGCAAACAACTGGGCACCAGCTGGGGACCTCTAGCCATTATCACGAATCAAAGATTTATTCACTAAACTCAAGAAACCTTGGGAAGAGTTCATACCTGGAGCTGGGAGTTAATATGTGAACCAGAAGAGAGAATCCAGCTCCCTTGCCCATGCCTTTATTTATGCTCAAGCTCTATGATGAATACAAAGCAGCAAAAGCTGATCTGACACAAGAAAGCAAATGGGCATTTGCCCTTGTTTTGCCCTTTAACAAAAATTGAAAAGCAGATCAGTTTAGTAGGGAAGTGACATTTTATCTAGCCTGTTTTTAGACTGAACAGCATGCATTCCGATATAGCCTCATTTTGTTTTCTTTAAATATAATTAATCTATTACAGTTTAATAAGGCATATAAATTAATATTAATGATATTAATCTAACTCACAAATGAAGTTACTATGCAGTAATTTTCTGAATAAAGTACCATTACATGAAAAAAATGTAAAATATCCAAGAGATTTATGTTAAACAAACTACTCCCTAACCTACTTCAGGGTGTGGAAGTAGATTAAAATCAACAATTCTTTCTAACCACATATTTGTTACTATGAAAGGCATTTTTAAAGTGCCTTTAACTACCTGCAGTAGGGAAGGGAGAGTGGAAAAGGTGTTTATATTTGTGTGTTCATGTGTTTGTCTCTGTGTGTACAATTTGATTATATGTTAACTACATTCAGTGAAGTTTCTTTAGATACACTAAAGAAAAAAAAAAGGCGCTTAAAAATGTAAAATTATACAGGATAAAATCAAAACGCCAGCTGCAGAATATACCTCAGCAGCAGAGGGTACTTATACGAATAATCATAAAACTTAAAGCAGGCAGCAAGTAGCAACAATGCCTACATGGGAATCCCCCTTCTTTTTTTTTTTTTTTTTTTCCCTCCTACCAGAAAGAGATTGTGAGGAAGCGGTAGAAGAGGGAAAGGAATTGGGGACCTGATTTCCACTAAAAAGGATAAAGATAACAAGGGTAGGGATACAGAAGGAGTTAAAAAAAGAAAAAACAACCCAAAAACCAAACAAACAAAAAAAACCAAAACAAAAGGAGAAATTATATTTAGGTCCAATGCGATAAAAGATGAAAAGTCACCAGAACGACTCATGCAGCCCACTTGATCCAATTTTAGTCCATTTCATTCCAGTGGATTGTTAGAAGAAAAAGACAACAGAAAGAGTGGGGAAGCGAGGGCAAGTAGGAGAGTGCTTTTGAGATTGGTTGTTCAAAGTCTGTTTGACAGAATAGTTTTAGAGCAAAACATTAAAATTTCCTTGCCTTAAAAGCTTTCCAGATCTGACTGCACTTTGGAAGATTTGAAAGGATGAGTTACTGAGGTGCTATTTTCATTTTCTGGCAGTCTAAGAGTTATACAAGTTCTAGTCTGGAGGTATTATATTTGGCACAAGAGAGAAAAATTGCTTTTTACAAACCTGTGTTAAGGTTCCAGAGAGTAGCATCTATGAGAGCAAGGTATATTACTACTAGTACCACTTCTAAGAGCTTTTATCAAATGAAGAAGTCTCCGCCGTTTACCTTCCCCTGCTACAAGTCCTACAAGAGAGCTAGGCTCCAGCTTAGCACTGCATCCATGCGTTTCAATTAACGTTCACAAGACACTGATCTCATTTCCTCAAGGACTGCATTTTTCTTCATAAATTTGCAAAGCCACCAAACACAATTTTAACCAGAATGAATCTCTCAAAAGTGTCTCATCTAGAAGACCTTCTAAAGAGTACTAAAAAATATTAAAAGGTATTTAAATGGGACACTTCGTTAAAAAAAAAAAAGTAACAGAAGAATTACATAATTCACCATTTTAATCTTTTCATCTCTTGTCACAAAAAGACATCCATTCACCTTACACAAATAAATATTTACTATATTATTTCTGGTTCAAATTTAATGGAGATCAATTTTATGACCTTTGGCTAAACAAATGAAATGCTTGAGGAAGAATTTAATCTATAAACACTTGAAACAGTATTTTCACTTGTCTAAATGTTTCTTCTTATACTCCAGAATCAGGATGTAGTCATTAAAACAGCAATATTGTTTAAAAAAAAAAACTAAAAAACACCCACAACAAAACAAACCCCATAATCAAACCTCTTTGATCATGCTATGTTTAACAATGACAACTGTTTTTTTGTTTGGTTGTTCTCCATCCTGATCCTTGGCCACCATATAATACTTTTTCAAGATTACATTGTATTAGGAAAGTCAATTTAACTTGTACTTATCTTTCTAACCTCATAGGAGGGAGATGAAGATTCATTAAAAAAAAAAAAAGCTCACAAGGCTGCAGGGATTTTTTTTTTTCTTAAGGCCAGAAAAAAAGTCACAAATCCTAAAGTAACTCAAGCAACATTTAATTTAGCAGATTCTGTTTAAAAACAAAACAAAACGAAACAACCCCACAAAAAAACCCAAACCAAACAACCAACCACCTGGTTTTACTTCTATTATCCCTCTGAGTCAGGTAAAGAGATATGCTTCTTCAGTGAAGTAATTTTATGTTTAAAGATCATCACAAATGTTGTAATAGAGAAATGAATTATCATTTTGTTCATGAAAAATAATCCTTACTTAAAAAGAAAAGTCTAATGGTTTGAAAATTCCCTAACAACTTTATTTTAATTAAAAGAAAGGTTTTTCATCATTTTTCTTGCTAAGTTAATGTCATTATTCTACACTGCCAAAGCCACAAGACCAAGTTCCCTATTTCAAAATACAGTAGTTCATGCTTTTTATTCTATAGATCTGTGTGGTGAAGCTATCAAGTCTCATTCACTATCTTCCAAGTTCACATGTTCAGTCAGATGAATTTTCCATCTGTTTGACTCTAAAGGAAAGCATAGCACAGAGTGCCTTCCTTTTCTGATGTCCTTTTCCAGCTGTGAAGTTATTACCAACTCAAAAGGGACACATTTCCATTACAAAAATTCGAAATTTTATTCCAGAAGCCCCATTATGCCGAAGTTCCAAATAAAAGTAATTCCTATTTATATGGTATACTATGTGGTACCTTTGCTTTCCATTTATAGGGAGTCTACATTCTATAGAGCAACACGCAACCACACTTCATGCTATCACACACACACAAAACCCCCAACCAACCAACAGAAACATCACCAAAACACAACCCCCAAATCAAGACACAAACCTATATTATATAATTCACCTTATTCCAATTCACTAATTCACTGTTCAGATTACAAAGCAGGTACTAAATTTCTCACCTTGAATTGCAAGGAAGGGTTTCTGAGTCTCAAGACTACACTTATTCATGATCCATTAATGAACTAGTTCTCATTTTCTCCTGAAGCCGAGTCACCAATTCATGCACAAAACTCAGTCACAGCTTTCATAGCCATCACCAGTCAATTTCTTTCATGTCTGATCTTATGATACAGGAAAAACTTTCCCTGATAAAAGTAGAATAAACAAGCTCTTTAGTCCCTCTGGTCCTCCGACTGCAAGCCAGTTTGATACAGTTGATAACAGCAAAGTCACAACTACATAGCTACAACTCCCCTACTTCCCCTACGTTTGAGTGAGAATCTGTCCAACCTGGTAATTATCCCAGGAAGCTACTTGAATTCATCCCTCGGTACAGAGAACTCTGTTTTAAGGCCTAAGTTTGGGGGTATTTCTGCTTTAGGGGTTTATTCTGTTATTTAAGGTGGGCGGGGGGGAATGGAAGAAGAATTCAAGGAAACTTAAAAGACACAGAGCTAGATCCACATCAGGACAGACATTAGAGAGAAGGATTAATAGAAAAGCATTACCTGGATTAAAGAAAAATACTAATACCAAGTGAAATATTTCACATGATTCTAGGGAAAAACTGGTTTGATTTTCCTACTTCCACTATTCTCCAGATTCCTGATGCTCTCATGCTACCTTTGCAATCACTTTAGGCACAGTAACTTTAGTAGTGAGCACAGACTCAGCGAAGTCAGTGAGGCAGATCTTGAATTTGACACAGACTACCACCAATTGCATTAATTCTTGCCCTAGGACTTTTCTCTTTAGACACATTGCCCCAGATATGAGAGCTGGAGGGAGGGTTTGGAACTATTGTACATTGGTTGTAATTGGTTTTGTTCTTGTCTCTTTTTTTACTACTGTTAGAATAGAGTATATGTGAGCAATCAAAACCATTTGGTTTCTACTGCAGTTCTCCCCGTATGTAACCTTGTGCTTTTCTGACTTACAGGATTGTGTATCATACGGGATTCGAAGAAATACAAAAAAACTTTATTTACTGAAATGGATCATAGCCTGCTTGTATTTTATGTGATATAACTACTATTTCCTTATCATCTTCTTCATTTTGGCAGGAAAGCAACCAAGAGAACTTGACGAG
This sequence comes from Anarhynchus alexandrinus, assembly GCA_008711295.1. Taxonomy (NCBI): domain Eukaryota; kingdom Metazoa; phylum Chordata; class Aves; order Charadriiformes; family Charadriidae; genus Anarhynchus; species Anarhynchus alexandrinus. The sequence continues at coordinate 62,070 of VUYV01000423.1, read as the reverse complement.
AACAATTTGTAGCTTAGTACATAGGCTATTTAGACCAAGATATGAAGTCTTCTGTCCTCATCCTTTCCCATTTATTTTCCTTTTTCCCCTCAATGCTTAGAACAACATTTTTCAAACAGTGCACAAACAAGGCAGAAGGTGGAAGTTGTGTGCTTGAATACCCTGAGGCTGATAAAGTACCAGGTCTTGTGTCTCTGGGTTTACAAACAAGATTTCTAGCCATTTGAGGCATGAGCAACACACCTACCTCTCAGTAAGGATCACCAATTTAAAAGGTTTAATTAACACTCTTAGCCAAAAATTATAAAGAACATATGTATTTCTTCCCAAATTAAACACACAGGTAAATCATTCTCTTCATCACCTCCCAACTATACCACAAGTGTGAAGAGGAGACAGAAGAATCTCTTACTCCTACATTTTTCTTTCCCACCCTAGTTCTCAACACTCCCTGTGCTACTTCCTGCTCCTCTTCCTTTCCTATGCTTCAGTCAAGAGCCACTGAACAGGTGACATTAACATTTAACACTACCAAGAATCCTTCAAATTCACAGTTTAGAAAAGCTTATGCAGAGTGACAAAAAACTCCCACTCCTAAACATCTGTATCAAGACACTAACAAAGTAAGGCAGTTAATAAGTCTACCTCAATTTCACGTTCGGACTACTATCTCTGCAACCACTGGGCTAGAAGGCTCTGTTTTCCTCAGCAAAGCTGAAACTCCGGAGATGTAAATTTGTTATACAATTTGTCATGCACTTTTGTAGTTCATAAGTCCCACCTTGAAGATGAAGGCACCATGGCCTTTCACACCCCTTAGGAAGACACCAGATATATTTTCAGCTCTTCCCTGGCAAACCTTATTGACCGTCAAATCAACCCATATTTATTTATCTATCATATTTTGCAATTCAGCCCCTTGATGAGGTGTACTTATGAAAATGAAGCATCAGTATCTAGAGGTTAGTATAATGTGACTTTGGAACCACCCTCCCCAAATCCTTGTTCACTAACCAACATGCTTTGTTCTACAATTCATTTTCTTTATTTTTCCTACCCTTCTTCCAATAACCTTTTTACAGCTACATTTGGCTGTTGCCTGCCAAGCTGCAGACCCAATAGACTGCAGCAAAACATCTCTGTTTCTCATCTACATAGGACAGAGCAGAGCAAGCAGCCTGCCCCACACCCCAATAGCCTCAGCCCACCACCCAGGCAGCCTCTCCCAGCACTGAAGAGGGAAGAAGCACATGCAACAGAGGGATTTCTTGCACTTAATATACTTCTATACGCATAGGATTTGAGGTTGAAACATTTATAGACTCACATGAGACCTTGGTTCAAATTCACACCATGAGAGTGGGATGTAACAAAGGCATTGATGACCTTTCTACCTTCACAGTTAAAAATATTCCCTCAAAAACACTGACCACGAATACCACACTTTCGCTTTCATTTCCCTTTCCAGAGTGGGAGGATCCTGAGTTCCTCCTTAGGAGTCAGAACATCATAGTATAGCAACAAACACCCCCAGCCCCGTACCAGGAAATAATCCCAGAAACCCTCAGCACCCTTCAAGCTCCAAATACCTGAGTTCCTCTCACTTTCCAATCTTCTGGCTGCAGCACAGAATAGCACCATCAGATTTTTCTTTTATTTTTTTCCCCCTCAGAGAAAAACTCAAGGACACAATCCTACCTCTCCTCAACTTCCCCTCTATTTTTACTACTCTGCTTAAGTGAGGGATATGTCCTCTCCAGGTGTGCCTGGCAGCAATCACTGTGCTAGCAGGAGCAGTGATGAAAGCCGCCTGAGCACACTGGCTCTGAGACTTCCTCCACCTTTGCAGGGGCTAAACTTCTTCTTCCCTTGGCTGTTGTTAGTTGAAAATTATTTAGAAGACAAAAAAATGTATATATCATTCTGAGGACTACATGAAATGGGAGGAATATGGAAATCCAGAAACTAAGAATTTGTATGCGTGACCATAAAATAGAAAGGGAAAATCTTGCTTCATGTTTATTTCTCCACACCTTCATAGTGCCTATTTAGCTAAGAGAAAAAAAACTGGTTTCTCAGAGATTAAGCTCTCCTCAGCTCTGCCTGCTATTGCAACCATAGCAGTGTTCAGAAAGTAAACAAGAAATTTAAGTTTCATTTACTGGTTTTCCAAGTAAGTTACAAGAAAACTATAAGAATAAGTTATAGATTTTATTTTTCTGTATCTCCTGCTAAGACAGGAACAAAATACATCTGCATGTCTCCTATTCCTTTTGGAATACAGGCATATATCATCTTACAACAACCAGTTAAAAAGTAGGAAGTATGTCTCCTCTCTTGTCTGTTCTAAATTAACTCCTTCTTTTCTTCCACTCTGAATTTCTGCAAAAGACCAGCATTAGTTATCATCATTTTTAATGCAACTACACTGTGTTGCAGTGTATTTAATTTAATTATTTATTGCTGCTATTGAGTATTTGTGTCTTTGTGGGAAGGCTGAAGGACAGAGGATTTCTCTTGTCTTGTAGCTGAACACAGCCAACATTTCAACTAATTTAATGATCTCAACTGAAAAAAAAAAAACAGCTGGCACTGCAAGTTTTCCACACACCACAAGATTGACCCAGTACAATTAGCTTTTTGTATTCCAGTGGTAGTTGTACTTATAATGCCAATAAAATACTTTTTTTTTTTTTTTCCAAAAAGTTCATATGCAAATAAGACAAGAGAATCACTTCTTATTTCAGAAAAAAACCCTCTAAGACAAACTCCAGAACTTGTCATGTTTCACAGAATCACAGAATGGTCAGGGTTGGAAGGGACCTCTGGAGATCATCTAGTCCAACCCCCCTGCCAGAGCAGGGTCACCTACAGCAAGTTGCACAGGATGGCGTCCAGGTGGGTTTTGAAAGTCTCCAGAGTGGGAGACTCCACAACCTCTCTGGGCAGCCTGTTCCAGTGCTCTGCCACCCTCAAAGTAAGGAAGTTCCTCCTCATGTTAAGATGGAACTTCCTGTATTCAAGTTTGTGCCCGTTACCTCTTGTCCTATCACTGCGCACCACTGAAAAAAGACTGTTCCCATCCCCCTGGCACCCTCCCTTTAAGTATTTATAAACATAAATAAGATCCCCCCTCAGTCTTCTTTCCTCTAGACTAAAAAGACCCAAGTCCCTCAGCCTTTCCTCATAAGAGAGATGTTCCAATCCCCTAATCATCTCCGTAGCCCTTTGCTGGACCCTCTCCAGCAGATCCCTGTCCTTCTTGAACCGGGGAGCCCAGAACTGGACACAGTACTCCAGATGTGGCCTCACCAGGGCACAGAAGAGGGGAGGATGACCTCCCTCGACCTGCTGGCCACACTCTTCTTGATGCACCCCAGGGTGCCATTCGCTTTCTTGGCCACCCAGGCCACATTGCTGGCTCATGGTCATCCTGTTGTCCACCAGGACTCCCACGTCCCTCTCCACAGAGCTGCTCTCCAGGAGGTCAGCCCTGAACCTGTACTGATGCATGGGGTTATTCCTCCCCAGATGCAGTACCCTACACTTGCCCTTGTTGAATTTCATAAGGTTTCTCTCTGCCCAACTCTCCTGCCTGTCCAGGTCACGCTGTAAGGTGGCACAGCCTTCTGGCGTGTCAGCCACTCCTCCCAGTTTAGTGTCATCAGGAAACTTGTTGCTGGTACGCTCTATCCCTTCATCCAGGTTTCAGTGAAGAAGAGTGGCATGACAGTCTTTTCCGAGCACATTTGCTATCAAGATTACACATACCATATCTAGAATGTAGCTGGCATGTAGCATGCTGTGCAGATAACAGCATGAGTTGTATTTGTAATTAATGATGGAAATGCATGATGGTCAAGAATAATGGTCTGTGTTTTGCCTCATGCTGACAGAAAAGGCATATGGTACTCTTGCTACTTACTGAAAAGCATGTGTCTCACTTGTTCATTCATTCACAAAATCAGAAAGATATTTTTAAAGATCTTTTAAAAATCTTTAAAAATATACTTAAATTTTCTGAGAAAAAACAATACTCGAAGATTGCTTCCATAATTCTGAAGCCATGCTCTTCCATCTGTGTAAGCATATGGATGTTAGACCTCTTTTATAACCCTCAGTGGAATCTAGTGAATCAAGGACAGGTCAACACCTGGGATAAATATCATATTGCTTTAAAGTACCTAAAATAGAGTAGAAACTGAAACCCACATACACTGAAGTATAAAGAGACTTTGACCCGAGATACCTAGGCTATTCATGCTTTTCATGTTTATAACATGAGCAACCATAGTCATTAATTTGTAAATCAGAATAAACATTTTTAAATGACCACACTGATTTTTGTCCGGAATTTACACTTAGTCCAAAAGACCTTTGTCCAAAATTTGGGGAACCCTTCCAATTTAAGAGAAAACTAGGTTTGGAAAAGTGGTTTGCGAAATGCACATATGATTAAAATGTGAAAATCGGTTAATTTGGGATACTGGATTTTCTTTAGGTGCACCTTTTGCCCAGGAGCAACCGCTGAAATGGAGTTCATTATTAAAATAGTGATGGATCTAGGTCAGAAATGCAGACTAGGCTTAGCTATCTAATAGGACATAGTAACTCACATAACTATATATCAATTAGAAGGAATTATTAAAACGGTCCCTTGGCACACCACATCGCTTTAGGGCTTTCAGAAAAACTTGCTGCTGCTTGGGGCAGCTTGGAGGCACCTTACAATTCAGGCCACTAAAGTAACTGCCCAGAAGATCCCTTGTAGGGCAGCAGTTCCATTGCCTAAAAACAGTGTTAATGCAAAAGGAAAGGGAATGAAGATATAAATTTATTAACTATTCTTTAGATACTTCACTGAGTATAGTGAAGAATTAACCCCCAATATTCTGAATGATGAAACACTAACTGGCATAAAGGCACATTTTCAATTAATGGAAAAGTTTACATCTACAGTGTCAAAGTCTAAGAATTATCATTTAGGGACAAAATTCAAAGCCCCTGACACTTCCATTTCATGAGCATGTTAAATGGAAGAAAGATGATCCAGGCAACTACAGGTGGGTCAGCCTCCTCTCGATCCTTGGGAAGGTAATGGAGCAACTAGTCCTCCTAGAAAGTATTTCCAAACACAGGAAGGGCAAGGAGGTGACTGGGAGTAGTCAGCATGGATTTACAAAAGGATCTACTTAGGGGTGGCAGATGAAGACACCCATGTTTCTAGAGCTACTCAGGATTTAAAAAAAAAAAAAATTCTGTCTGTGAAAGGAATTAGTGTTTACACACACAAACACACAAAACTGTGAGAACTTGCCTCACTGAATTCTCACAGCCTATTACCAACTTACAGCCTCTGTCAGTGCACTTTAAAAAAAAGGCAAACTGATATTATTCTTAACAACCAAAAGGGTGTCTGTAAAAGACAAGCATATTTTCTACCAGTGTTTTAAAAGTTGTTCAAAAGCATCACATAAGAAAACCAATGTAATTTCTATTTGAAGAAAAATAAATTACTGCGAAAACCCCAAAATGAATGACATACATAAATTTTAATTAATAAAAATAAATATAAGAGCACAATAACCATGGGATAACCACTCTGTTCAATCATTTTCTTTTCTACTGCAAACAGCATAACCAGAAGCTTTTTCCAGTTCAATGCAGGGTACTCTACTAGAAACTTAAGGAAAAAATAAATATAACAGTTCTGATGCCTCCTATGTCCAATCATTTGACTGTTATTTTCTCTGTTAATGGTGGAAAACATTTTTTCCGTGTTTATCAGGTACTGCAGCATCCCCTCAATTCAGTGTAATAATACAGACCAAGGATACTACACACATTCATCAAAGTAAACACGGGTGACCTAAGTATGTAAGGCCATCCGCCTGCTGCAAGTTTCCACCCTGCTGTGGTCAAGACGGCCACCTGACAGTAAATCTTTAGCACATTACTTATTCCTGGTATTGACAAGACATTTCCTGCTGAGAGTAGCTGAATGTTTGTGCATTAGTACACTCTGTCCCTTATCATCGCTACTGGATTTCCAAGTCCCTTACCATGGGTAAAGGCAAATGTTGCAGACTGCGCAAACAGGGAGACAAAGTCTTTTTCTGGTGGAGCTCTCCAAAGATAAACACACTCACAGCAAAAGCAGAAATGTTTTTATTCTCAAAGAAATAACAACAAGGAGTCAAGATGTTTTCTACCGGACTGTGAATATAAGTTGTGAAAGCAACATATTTGGCCAGATCTGGGCACAATTTCTCTCTGACTTGTGAGATTTCTCCAGGAGCCCACCACATCTCGTCCACACTCTTCCTCTGGATTCTACATGTATCATCCTCTGGGTGGCTCCAGACAGTTCACAGAACTGTTTACAAAAGTCCCAGCTGAAAACCCAGTGGACAATAAAGGCAACAACCCCTACATCTGGGGAAAGGCATGAACTAGCAAAAGGTTGCAAAACAAGAAAGACCAAAATTGCACTGCAGGATATTGTGCCGTTAGAAGGTAACAGTTTGAAAGACAGGAGGCACGAAACACATTTATATAGAGTTAATTTGGTGCCTGCCTTCCTTTATGATTTATATTTTAGTGTGTAGTCCCTTGCATATAAAATTTAATTTACCTGTACCAATACCTGAAATTCTATGGGCCATTTTCTCAATGTTTCTTTTCCATTAATGCTTCATCAGCATAGTTAAATCTACTACCATGCAAAACTCATTTTCCTTATTCAGAGAATCATCCAGAGCTTCAGTGAAGTTCCTACCTACTCTCCAGACTGCCAGCTTGCCACAAGTATCAGATTCTTGTCAACCTGCAGGTCCGGACAGAAATTTTTATGAATAAAACAGAAACAAATTTTTTTATGACTAAAACAGAAAAGGTGAAGCTCATCACCTTTTACATCACTGGTAGTCTCTCAATTACACTTAAAAGATGAAGTTTCTAACCTCAGCCCTTATGCTGAGAAGATGACTCCTCTGCTCTATGCTTTGCTGTAGGAAATGTAAATATTTGGCCATTGTTGTACCACAAAGACAATCTGTCTCCCTCCTTCTGCTCTGTTTATTCTGCAGTGATATACTGTACTAGTAATGCTGTTATTCATTCTCCTGTTTATTCTCTAAAGCCACTAGCAAGGATTAATTATCAAGGATGAGTTGCACTGAGATTCAGAAGTATGTAAGCCATATAGTTTACAGTCAAGAAGTGGACTAGGGAAAATGTTACTGAGAGAAATTAAATTTCACCAAAACAGGTCAGGTATCAGAGGTATCAGCTGGTTCTTCAAACAAGGAAATTGCCAATCATAACGAGTGACAGTGTTATTATTAATTTTGACGTATGTATACCTACTGTATGCTGCTACATTTTCCTTCTGTTCATTCATTTTGTAACTTTAATTCTGGTCCACCTCAAGGACAGTGCCCTCAGGCATACCACATGTAAAGGCTGACACCAGACACTATGCATCTAAATTTTTCTCACTGAATTAAAAGCATTGGAGTCCCTAAGGCCGTTAAGTCCATAGCTGTTACTGTCCTCTACATACAGGTCTCCCCACTGTTCCACCAATCTCGTTTACACATTGTGATCTTGAAGATCTGTCAGTCATGTGAAATAGCAAATCTCTGCTAATACAAACCAACTTGGGCATATCAGTCCTTTCATATTTATTTTACACAACTTTGCCGCCACTCATGTGCTCATATTTACTGCTTGTGAATTTAAAGGAACCAGTAATTGCTGAAATAAATGAAACTACCACACAATCCTCTGCAAAACTACATTGGGTGGTAGTGTTGACAAATGCTCTGATTGTTCAAAAATGAGTTAAAATATATATTTCCAATACCGCTGAATTTAACGCATACTGTAAATGTTCCTCCAACTTAAATGTATTTTATAAATCCTGCTGAGTACTTCCCAGATGTGTCCTTGAAGCTCAGATTTTCACAGTCTATGTCGCCTAAATTCTTCTTAAGGCAGGATTGAATCAGGACTATATTAAGGATGGGCACAATCAGTGCCAAACAGCTAAAAGAGCCAAACAGTCCCAAAAGAAGTAAAAGGTTTCAGAACACCAATAGCAATTATAGCACTATCAGAAAATTTGGAAAAGGGACCACTGGTTCTGCTGGGGGCTTGGAACACTTGTATCCGTTTTCTTCCTAACTTCACACTCCATAACAGAACCAGATTGGTGAACTCCAGCGAATTTTACCCGTGACAAAAACCACATGGCAAAACTGATCTCCTTATCTTAGCCAACAAAGATAACAGGACCTCAGTCCTCTCCTGGCACCTGAGGATTCCCAGCACACCTATGCACAGACCTCTTTACCATTTTGCTGGAGGGAGAACTGTCCCCAGAGAGAAGGCAGAGAAGACACGCTGCCTGCTTCCTGCTGCTCCACCTCCCCAGCTTGGAAGAGGACAAATCCCAGGGGACAGAGCTTAGGCCTGTGCTTACAGATACTGCAATAGCAGTGCCCCTCTGTTGTGGGATTTCAGGCATATTTAGAATAGCAATACGACCCTTGCATCAAATTACTGCTCAACCTGTGAGCTGCAGGATGCTGTCCTAATGAATCATTATTTATTAATTTTATAGCACAATACAAAAAGCCCTCAGCTTCCTTCCCTCACAAATCAATAGCATAAATATGCAGCGTTTACTGGCAGGAGCTGATCCCTATTGAATTCATGATCAGCATGAGAAAAAGCAACAAGCAGTATTTTTGTGTTATACCAAAAAAGTCCCCAGCAGGAAGGATAAAGAGGGCAAAGATATCAATTCTGATAAAAGAATGTAGATGACATTAAAACTCCATATAACTTTAATTAACTACATGCCTTGTTATTTATTTTAAAAATAAAATGCATATATATTGATTTCCTCTTTGAGGTGTATGTTATACAAACAAGATAGCACAAAAAGACGGGGATGACGGCTCATTACACACATAGAAAAAATTGTGTAACTCAACTGTGACTCATTACAACACTGGTTTGGCATTTCAACTGAAGACATCTTATTTCTGTTTCATTGCTAATCTACAGAATGTTCAGTGTTTTTCCAAGCAACGTTGGGATTTAGTTAGTCATTTTTATGAGTAGAAAACATCAAGGCATAAGATAGAATTTCAAAAGAACTAAAAGAAACATTTTAGTAAGAAGAAAAAATGAACAAATACTTCACAGAAATCACAAACAACTTGACAACTAAGCAACTAAGTTTTTCTTATTAGAAATGTTTTGAGTTTGTTTTTTTTTTTTTTAATTTCTGTTAAAAGGTGAGCCTTCTTAGTGTGTATGTGAACTAGTAACCTAGAAAATCTACACTGAAAAAGCAAGGGTTCAACACCCCCCCCCAAAAAAACCAACAAAATTCAGCAGTGTTCTGGTGAGCTTTTTAGATTGTTGCTTTCATGTGTGTCCTGGTTTGAGGTAAAACAGGACCAATTTTGTTCAGTAACTTTACTTTTCAGCTGGGCCTTTTCTAACTCCTGAAATTAACAGCATATTGTGCAGACACTGTTCGCTCTCACAGTGAGAAGACCTATGTTTGTAGCTGATGCCCAGGCATGGTATGCAGAGAGGCTCTTGCTTAGACTTATTGCTGTGACAGCCAAGGCAAGATAACTTTTTTATTTGCCCCATTGGAGGGTCAGAAGTGGAAAAGCATAGAGGCGTCTCACCTTTGGGGAGGAGTGGACAGGACAGGTGACCCAAAACTGACCAACAGGGTATTCCATCCCATCTGCATCATGCTCAGTATAAAAGCTGAGAGATCAAAGGGTCAGCCCTCTTTCTTCAATGGCCGGTGTCCGAGGAGGACTCTGCCTGCTCGTCTGCCTTTGATCCCAATCCCGAATACAGATCCGGAATCCAGTTCCCGTCCATCACTGAGTCCAGCCTGGGACTGCCCCAGTGCCAGCCCGTGTCATGACTGTCATCCTGGGAGCTTGATATGGTTTTGTATCTATTTCATTATTTCCTTTTTATTTTATTATTAATATTTCATTAAAGTAGTTTAGTTCCTTCTAAACTCATAAGTCTCTTTCCCTCTCTCCTGCCTCCCTCTTTGAAGAGGGGCAGGGCGGAGCATCTGTCGTTCGTCCAGTGGCTGGTTCAGCCCAAATCACAACAATGTGCTCATGGTGGTCATTCCTCCTAACACCTTGGTTCCTAGTGTTTCTCACATGACTGTGAATGGGATCCCAAACAGACTTTAAACTGTAATTTTGACTTAGCAGCCCAATTTAAAATTCCCTCATCTGTCTGTAGAAAACTACCATTTTCCTGCGCTTGTTTGCATTCTGAAGTGGAATTTGTTTACATCTTTTCTTAGCTACAAATTTTCTCTGACACAGACTTCGGGTGACATTAAAGGAGATAAGCATGAAGTAGTCAAACTATGAACTTAATTTGCCATAAATCAAAATCTGATTGTGTTTCTTTGCTTTAGTGGCAAAGACAGTTCTATCCAAGAAAGAAATTCTGGGAAGGACTTTAAAGAATCAAACACAAGTCTAAGACATATTGACAGACTTCATACACATTCAGCAAATCCCATTGATTACAACCAGGCATTATGCCCATTGCTTAGAGGTCAGCACCTGTGTACAACTTTGCCAGCTGGCAACTTCCTAGTTCTCAATGTTAAGAAAATTATTAATACTGACTGGGTTTTGATCCAGTCATTAATCCTTGTGCAAACTGAGGTGCTTTTGTCCCAGATCATGAGTTTATATTCAGAAATATTTGACGAACTTAACAAATGACTAATCGATCCATTTACCTTCAAGGATTTGGTCTTCAAGCCAAGTTTGGAATTTGTTATCAGGCTCATCTCCAAAAGAGGACAACTCCAGAATTAGGATTTATTTTCCCAGAAATCTAGCTAAGTGCCCTGATCAAAACTTCTAAGCTTTGTCTTTGCTCCATGATAAGAGGGATGCAAGTATCTTAGAAAAAGATACTGTTCAGAGATTGACTGCACTTGCATTATATTTATAAAGCTTACAAATACATGTTGAAGATCTTTTCCTAGGTCCATTGAACTATTAGTTCTATAAATAAAGTCAGTTCAGATGACCTTCATTTTGATTGCATGACCTCATTTCCATATACTTGCCTTCTCTAAGCTTACCTGCTGCTACAGAATAGAAAATACTGTCCCATCACCAGTCTAATAACAATTATGATTAATGTAATTAAAATGGGAATTATCCCACAAACTTCATAAGTCATCTGCTTTATTTTCATCTATTGGTATGTTTCAATCATTTATTTTTACTTCCACTTTAATAATTATTTTATTATTTCATATTAATTTGCTTTTGATAAATTAAATTCAACACACCAAGGGACCTCAAAGCAAATTAGCTCTTAGCTACATCATGCTTTAAAGATCCAAAACAAGATACTGTTTTTCCCTCAGTGGCCTCCATAAATATACATTAGACATACTGTGAAAGGGCTGAAGCTTGGCAGCTCCGAAGTTAGCTTTCTATAACCAGAAATCTTGTACCGCAAATATCTGTTTTGCTTTATTTTCTGGTTCTGACCCTCCCCTCTCTTGAAGATATTTACAAGACTTGGCTCTAAAATCTTTCAGGAATAAGAAACTTTTAATCCAATCTGCAGTTATGTACTATGTAAATTCTATTACCATGTTCTGTGTGTTTTCAGATTACATGAATGAATATTACAAAATCTTTTTTTCCTAATTAAGTTTTCCCTTATTTTTTTAATTTACATACACACTCCATAAAGATTTCCAGGTTTAAATTCAAGCAGTAATAAAAAAGAACTTCAAAAGTGAAGTTCCCACTAAAAAAATATATACATATATATAAACATATAATTTGACTTATCCTTCCCTTGTCCTCAAGACCCTGGTTAAAATAGATAAATATTATTTACAGCAAGGCAAAACACATTGCTTTTCCTTCACAAGGGAGGGTCCTAATGACAAAGTTACTTAGGGTTTTGTTTGCTTGCTCTTTCTCTGGCACCATCAGTCTCACATTGTTGGCTGCCTAATGTCACAGTTCAGTTCAAGTCAAGACCACAGAAGCCTCAGGCTGACATGCAAAATAGGGTAGGCACTGAAAGTCTTTTCCTTAGAGCTGTGAGTCACATTTTTAAACAGCCTCAGATTCAGAAGGACAGGAGAAACAAAAAAAAAAAGGAAAGGAAAAAGAAAACAGAAAAAAAAAGTTCTCCATTTCTTAGGCAAGTCTATTAACTTGCCAGTATATTAACAGGAGTTACCTTTAGCTCCCCTTCCAGTGCTAAAAGAAAAATTGAATCTGTGTTCACCTTAAAGGGAGGATTTTAATCAGCATGCAGGTTCCTGACACAGGGCAGCAAAAGTCATGAAAGTAAAGGAGAGGCACAACTTCAGGCACACCTCTTCATTCAGCATTTCCAATTCTCCTGCTTTTAGGGCAGGTCTCCATTTGCATTTCAGTTCAGATCAGATGTTGCTTTTCAAGTAAACCCCAGGATCGTCCCGCTTACATTGCACTATGGTCTTGCACCATACAAACTTACTCTCAGATTGAGCTACAGTGAAAGATGCCCCACCAATAATGATAGGTTAGTCCACGAAGTCAGTCCAGAGCCAGTCCAAAATAAAAGCCCTGAAAACACAGAGAGTGCTGAGCCCAAGGTCCCAGCATCAGCTGCTTTGCTTTCTGGTCCCATCCATCTTGGCCAGCCCTACCTGCCAATGTGGGCATTGGCTGAGATATCCCCTTGCCACTTCCATCCTCACCTTTTATTCATGTGCCCATTCAGACCACCGGTGGATCAAGGATCAATCGTGTCAGAGTATCAGTTGCACAATATTATACACATCAGAAGCAATCTACTGCTCACTTGCACAAATTTATATCTTAGTGTAAAACTGGTGTAAACTAGAGCTGATTTTTAGGATTGTTCTCAGCAGAAATTCTACTATCAAGATGAAACACTATCATATCACTTTACCTTTCTGTACCTAAGTTAATCACATATAATTTAACTATCCCTTATGCACTTCTGTCTCTCAATTAATGTTTGCAAGACACCTTAAAATTTTCAAGTAAAGGTGCTATTAAATTGTTACTACTATTTCATTTTGAATTGAATAACTTCGTCTGTTTGACATACTGTGAGTTCACGTCCTTTTCCCCCTTCTGGCTCCTCAACTCATAGTAAAAACACATTACAGTGCTACAGTCCCAAGAGGAAAGAAAGCAATGCTGGTGTTTACAAGCCCTGTTCCCAACATTAAAGACTGGACTCCTCCCAGAAGGGCTATTCATTCTTGGACCACAGAGAGAAACGATGCTGGTGTCACAAGACTCTTCTGTCCACCTGCATGCAATCAAGATTAAAATACTGGTATTTGAATAAAGGTCCTCACAAGTGGATTACTATTCATCACTCTGAAAGAGGCTACAGGCTATACTTTTTTAGGTAAAACTCCTTCGTACATTTTGTTGTTTATATGTATCTATATAAGCATATTAAAAGTATGGCAAAGCTACATCATTGAGAGTCTTGCCATCACCAGATAATCCTTTCCTTCACTTACTTTGAGGGATGATCTATTAAGTTCTGGAAGAAAAATGTGCTACTTGGCATCTCTGCAGAAAAGTATCTGACAAATATGCGAAAGATGACCTTATGGCTCCAAAGAGCTCTTGAGATAATTGATCGACAAACACACACATTATCAGACAGCAAAGCAAATTATAACCAGCCACTAAAGGCACCAGTGGCTCAATAAATGATTTCCTGACATTTCAGTATATTACAGAGGCAGCATATCTTTCCTTTGGGGTTCACATCACAGCAGGTCTATTTTCTTTGTAAACTGTAGATGGAGATGCACAAAAAGAAAAAAAATAAAGAATCTAAACAAAGCCATAAATATAATGGCAGGTTTGACTTTTGAAAATGAAAATGTCTTGCTAGGCTATTTGCTCAAAATCTAGACTATGGCAACAGTTTTCTGCAGGCTTTCCTGTCTGGTACTTACGTGATTGTGTGGTACAGTACTGTGTATAATTTCCCAGAAAAATAGGAAATAAAAAGCCCTACATTTAAACTGACAGGATATGATTAAAGTAGCTTTTTCTCTCTTTGACATCTATACATACAACAGCAGTAGATGAAACCTCTGACTGTTCAGATTGTTATTCTCCCTCCCTCTCCAAATAAGTACAAAACCTCCCAAAATCCCGTTCCAGGCAATTGAATGGCTCAGAGCACCAACAATTCTGCAGGTATATTTTGACGTCCCCAGTCATCAACTCAAATTTATGACAAGTTGATAGTAAATAGAAAATCCAACAGTTTCATGTGGTTATATATGAAAAACTGATGATTTCAGGTGAAGTCCTAGCGGACTGCTGTCTGTATAATCACAACTGTTACTTTTGCTGGCAGTTTCCAAACAGGTAAGAATGAATGGGCCACAGAAACTGAACTATTTTCTTACTTCTAGAGACACACTGGTAAGCCAGCATACAGATGTTTGAGCAGCTACTACAGCAACACTACGTACTTACACATCTCTTTATGTCAAAGCACTCTGAGTGGTATAACTCTGTTTTCTAACCTGTGGAATTTCAGGAATTAGTCTGAAAACAAAATTTTGATTTATTTTGGATTTATGAGTACAAAAGCCTTCTGTGACTATGACAGCACATAAGCTTTCCAGACATCTCCCAAGAAGCGGAGATAACAGTACGTTTAAAAGCATCCACTAAAGTTTGTTCACAGGAAATGAAGTGAAGGATCTCATCTCCAGGCTTTGGCATACTTTTTTACCAGGTGGACTTAGTCAGCACAGTTTCTTAAGACCCAGATCGAAAGCCACAAGTCACAGTGGCTCCTCAAAATTGGGAAGCCCTTCATATAAAGAACCTGAAACAAAACTGTGCCTGTGTACATTTCTGATCTGTGACTTTCAGCACATGTTTCACAGTCACACAATTGTTAGAGGAAAAACAGTGACTGCCATTAGCACAGTGGGGCAGATACTGCCTTTCGTCTAACTGTATATCAGCTTGGAAACCTCCACTGGGACCAATGAAACTATGTCTATCTAAAAAAGATACAATTAATTATGCATGCTTACCTAGGGTAAAATAGTGCTAACAAAATTCTACCGAAGTACCCAGTTTCTGATCTGTGTGAATGAGATGTCTCTCTCTGCATGTATATTCCTCCATCCAAGGGATGCATTTAGAATCCTTCCATCCACAAAAGAAAAAAACAGGTAAAACTGATGGTAAGAGACATGGAACTAAAACAGAGGGAGCCTGGTCTTATTCTCACCAGCAACTTTGGGAAAGTTGCTCTTTGTATTCAGGGATACTATTTTTCAACTATTTTCCTGCCTCACTCAGATTTGCTTTAAACTCTCTTTTTCATCACGTTCTACTCCACCTAAAAAGTTGCACACACATAATGTAATACTAAGTAAGTAAAAGTAGGATAACAATAAAAGCATACATGGAACTCAGCTGAATCATTTATTAAATATTTATAACAAGGAAAGATAACAGAAATCCATCTCAGTGTTTTGACACTATGATATGGCATTCATTCCATGTCTTGCCTTTTGTTGCTCATTTTATATGTGTCTTTGGAAATTATTTTTTAAGCGAAATTGAGTCACTGACTTTCATCTTATTTCTGATTCTGAATTGAAGCAGGAAGAAAATTGCTTGTGATGTAAGAAACACTTTTTTTAAAGACAGAGAAAAAAAGTTTCAAAATCAGCTATCCTTAAGTTACCAGCTTAGATTTCCAAGCCAGCAGTATATTGCATTATCTTCATTGTTTTATCTACTGCTGCATCATAAAAGAAAAAAGACGAACATGGGCAGAAAAAAAAAACAGTATCATAATCAATGGAAATAATAATTTTTAAAATGTATTTTTCTTTTTTTTTCTAAAGATCTTTCATGCACAAAAGAAAATAGCTTAAAAACATTTTACAGTGCTGGGCTCTTTTTCACTCCCTTTTTACTGCCTTCTCTTATGTATTTACTGATGTTACTAACCAGCACGCTACAAGAGAAATACTGATGAAGTTCCCATAAGGAGAACTGAATTATACTGTGCTCTGTAAAAACTTTGCCTGTTTGGGTGGGATACTTCTTTACACAGGAAGTCCTCCACATCTCAGAATCTACTCCCTGCTTATTAATGCTAATATGCATGTTTTAAATATATTTTTTAAAAATACTATCACTAAATAAAGACCATTCCAAAATAATCCTTGGTGCCAACTGGATGCCACATATGGACATATCTCCATAACCAGATAGTAGAGAGGTGGCTCCTGGAACAAGATTTCTGACCTTGAGTATCAGGAAAGGCAAAGCTTCTTCTGAAAGCAGGGAATGAATATATCTGAATTACATTGCCAAGAGCTCAGCTGGACAGCAGATATCATTTTGCATGAGTTTCTATGGATTCTTTTTACAGAAAGCTGGTAGGATGGGTCAGGGGAGGGGAAGAGGTAGATTAAAATCTACCTGCCTGGGTTTATGCTTGAGGCAGGGTTGTGGAACTGCCAGTTCATTACCAAAAGGCCTACTCTTCTTTAAACGTATCTTTTTTTTAAATTGACTTAGATTCTCTTCTTGTTTATGGGTTATTAACAGAATGATTAAGTAAGGTCTGAGTCATTGTATTGAAAGATTCCAAAATTTGTGTTTGCAGTACATTTCTGAGAATATTTTGGATCAAAATCAATGATCACGCATTAATCTTTTCTGTGTTTGGCATCATGGATATTTCTGTTTCACTTTAGAAATCAGTTGGACTGCTAAGCAGGTGGTCATAATATTGATTTAGATGGACATGGTATAAGCACAATAATCTACAAGTAATACAAAGGCAAAGAATTTATTCACTCTGAAAATGGCAAAACTGCATACAGAAGTGTCTAAAGGAAACCTGCTGAAATGGTACACTTAATTCAGAAAATGAAATAATTAGAAACAAAAAAATGGAGTATCTCCCCTTTGCAGTACTGAACTAAATGAGGGTACAATTGAACTGAAATAAAATCCCTGTATTTTCACTCTCTGCAACTTATCTTCAGTACTGTTGATCAGCAGATGCTTGATATCAGCAAACCTGGAATGGATTCCACACTACCTTCAGTAGCAACACTCCTTACCCTAAGCAAAATCCAACATTTTAATCAAGTCCACGAAGTGAGATGGAAACACAATGCAGCCTTCTGAAACCAATGCTTTGGCACTGTTGATTATCTCTGATCAATGCAGTGAACTCTTACCACTACTACCCAAAGAGCAAACAGCACAGATGCTAGTACAATTTGTCTGATGGAACAAATGGAGGGAAAAAGCAACAGAAATCTGTGAAGGTGCTCACCCTCTTCACACCTCTGGGGAATTCTGCACCTGGTTTACTCTAGAATGTAAGTTTTTCTGTGCACTCACCCAAATGAAAGCATAGTTTTAAATCCACTGATAGCCAGTTGAACAAGTATGGTGCATAGAAATCCACTATAGAAGTGCTGTGTGCTTAATATGCGCATCCATTTCTTGAAATAAAGGATCTAGTCACTAGTGGTTTTCTTCCAGATAAAGTTTAAATAAATATTCATTGTAAAACTAATCAATTTCTGTTTATCTTCTTCCAATCTGCCAATTTTGAGCAGTAATGAAAACAAAGCTATAAACTGAAAATAAGGCTTTAAGACATTGAAAGCCATTCCTTCTAATAAAAAGCAGAACATGCTTCTTTAAGTCATTATTTTCCTCAAGAGGACAGATTTTCTCATGCAGTGGAATGACTCTATTCAAAGCATCATAAGGTGGAAAATCATGTTGTATTCTCTATCACAGCAACATTTCCATAGAAAGTAGCAGGGAAAATTAAAATAATAGTTTAGGTTTTTTTGTTTGTTTGTTTCGTTTGGATTGGTTTTTTTTTTGTCAATGCCTAGAAATCATTATAGCTTGAAATTACTATCTTTTTGGAGCCTAATACATTAATCATGCCACACAAAGAGAAGCAAGGGAACCCCTAGAAGTATAGCTATACATAAAACACAATGCATGACAGGAAGGTAGCTTACTTTGTCAATGTTCAAATACACGTATGTTCTTCCAAACTAATTGCATGCTTTCCATATTCAAGCATATTTGATACTTTTTAAAGCACTATGTACTTTAAGTTGTTCGTCATACTTGTTCCACAGAGAAACAGTGACTGTGAAGAGCACATAATACTGCTGGCTTGAGCTTGGAATGGGATTGTCCTAAAGAGGTATTAGGAAAATTGTCTCTCTTCCTCTAACCTGCTGCTTGATGTTGAGAATTAAAAAGCATGAAAAAACTCAAGTACTGAGAGGTAGCTACCCAGAAGGCCTGAAAATTTGTACATTATATATTTAACATTTATATACATATTAGTAGTCATTTATTTCATATATACACTCAAATACCAAAATACATACCTCAAAATAATTTTTAGTTAATAGCTGTAAAAAGTCTGAGTGTAGTCAAGCAAATAGTGTTATAAATTGTACAAACATTCTTAAAAGTCTACCTGTAAATATTTAGGGTGTGCTTTTAAACTCATGGTTTTATTCTAATCTTATGTAATTATTGTTCAAATAAAGCTGGCTGCAAGTAGTAATTCAACCAAACCTTAAACAGATGCAACCCCAAAATGCAAATTAGTCTAAAGAAAAGAAAAAAAAATCTGTTTTCTTCTCTCTTTTAGGATGGTAATTATATTCCTGTTCAAACAGACAAGAGAGACCCAGGAAAAAAAGGATATACTGAGCAAAACTCTGAATTTGAAATAACATAGCTCTCATGCTCGCGTGAAAATCTTTTGATAGCCTGCAGAATACATATATTTTTAAAATTAAATTATAAAACTTCCAATATTTGACTGACAACCCACTTGATCCACTGGATGTGGTTGCCAGGATACCATGAAAGCCACTTGTTTCTCTCTCTGCAGTCTGTTAGACCCGCATACAGTGCCACACATATTCTTCTTTAATCCTGTTCTAACTTTTATCTGACCTTGCACTTAGTACAGTTTAAGTAAAAAAGAAATGTTTGTTCATGAACAAATCTATGTATTTGATGATCTATATTCAGGTCACAAGCTGAGCAGGAAAACCTATGTGATGAAATTTCATGCCGAACTGTACAAGAGAGGGCCGAATCACACTCTGTAAGAAATTAATTTTCCCTTTCAAGTGTTCGCATGGAAGACAGAGATGATGATCCTCAATTTCAAAATATACATCAATGATATCCAACAGTTTTCTATAAATATTCAACTGTTGAGGGAAAAGAATGAGAGAAAAGAATGGAAAAGTCTGCCATGGAACTGCAATCATATTGATAGCCAGGTGGATATAAATCAAATAAACTTGCTCCAGACTATTTGGAGAAGTGTTACATTGGTACGTTTTAAATACAAATTTAATTATCACCTAAGAAGCAGAGCACACCCCTCAGAGTTTTCTAAGAACTAACATCAGAGTTCCAGCAACAAGAAAGGGAGAACAGAGACAGGGAGGAAAAAGTAATCAAATCAATAATCTTTTGAAACGCATGTCATTGCTATTTTTCTTTATTACTGTAGGATTCTGATATAAGTACACACTCAAGATGCTCTATTTCCTATCAAAAGTTAGTTCTAGTCTCAGCCAGTGGACAGAGCACTGATACGATAAATAAAAAAAAGTTGCCAAATCACATATTCTGTAAAGTTAAAATAAAAGAACCCCATAATTCCAGCACTTCATTTCCAGATATTGAATAGTGAAAATGGGTAAATGCTGACTAAACTGAAAATGGATAAACTCCATTTCCACATGTTTATAAGAGAAAGCATCTCTGGAAAAAACAGTGCCGAGCGCTTCAGATAAGAACACTAGAGCTATCCCTAAAGGAACAGCAACAGGTAGTGCAAATACATCCTCCAAGTACAAGATATTTCTCAAACTTTGTAAGAACACTGCATTTACAAAACACCCATTTTTAATTATTTTCTCTACAAAGAGAGACTGTACTCAAGCTTTCCTCAACATCCAATAACGTGCAGGCAAAATTAACCATCAGCATCCAAAGGTTTGGTATGTTAGATATAACCTTGGTGGTAACACATTTATCATCGAGACAAGACAGACTAAATCTTACAATGTGGTTCATTACAGCTAATGCAGTTTATCACAGCTACCAGTAAGAATGAGTAAGAAACAACATTGCCTTCGGGAAAACTGAGTGTTTAAAAACTTTTTCCAATCTCATACTAGAGAGAAAGTTTCAGAACCCTAGATTTACATGAAGAAATGAATCCAGAATGTTTTGAATCATCTTGAGTTTTGAATTTCTATATTAACGCAGTAAAAATTAGACATTGAGGGATTTTAGAACAAAAATAGATTACTGGCTTTGATGGATTTGACTCTTCAATGTCAGAAAAAAATTACTATGTTTCAGAAACAAAAAATTAATCAAATCTCACCAGTTCTTTCAAAGACTGTGGTTTGGTGCATTTTTGTTTTGTTTTGTTGTTGTTTAATATAAATTAACATTATCCCTCTGCTAAAGCTGAGTAGCATGCCACAAGTAAAATACGCAGACAGCTAGGAATTCCTTGTCATCCTTTGGCAAGAAAACCTTGACTTCTTTTTAAATGTCTCATTCACAAAATATCAAACCTGTTAGCAATGCATTCTGACATTATATCAATTTCAGTAGATGTATTTTGGTTTTAAGATAGAAGGCTTCTACAGATATTATATTCCTATCCTCTGCAAAACTTTAACAGCAGAGGAACTATGTTTAGGCCAAAGCAGAGAATGACTAACCAGATAGCTTTTCTCTATTTTCCTGTTTACCACACCGTTAATGAAGTGGCAGAGAAGTACAGGTTTGACCATGAAAACACTGAGAACAAAGCTTACTACTCTTATTTTTTCTAAATAATTGCATAAGATTTTCATAAGTCTACCTGGATTCTGTAGGTTTTTTTAGATAAAGGCATTTTTTATTTATTAGAAACAACCTCAGATAACCCAAAGTTTATAAACAGAGTATGCCACCTTAAAGTGACAGCATTTGCACTTGAGGATACTACTCACACCCTTTGCTCACAGGTTAAGGAAAACCACATTTGTGCAAATTCCTCCTTTCAGCACTTTCTTCCATGTCCTGCCAAAGGCATGATGCTGTATCTTCCTCTCCTATTCATCCCTCTTCCCCAGCCCAAGTCACATCCCGCATGGTTATTGTCTGATCTTTTTGGTAGGTAGTTTGAAATTTGTAATGGATTTGTTATTATGAACGGCTGCTTTGATAAGGCATTCTTTGCTTCTTGCTGATACTGTTTGTGGATGAAAGTGTGAGGGTAAGTACTTGAAGTTCTAGCACTGTGTGCATGAAAAAACATCTTTTGAAGAAAATGAAGAATAATTTTGCCATTTTCTACTTGCTGTATGACCAATAAAAAGCCTCTCAGCATTATGAGATGCAAGTGCCGCACTACCATGAATAAGATAGGATTGTTTTCATACTTTTAGCCTCTGGTATTATCTCAGTGTGTTGTGTTTTGAGAATAAAGACACTTTTGCAGGTGGAATTCACTACTGGGATCTGACAGCACATGGTTGAATTACTAATGGGATTCAACTCAATTACCTATTTTTTTGAAACGTTCTTTTGTTTAGACCTGTTTGGAATTAAACAGGTTTCTTCCTCTCCATTAATTATTTTGGCTACTCTTCTCATGTACCTGCAATCAAAAACAAAGGACAGATTGCTTTCATTGGGATGGTACAGAGATCCTTTTTTGTTTAGGAAACAAGTGTATATTTCGGATTTTAATAACTGAGCTGAAACATTGTGACACCTGTGTTACATATCTACCTTTGCATCTGCTGCCACTCCTATTTTCTGAATAATATCCTTACAGAGATGGCTCAGGACTCCAGGTGAGATGGCCAGACTTAACAGTGATGTTCAAAATTCAATTTCCATGCTTATGTTGTACATAAGTCCATACTTTATCTGAGAATTTGAATTCATGCAAATCAATCAGTAGCTTTTACAGATAAGACTATTTACAGTGTACTAACTTTAATGTGTGAATCTGTGAGACTTTTCAAGATCAGGATCCCAAACACACTTTCCAAAACCACCGAGAGTGTTTATTCTGTTTTACATATTGCTGCTCTCAAGAAATGAGAATAAAACAAATTTCTGTGTTGGCGATCCTTAGTATTTTTGACACAATTTCCTGGCTAAATGTGATTTTCCATTACTTCAGTGAAGGAATAAGCTGCATGAGGAAAAAACAAACAGCCCTTGGCTGAAGCAACATAGCCAGCAAACAGGTCGCCTAATAGCATCATTTTGGTTTTGTTTACTATTAATAATGCTTTTTTTCCTGTTATCCCCTCCTGAGTCATTCTAAATAGTTTCTTCTACTGCTTTAATAAAAACGGCAGCAAAAAATAAAAGCAAGCGTTAAGAATACACAGCTATCTGCTACCTGTCTTTGCTGAAAAGCAACAGACAAAGAATCTCAGATCTCGAAGAATGCAGGATCTCCAAGAGATGCGCTAATGGCAATAAGTGATGCTGAGAGCAATTCTTCTGTTGTACTTCAGCAGCTGCTATTTTATGCAGAACTGCCAATGAAAGCTTTTGCGTTGATCAAATAAGAAGTCTTTGATAACTGACTGAAAGCATTTGGTGGAATGGTACTTCAGAACTTGTTTATTTCTACCCAAAAGTGGAGTGAAAAAGGGAAGTACTAAAAAAAAAATAGCAATACCAGAATGCAAATTCATAAGAATATAATTTTGAAAATGACAAAACAGAATATTTCAAACAGTTCCAATCAAAACAACTCAACTGAAATGACATGTCTCAAGCTAAACTGCTTTACTTTATTTTACTGAAGTGATTGAACTATTTCAGTTGAAATTTATTTTTCTATAGGAGAATATTGACTTGCAAAAAAATGTGTTTTCAGATCCATATTCCTACATCTGTTCCCTTATGAGCCAGGCTACCAACCAGACTATGTCCTATATAATACAGCCCATAACTCCCTCAGAGCATTCACTATAGAATGATGAAATCTGCATGGAGTCCAGCCCAAGAAGAAAAGGGAAGGCTGACTGCTGCACACAGGCAGATAACAACTTAAGAGGAGACTTAATTTGATATTTTGGTTACTGAATAAAGCACAAAGCATTTTAATGGAGTTTAGACTGCCACTCCACCGCTGCCTCTAAATATTCAATATAGACATGTCTTCACTAAAGACAAATCATGTCTGACAAATTTAGTGGCCTTCCATGACGGGGGTACAGCATTGGTTGATAAGCGAAGAGCAACTGACATCATCTACCTGGACTTGTGCAAAGCATTTGACACAGTCCTGCACGACATCCTTGTCTCTAAATTGGATTTGATGGATGGACCACTCAATGGATAAGGATGTGGCTGTATGGTCGCAGTTAAAGAGTTGCGGTCAATGGCTCCATGTCCAAGTGGAGACCAGTGACGAGTGATGTTCCTCAGGGGCAGGTACTGGGACTGGTACTATATAACATTTTTGTCAGTGACATAGACAGTGGGATTGAGTGCACTCTCAGCAAATTTGCCGACGACACCAAGCTGTGTGGTGCAGTCAACACACTGGAGGGGAGGGATGCCATCCAGGGGGACCCAGACAGGGTTGAACAGTGGGTCCGTGAGAACCTCATGAAGTTCAACAAGGTCCTGCACGTGGGTCAGGGCAATACCAAGCACAAATACAGGCTGGGTGGAGAATGGATTGAGAGGAGCCCTGAGGAGAAGGACTTGGGGGTGTTGGTGGATGGGAAGCTCAACACAAGCTGGCAATGTGCACCTGCAGCCTAGAAAGCCAACCATATCCTGGGCTGCATCAAAAGAAGCGTGGCCAGCAGGTTGAGGGAGGGGATTCTGCCCCTCTACTCCACTCTCATAAGACCTCACCTGGAGTACCGTGTCCAGCTCTGGAGCCCTCAGCACAGGAAAGACATGAACCTGTTAGAGCAGGTCCAGAGGAGGGCCACGAAGATGATCAGAGGGCTGGCGGACCTCTCCTATGAAGACAGGCTGAGAGAATTGGATTTGTTCAGCCTGGAGAAGAGAAGGCTCTGGGGAGACCTTATAGTGGCCTTGCAGTACTTAAAGGGGGCTTACAGGAAAGATGGGGAGGGACTCTTTACCAGGGAGTATAGCGATAGGATGAGGGGTAACAGTTTTAAACTGGAGGAGAATAGATTCACATTAGATATTAGGAAGAAATTCTTTACTCTGCAGATGGTGAGACACTGGAACAGGTTGTCAAGAGAACTTGTGGATGCCCCATCCCTGGAAGTGTTCAAGGCCAGGCTGGATGAGCAACCCGGTCTAGTAGAAGGTGTCCCTGCCCATGGCAGGGAGTTGGTACTAGATGATCTTTAAAGTCCCTTCCAACCTAAACCATTCTGTGATTCTGTGAATCTATGAATGTAAGAATTTGTAAGCAAAAACTACAAATAATTTCTTCTTGGAAATTTCTGTTTGGAAAAGCATTGCTTTTCATTATAAAATCCTTTTCATGTACTCCCACCAAGCTTAATCATTGATACTCAGTGCAACACAGCTTTTTTTTTTTTTTTATGGCTTATGTCTATTTAAAACAAACACCATGTTAAATTCAAAAACATTCTTACAGAAATTAAAAATAAAAAACGTAAAAGAAAACCTAACCAGTTAGATGCAAGGAAGTTCTACTCTATCCATAATCCTCCTTCAAATGGGTCATCTCTCTCAATCTTCATTCAAAACTGTAGCACAAATATATCTCAAAGCTGCATTTGATGATAGACAGATTGAAGTCAGGGAAGGAGCAGACAATTCTCAAGTCGAGTGTCTATTCCTGACTAGTCCTCTTCTCTATCCCAAGACCTTTTATTTGCCTCTTTGTGTTTTGTTATGGTTCTTTAAACTTCTGGTAGCACTAATAGTAATTGGAATTTAAACTGAGAGTTACTAAAAGCATTACTCCTTTATAAGGCTGTTTTCAGTATAGATTTTCTTTCACAATACTTTATAAAGCAGATCGAGACAGTTG
Source organism: Anarhynchus alexandrinus (assembly GCA_008711295.1). Lineage (NCBI taxonomy): Eukaryota > Metazoa > Chordata > Aves > Charadriiformes > Charadriidae > Anarhynchus > Anarhynchus alexandrinus. The sequence continues at coordinate 36,882 of VUYV01000423.1, read as the reverse complement.
TTCTCTGTTTCACAGTGAAGGAACCAGGGGTTACACATCAGGTGAAGACCAGCTGGGAAATGAGACAGCTTTGAAAACAAGGTTCCTGGCTCAAAGTCTTAGGTGAAATTAAATTTTAAACTGTCAACACTATCCTAATCTTGCATAATGTCAAGTCAAAATGTTTAGTGCTTTGTTTTGCCTTTTTTTTTTTTAATCATTCTTCCTGACATTTTATACAGCTCCGTACAGTGCCTGTAGATTGTATCACTTTAGATATAAGTGACTACAAATGCTCTTTTCCCTACTGCACAGGAAATAAGCTCAAATATTTATCCTGCCAAATTATATAATCATATTCAAGAGTCATAATTTTAAATTATTCTATCTATCTGGTGTTAAAGAAACTAGACAGGTTTGTTGGCTTTGTATCTTATCTTAGATTTGGTTAGCCTAAGCTGTTAGAATTTGAAAAGATGGCTTGCTTTTCCCCAGGAGAAAATATCACTCAGTTAACAATTAAAATAAAAATAATTATACAAATGTGCAACAAATTAAATACAAAATTTGATGTAGCATAATGACAAAGCATAATGAAAAACACTCTGAAGTACATACCCTCATGTTTAATGTCTAATAACTTTGAGAACTTAATATATTAGGAAACTGGGGTTAAAATATTTAAATTTTGATAAATAATCTTTACTATTACTTTTGATTAAAGTGTAAACTCGTATAACAAGGAAATGTTAGATTAAAGGACCTTAGCCACATAGAATAATTTTTATTACAGTTCTTTTCACATCTTGGTTCAATGTACTTTGGATTTGCTTGGTTTCAAAGCAGAGCACGTGGGTTATCTATTCTCCTGTTTTTTTTTCCCCCTGAGTGCCTGAGGTTAACAAGTTGTTTATTGATTTTTATGTTTATGTAATGTTCTCTTATATTAAGTGGGAAAATTCTGTATCCTACTGAGCAAATGAAGATGTTCAGTTTTATACAGTCCATAAATCTTATTTTTGGTGAGAACATTTTAAATCTCCCATCCACCACAGAAAATCCCTGTGTTAGTATGAAATATGAAATATACATGTAAAGTCATATAATTTGTTTTTAATTGAAAAGCAAAATATGGCATTATTTAGAGCTCAATCTTATAATATATCATTCTATCATAACAGACTTACATTGTATTTTACAGAAGTCCATCATCTACGCACCGCATGTATATGCATTATGCAAATCTGAAATGATCTGGGATTCCATGTGGAAATATATGTGCCCACAGGACTACATGGGATCGTATCATCTTTAATACTAGGCTGATTAGCAGACTTCTTTTACTAGTCCGGGATTTTGGCTCACAAGCAAAATTTCTCCCTGTGTAGAGCATCACTGTAGGAGTTCCTATGAGTTTGTATAAATTAAGTTACAATAAATTAAGTTTCCTCAGAGTTGTGAAAATTGTTACCCAACCCCCCACCGCCCCTCACTCCTCATTCTAATGGCTTTTTATTGCCTGAAGAAACCATGCACATTTCCACATTCATAAAAATGTTCCTTAAGGTGAAAAAAGAGTTCTTCAAATACTGATTAAAAAGTAATTGCCTGGGGCCTTGAAAGAGCAGTAATGCTGAAATCAGCATTCATTTCAAAGTTTTTAAAGATGTGAAGAGAAATAAATCCACATCTCTTACACACTTACTGCTAAATCACATACCAGTACATCGATCTCCCTACCCGCTACAGTGCAATCACCACAACCTGTAGAAATACCATAAATTAAGTATAGCAACACTAGATGCTTCTCTTAGATAATTTGTCCGAACCTTTGTGCCTCCACAATACCTCACTGGCCTTAATGGAATGAAATCATTTACATGATCCAAAGACTTGGCCCGGAAATATGGAACTTTAACATTCATACTTTTATACAGACACGATGACACAAATGCACATTCGTACGGTTACATGAAGAAGTGATGACTATTTGCCAGCTCTCAGATAAAAAAGTAAACTACCTCAAGCTTCTTAGTTAGTCCATTATTATAAATGGACTCAGTATTGAGTACAAAGACTGTGTCTTTTCTCATCTTTGATCTACCAAGGCATTATTATAGTCCTCTTCCTTCCTTTATATTACAGAGGAGGATATACAATAAAAGAGAAGCTTGAAGTATAACCGAGATGAAGAAGTTTCTTCCAGGCAAGGGCTCTATTCATACAAATAATCAAGTAGCCACATTACTTAGACAACAATGAAAACTGATTCCTTCCAATCTATTAAGAACACGAGAACTTGCCAGCGTTATGACAGCTGAGATCAGTTTTGGGTAAATATTCTGACTACCTGTAATCTCTAAATATCACAAAGATTAAATACAGAAACCTATGCATGAGAGAGGGAGAGAAACTTGGAGGAGGAAGAAGTATTTTCAGAGCCCAAGAGACACCACTGGCAGACTTGCTTCTGGCATCACAAAGAGTACCTAAGGATGCAGAAAAGGACTGGCACAAGAAACAGGAGGGGTGGGTTTTGATGAGGTTCAACTTCAGACACTCAAATTAGGAGATCATTCTGCTCCTAAAATCGCTAGAGATGCAAATGGAAACCTCAATTTGGGGTTCTAGGTTGGCACCTGGAAGACTCTCTCTGTCTCCCTCTTCTCATTGACCATAAAGGGATCCAACTGCAATGAAAACATCAACATTGATCCCTCAAATTCTTTTGTCTACAGGAGCTGTATCAATACCCATAGAGAGACTATGGTGTCTATGCTGCCTAGCATGCCAACTACCATCCTCCACTCTCAAACTGAACTAGCAGGTCCAGCCCACACTATTAGCTGGGGTAGACTGAAAAGCCTCAGCACACACATCTCTTGCTTGTCCTTGCTTTTCTCCCACCTCTTTTCTTGCACCCTCTAATCTAAAGCATTCCTGACTTTACTCCCACCTCTTCTTGTCTAATCTAAAGCATAAACAGGAGCACTAAATGCAGTGCAGTAACTATTCCCACTTTAGTAATCAAAGGACAACGAAGGCAAAGTGGCCGAGGAGTTACGGTTCACTCTTCCTCTGCTCTACCTTGGTCTTGGCAACCTATACAAGCTCTAGGTGCCACATAGCACCACAGCTGCTTTCCAGGTATCCTGGGCCTGTTTTTGCAGTCAGTCCTCATCATCCCGTCTGATTGGAGGCATAGTAGCACCTACCCATACCTCTAATCACATATAACCAAAGAAAGGATACATCAGAGCAACCACAGGTTCCTAGAGCCAAGCTAATAACCCTAAGCTTCTTTTATAAACATCTGAGATCTTGCTTGTATGATTCTTACCCCAAACATCAGTATTTATCTCATTCTACAGCAGAAGTGTTTCTCACCAAAGTGCTCACTTATCTTTCACCTTTTTGCCTCTACAGTGACAGAAATTCACATTGTTTCAGATATTCTGTACAGTTTGTGCTAACACTAATGCAAAGGAACTCTGGGCATATTATGCTCATTGACACTGCTGGGTTTTGCCTGGAAAAAAAAAAAAAAGACTGTAATTTGGTCTTCCTGCTGGAGGGCAGTGTCATAATCACTTACATGAGCTCCAGACCTTCCTACCAGAGATGTTTGGAGCAGCCCCTTTTGCCCAGTTTGCAAGTGCCTCACTCTCCACCAACATTTTAAATTACCATGTAAACTGTAACAAGTGAGACTTTGCAAATGGGTGAAATGATGTAGAACATTCAATTACGAAGTCTCTGCATGAGCCAGTGGCAAATTCTCAAGGTTTCAGTTTGCCTTGCAGGACATCCCAGTTTGACACCCATTCATGGCTCCACTCTGAGAGACATTTAGTATAATACGGAGGCAAATGCTACAGAGGCAGATGTCCTACTTGCTACAGAGCCACTGGGGAAAGAAAGCGCATCTTATCATTCAGCAGTGCCTGTGGGTGAATAAAGTGCAAACAAAATCTCATGGAAGACTCATCCAGACAGCCTGGACAGAAGGAATGAGCATGTAAAGTTAAAAGGGTGAAGAAATATAGCATATACATGTAGGAAAAAAGAGAAAAAAAAGGCAAACAATTTTTCAGAAATGGCTACCTGTAACATTTTCAGACACCTATTTTCACCACATGTTTATCATTACTTAAATTTGGTTGCGACTCTGAAAAAATCCTTTCTTTTTTTTAAACTCCAAAAATAAGAGATCTCAACGTGACTGTCAAAATGACAAAGAATGCACCATGACAAATCACAATAATCACTCCAAGGTAATAAAAGTAAAAGTATGCTAAGTTTTTAAGAATAAGTTAAACATATAATTACCAAGTGTAAGTAAACACAAACTGTATCTCTCCACTGGTACCTTTATTGTGATATTCACAGCACAAGAAAAATAAAAAATTCCATGGTTATTATTATTTATGGGGCAAATGAACTAATTGGGTTGGGAACAGCAAAACATCAGTACAGTGGTGTGAGCATGAACATTGCCGAGGACTGGATGCAGATATCCATAAACCTCACAAGAAAAGCATCATTCTTGACACCTTTAATGAAAAAGTAATTGCAGAGTTTCATGCATCTGTTCTGCCCAAGTAACAGGAGTTTCAGAATACTGGTAAAAAATATCCAATAATGACATCAAAGGTAGGGCTTGTTAACATATTAAATGTGTTCAGTGTTGAAGAATTTCTAAAATGTTACGATTTCCTGATATTTAAAATACAAAATTTATGATGATTTTAAGGAAGGATTGCAGACTAATTAAAAAAGATTAGTTCTATTTAATTTTAGAGAGAAATGTTTTGTTTTGTAATGGAAAGAATTCTCCTTTTAAATGTCAACAGATCTACCTATAATTCAACGTTAACCATAAAATGGAAAAATTATTATTCCAGGAAGAAAATCAATAATATTTGAAATATACAAATTTTGTTTGTTGAAGTCTCTGGTTTTGTTGTTGGTTTTGGGGGCAGTTTTTTGAGGAGGTGGACAGGGAAGCTAGAAAGTGTTTTCTTCCTCTTTTTCATTTTATCTGGGTAACCCAAAGCGCTATTATTTATACAGTTTTAGAAAGGGACACTGGCTTCCATGCTAAAATCTAACATGATTAAAGGTCTTCCTTACAAGGTTACCTCCAGCTTTTTCATATAGACTGAAGTCAACACTATTTATAGGTGATAGTGTCAGCAAAAAAAGAATATAGCTTTTTTTTTCCCCTTGTAACTGAAACTCTTAGTTTAGTTTACCTTTAAGCATGATAAAAATATGGCTTTGTTTATGATTTCACTGGTTACAATTTAATCATCTGCAAGATCATTAAAACTTCTATTTGCAAATCTCCATCCAGTTTTTATTACTCTTTTAACTGATTTGAACTTGCAAATAATAATGGCTTCAGTTCTGAATTTTATATTTGCGTTAAATAGATGTGATTCTTTCTTAAGCATACAGGATACTCTCTAAATTAATGTATAAACATCATAGACTGCTTGAGGCTCATGGAAGGTACAGGTAGTCTAGGGACACAACATTTGCAGAAAGTATATTAACTCACATACACTGAAAGAAATGTGAATGTTTAATATTATGCCAACAGAAGATTAGTAATATTCCTGAATCTGGATTAAATGCTACAGGATAGCAGATATAAAATAAACAAAAGTGATTTATAATACAAAGGAACATTATACAAATTAGAAAGATTAGCAACATACTTTCCCTGCTCATAGAGTAGTTTCACCTCCTCAAATAATGACGGTAGTACCTTACATAATTATGAAATTATGTGGTATTTTTCACCCTGAGGACTCCCAAAGCAGTGTGGAAATGCAATAAACCAAGAAATAGGTTTTGCAAGATGTTCTTTTTGTCCCCCACTGAACTAAGTAACAGTTGATTGCAGAAGTAATTGTACATAGTGTATAGCCAGTAACTTCAGCTACAACTAAAAGGGATATTTTTTAAGCTGCTTAATTTAAACTGTTACAAATGTTGCCTATGACTATGAAGTTATCTCTAGAGAAGGTATCAGAGAATCTTTCTTTGCAAATTATTTCAACAATGTCATCCTATTGCACCCTTGAGTACACACCTTCTCTGATACTTTTTCCTGTGCAGATCTTAAACCTGGAAATTCTGTACCATATCTGTGACTAATGAACTTGGAGAAAATTTATCTCTGGCTGTAAGGTCTGTTCATAGGAATACATCTTAGAGCCATTTTCATCAACATCTTCAACTGGCAGAAAAAGAAAGGCAAACAAAAACAAACAAACAAACAAACAAAAACCCAAACCAAAACCCGCACCCCCCCAACAAATTGAAAATAATTATTATGTTTCAGGGCCTTAAAGTGGCATATCATGTACCATGGATGTGGCCCAGCTATGTCATCTGGNAAAAAAGGCAAACAACCCAACCAACCAAACAAACAAAAACAAAAAAAAAACCAAAACCAACCAACCAAACAAAAAAAAACAAAAAAACCCTAATCAAAAACCACACACTCCCCAACAAATTGAAAATAATTGTTATGTTTCAGGGCCTTAAAGTGGCATATCATGTACCATGGATGTGGCCCAGCTATGTCATCTGGTTTAAGAGCTAGGAATCGGTCCTTAGCCCTGTTTAATTTATTAGTATAAATATGGCCATCACAACCTTGACTTGATCTCGCAATCTCAAATACTATCTCAGCCATCTTAGCTACTGTACCAGATCTACTTGGTGTATTTCTATTGTGGATGTTAAATCAGACTCTCAGTTTAGGTAACTGGAGTTGCACTGGCTCCTGAAGACTACTCTTTAGATTTTTTTTTGAAAAAGGGAAAATTATATTATCCATGAAAATTCAGGCAACGCACTAGATACTTCAAAGAATATTTTGTTGGAAATTACCAGTATTATGGATGACTGACTAGGTAATGTTATCTTGCACGAGGATACATTCCTTTTTTATTAATAATCCATACATTTTTTCTTAGAAACCAAATTCTTGGCAATTATTCTCTGTTTAATATCCAGTTCACTATGGTAGTATTTCCTTACACATTTAGATACCTACATGTTCTAAAAAAATCCAAACCACAGATTTTCAAGAGGACGGATTTCTATTTTCTTTTTTATTCAGGCTATGTAATGGCAAGTGCAAATTTGTACTTCTTTGGCAGTTCTTGGTATTTTTATGAAAAATGAAAACTTCCGGGGTGTGTTGTATGCATGAGGCCAGCATTCAAATAACTTCAGCAACTGAAAAGCAGCATTATAGCATATTTCTATAGGTCCTAGAGAACTGCACAAGAAGTACCATGTAACTGACTTAAATGAAGAAAAAAAAAATGATCACAAGATACCAGTATTAGTTTCACTATTTTCAGCTATTGTCTAATCTCCTAGGTGGCACCCTTACTAAATTGTTCCTAATGCCTTCCGCTTTCTAAAGATAAGATTACATTTTACTAAATATTCAAAGATTATGAGTAAAAATATATTTAGTCCTGAAGGTAAATGTTAATGTTCTATTAGTTTTTCCCAAATTTCTATACTTACAACTGTCAATTAGCTTAATACCATCTATTAAGTCTATTGACTTAAACAAATATTATGCAATTTATAAATATTTCTTCTACCATGCAATGCCAATATATTTTACATTATTAGTTGATTAATATTGGGAAAAGTAGTATAATTATGGTGCAATAATCAGTAGTATATGTATTCAAATGTTGGTTTGTTAATGTTCTATATTTCCTAAAATCTCAATTGTTAAAAAAAGGAAAAGAAAATAATAATGCTTGAAGAAATGTGTTACACTGGTGGCATAAAATATGAGCAGCAGGCAGTGTCCCTTATCACAGGAGAAATCTTAAGCAAGCTGATGACATTTTTCCCTGTTTTCTGCCTGCTGAGACATTCTAGACTGAAATCTTATTCAGGAATCTCTAAGCTTCGTTCCATGTAGGTGAGAATGGTACAAAAAGAGCAAGGAAAGGTTAAGGTGAAGAGAGAAGTGAGACTAGTAAAAATTAAAGAAAGCTAACAGAGTAGTAGCCCAGAAACCAGAAAACCATTCCCAAATAAAAGGAAAAAAAAAAAAAAAAAANAAAAAAAAAAAAAAAAAAAGAAAAATGGAGACAAAGAACTATCATTATCTGCCACTTCTTAGTCTGTTTACTGGGTTTACAGACAAGACATGGGGGACCAAATCCAAATTTAAAGGTTCCTAAATATAAGCATTATTTTTCCAGGCAATACAAATCCTTGAAAGATGACCAGCTTGATAGAGTACCTGCAGGGTTTGCTCACGTGGACACTGCTCACTTATTGCCTGACAGCCCTGTGGGAACCAGTACAGGGCTTTTGGATGGCCCGTGGAGGGAAGGAGGTTCTGGGTGGGCTCCGTACCAGCATTAATTTGACCTTTCGTGCTCACTTGAGGGACGTACCAAACATCTGCACCTCCCTGTGAAGTGGATATATTAAGCATGAAATCACATCTAGCCAGTGGAAATTAATAGTTGTTGGTTAGGACCCCAGTCTTTACCTTTCAAGTACAGCTTTCTTAACTGAGCTGCTGAATTTGGACATTAAAAGTGCCTAACTCCCTCCCATGTAATTTCCACCTTGTGCAAGCTCACACTGCCAAAATGATATTGCCCTTAGGATTATTTTTTTCGACAGTTTTACTCTTACAGGTGTGGATGAAAAGGACGGGTGATCCTATGGGAAACATTATGACAAATAATCAGAGGGGGAAGTCCAGAACGAAACAAGGCAGGACATGTTCCCATGCACCTGCTGCCTTTCCCATCACATAAGCCACCAGAGCTGATATCGCAAAACAGCCAGTTGTGAAAACTAAGCCACAGGAAACTAAGCACTATTACACTTCAAAGATTGCTGCTGATATTGTGTATATTATAAGAGCACTCGCGTGGTGTCAAACATGTTGCTCACTAATGAAATTGCCCTCTTTGGAGGATCTTTTTAAGAGCAGAAGGAAATATTGGATAATGCCTCCATGGATAGTTGTGTCCTAGCCAGCCAAAAGCACTAGGCAAGGGTGGCCAAGAACAATACATTTTTAAAGCTTCTGTCTGTATTTCTACATCAGCTGCCTGACACATGGCTGTCAAAGAGCTTTAGAGGAGGAAGACATATGTGGAATGTGTTTGGTCAGATGTTTCAAGTGCTACAATAAACTTCAGGCCACCTGAACATGAGGGTGTGAGCAGAATTGTTGCACCCAAGTGCTGTAAACAGCACCCACTTTATACTGAAAACCGTCACACTGATGTGCCCTAATGTGTAACAGGAGTTCATAAGAAAACGTTTTGGAGGAGATATAAAACCAAGATCGATGGCCATTGATGGCCATAGTTAAAAAAGAAATGAAAAGCCAAGGAATTGTTAAAGAAAGAAAAAAGCCAAGTAACACCTACACTTTCAAAAAAAAATTCAGTTGACATTGGCAAAAAGACGTGTGGCAGTCTTTTTCATGTGGCAGTCAGTGCAATTATCCAGCAATTTGTTGCTTCCAGTCTGGATTGTTGCTAGTTACAGCACAGTACAGAAATAGAATTAGTAGAGCTATAGTTACTTATTTCAGGACACGCTATTTCCTCATTCATTTGCCTTGTGGGGTCCTTTGCAAAGAGAAAAGCTTGATCTTAAGATGCACTGGCTACCAGTTTGTTTTCAAGCATAACTCAAAACTCAAGGTTCATCCTTGGGAGCCAAATGGTAGAAACTGCCCAGTGCATGGCCACCAAGGGCAGGGACAGCCCCCTGGGCCTCCTGGCACAGGCACTGCCTTGGGGCCAGCACCCCAAAGGCCTTCCTCTGAAGGATGCTGGCTGGAGGGGCAGCGGGCAGGGCGTAAGGGGGAGCCTGTCACCCCCATGTCACAGTGCCACCACCCGGCAACGCAGCAGTCACAATGTCCCGGGGCAGGATAAAATCCTCCTGCGTCCCAGTGCCAGAGCTGGCCCAGGGGCAGCCCGAAGACATCTGAGAGGAAGTTCTCGAGGAGCCGCTGGATTTACTTTGGTGGGGTCTGAGAGCGGAAGACCAGAGGCTGCACCAGACTGCTGGAGGTTCTCCTCCGCAAGGCCAGCTCCCAGCGGGGCTGTGTTCAAAGTCCATCTAATGGATGGAAACGCTGCCTCAGCCTTTGAGGAACAGACACCAGCTTCTCAGGAGATGAGAAGAATCATCAGCCCCTGGAGGTGTCTGAGGCTCTCAGGAATTTTCAGCTGGATAAGCAGCGGCAAAATCAGGGGAATGTCTTCTTGAGGACCACTGCAGAGCTTGCCGTCCTTCATCCCCTGCAGAGCAAGGGGCAGCAGCCGTAAGAAATGCGATGCGCAGATGTTGCAAGGGGCCCAGTGGTTTGGAGAAAACACTGGTGCCCTGCCAGCTGTGGCAAGGATCCTTGTGCCCAAGGTTGATCAGGCCAGCGGCCTTTGGCCGCTCTTGGGAGCCGCCGAGATGGCTCCAGGTTGAGGCAGACTAGGGCTTGGGCATCTCCTGGGAGGAGGGACCATCTGTGGGAGGAGGAAGCAGGTCTTGCTCACATGCTCAGGGAATAGCCGATCGCCAGCACTGGGGTCAGGAAGGAATTTTCCCCCGGGGCGGATTGGCACTGGTCCCTGGGGGTTTTTTGCCTTCCTCTGCAGCATTGAGCATGACCACTTGTCAGGGCGCCTCTGCTCATTTTGGCTAGGTTACTGCCTGCTGCTCATGCCCCACCAAGATGGCCTCTTGTGCCCCGCAGCTGGGGGGAGGAAGGCTTTTTTTTCCCCACGGTGGGATAGCAAGTGTCCCTGGGGTTTTTTTGCCTTCCTCTGCAGCATTGAGCATGGCCCCTTGCCAAGGCTCCTTTGGGCCATTGTGGCTAGGCACCTACTGCTCCTGCTCCACCAAGCTGGCCCTCGTGCCCCGCATCCAGGGGGAGGAAGCTTTCTAGTCTCTAAGGGCGGGCCCTCAGGGTGGCCCCCGGGGCTTCCTTCTTGTCCTCTCTAGCACTGAGCACAGGCCCTTGTCAGGGCTCCTCGGGGGGCGCCTTTCAGCTCAGTTCTTGACGGCTGCTCTTGCACCTCCAAGGCACCACGCGTGCCCTGGCTCTCTCGGGCTCTCGTGCCCATTGCAAGTTTGGAGAGGGAGCGAGCTCTGCTCTTCCCGTGGCTCCATGTCCCCAGGGGTTCTTACTTGTGTGAAACAGCCTGTGCTTGCAAGGCCTCCAGGCTTGCTGCACGATCCAGAGCTGACAGCTTTCACTTCTCCCTGAGTGCAATACAAGTGCAGGGCAGGCACGTGAGCGCTTCTCATGCATGTTATACTTTGGAAAATACCCCATGGAACCACACACCACCTTCTACTTTTGTGTGTGGTCAGTACCAATGCTCATTCTTCAAGTTCTCAGTCTTCAGGAAACAGGGACTGCTTGGCCTGTGTTCCTGCTGCTACTTTCTGAGGCTCTGTGGCTTCCCTTAGCCAGACTGCAAGGGATGTTTTTTCAATCTAAAATGAAGAATGCATCAGCCTGCTCCTGGCTACACATGCGCATTGCGTTCATGCTTGTGAGCATCGGCTCTGAAACAGATTCAGAAAAATGAAATGAAATCCTGTTTCCACTTGTAACCTTTGTGATTTGTGTCCTTGAAAGTGTTTTTGGAGCTGAAAAAACCTGTCATTTCAGGCAAGTAACAGTCTCATTATTATTTGACTCATGGTGAGGGCAGGGAATGGAAAGAATATAACAGAATGGAATAGGATTGTTATGCTATGCTATGCCTAGAGTTCTGCATAACAAGCCATGACCTAGGTCTGAGGGCTCCATCCAGAGAGCAAGTCTCTGCAGTGCAGGTCCCAGGTCCATCCCGGAGACAGGGGCAGAGACGGGCACACCTACAACATCACTCTGGCAGGGACTGAAGGCCCCAGGCTGAGCTGAGACACATCCCCTGGGCCCCTGGCAATAGACAGTGTTGTTGGAGTCCCAGGGGAGGCCGGTCCCAGCCATTGCAGCATATGAGCACCCCCCAGGATGCTGGCAGAAGTAGACTTGCACTGCTCATATGCTCTCCTGTAGACATTGATGGCTGGCCACTTTTGAGACAAGAGTACTGGGCCAGATGGACCTTTCCTTTCTGCTTCCCCTCCTCAGGAAGTTGTAGAGAGCAATGATGTCGCCCATCAGCCTCCTTCTCTTAAAACTAGACAAACTCAAAGAGTTCTCAGCTGCTCCTCAGAGGACATGCCTTCCAGCCCCTTCCCCAGCTTTGTTACCCTACTCCGGAGGCATTCAAGGACCTTAACATTCTTTTTAAATGGTGAGGCCTAGAGCAGCCATATCTTCATCCAGCATACCATCTACTTGCTCATCTCACAGCTATACGTGTCCAGAAGGATGCTGTGAGGGACAGTACCAAAAGCCTTCCTAAACCCCAGAAAAACTACATCCACCACTGTCTCTTCACCCACCACGTGGGTGACCTTATCGTAGAAGGATATCAAATCAGTTAAACAGGATGTTCCCTTTATGAACTCATGTTGACTTGGCCTGATGACTGCACTGTCCTATAAATGCCTTTCAATAACAGTGTGACCTTCTCCATAATTTTTTCAGGTACTAAGGTTAGACTAACACGTCTGTAATTTCCTGAGGCTTCCCTCAAGCCCTTCTTGTAAATTGGAATAGTGTTGCCTAGCTTCCAGTCAGTGGGGACCTCCCCAGGCTCCCGAGACCTTTGACAGATGATTAAGACGGGTCCTGCTGTAACGTCTGCTAGCTCCTTCAGTAGTCTGGGATTAATCCCATCAGGCCCCATGGATTTATGAACATTAAACTAATACAACTGGTGCCTTACAGTTTCAGTGTCCACAAATGGAAAATCACTGTTCCCTCACTAGTGGTCCTCCGACTCAGACAACTGGGCAGCTTAAGGTCTATCAGTGTTAATAAAGACTGAGGCCAAAAAGGCATTTAATGCCTCTGCTTTTTCTTCATCCCTTTTTGTCAGGTGATCACCTTCAACAGCATCAGTTTAATGTTTTCTTTGGACCTCCTTTTGCTATTAATATACTGAAAAAAGCCTTTCTTGTCTGACACAACATTCACCTCATTTAACTCTAGTGGACAGAAAAAATATTTCAAATCAGTTCAAAATATTTTAAAAATTTACCATCACAAAACAAAGGTCATCACTGAAAACTACATTTAAAAAATTGAATGATTCAGTATGAAGTACAATTGATTAAATATGCTGAAGTTACATTTACACTGAGACTGATCACACTGAAAATGGAGGACGCTATCAAAGTGAGAGATTTATGAACACTAGTTTAAGGAAAAGCAGAAATTAAGTGTAAGTGTTCGGAATGATCTTTTTTTCTAGTTTGTCTGTAGTCTGTCATTAGACTGTCAGTGTACTTGGTGCCCGATCCTTCCCATCCTTTCACTAGGGTAATCCATTGCTGAAAATAGCAAATTTCATGTAGAAAAATATAACATTATTTATTCTACTTTCCAGAGAAACCTTTGAATTTTCTTCAGAAATCATTCTACAGCCAAAAAGCATTCAGTCAAATCCCAGAAGTTTTTATATACGTATGTATTTTCTTCAGAAAACAAAATGTCTAAACAGCTCAATTAAACAGCCTAAGTATCTGTTATATTTATCTGGGTTTTCCCTTACATCCTCTCTGAGAACACAGACTTAATTGCTTAATATCCTGCTGTCACCAATTTGTCCTAGGTTAAGTATTTTCTAGTAGTACATATATTTCCTTTGCTAATAGATGCAAATATCTTCAGGGAAACTGTTCCTTAGCTTTAATAAGCAGAGAGTTGAAAGTAAAATAATCAGTTTCAATAAAAGAATTCTGGGTTTGTTTTTTTTTAATAGAAAATGTACTAGTTCTTGTGAAGATAGTATCAAATTCAGTTGAATATATTAAACCAACCCAAGCCATAAATTACCTTATATTGCTCCCTTTTCCATGTTCTTAAACTTGTTATAGGCTTTGAATTCTATCACTTATTCAGTTCCTTTTACAGTTTCTGCAGAAATTCTTATGTTTCCTGAAACCTGAAAATCTTTCAGCTTCAATTTCTCAACTGATTTGTGGGAAAATAAAAGTTCAACTAAAGTTGCTGTTGACAGTTGGCTGCTAGGATGCCCCTCACTTCTGTTCCCTTTTGGAAATATCTGCATGAACTCAAATTAGGTAACAAATTAATAACCAGAAATCAAGACATACATTAATACAACCACTGTTGTTAGTAACCAGCCAAATATAAAACCTTTAGAACAAAGTTAAGATTTCTATTTAAAAATCGATGCAAACCCACACAATTTAACCCCCTCTCATGTTCAGTGCTAGGCTGTACCACTCAGACTGGCCCATCCAAAATGGCTTCAGCCAGGCTGAGATGATACTACTATGTTACTGGGTGATTTGTTTTCTGAACCCAGCAACATATCACTGCTTACTTCATAGACAAGCACTTAAAGAATCCACACTGTACAGTTTTAAATGCCTGAGTTCAGAGTGGGCATCCACCAAACGCTACATGTCCAGAGCTTTCATGAAGTAAAGCGTAAACCCTAAAGTAACTTTCTTCCCACACACCAGGCACTGGTATTCTGGAAGATCATTCCTCTTCCCACTACATACAGGCACCACTACAAACCTCCTGCTGCTTTATTTCTTCAAAATATGCAACACTGAAACTGTGACTATGATGTATGCAAGCATGCTACACTGGCAACTGAAATATTTCAGCATTTTCATCTACAAAATGTATGCATGAGTACCAAAGGATCCAGATACACTGATTTGGAGGGATGAACCTGATTATCTCCCATTAGCCCTAACAAACTATGTATACGCACACTTGAATATCATGGTTAGTAAACTCACAAAAGCTTTTACACTTTTGTATCCAGATTCTCTTTCCTTGTCTAGGAATTTTTAGAGAATAAGATCATCAAATCTTTAAAACTGAGAATTAAAATTTGTTTTTCACATTCTCAGCATTGAAACCTTTTTTCCTTTTATCTATGTTCTAAGCTGTAGCAGAATGTTAAAAAAATGCCTTAGAAAAAGATAAACCATGTACACAAGCAATCCAAAACTGAATTTGATTTAAACATGATCTCAAAAAATCTGCAAAAAATGTTCACGAGAAAGTGCTAGTTACTGTTAAAGTGACATTCATATTCAGTTAGTAGCCCCAGGAAAATAATTCTCATTTAGATACTATTTTATGGCTTAAATTTCATTTCTCAGCTTTTTCATTTGCTTTCTAGGAAGCATTTTGTGAAAGACGACTTATTTTCTTGTATTTATCTATTATAGCTTGAAATACAAAACAAAATTGATTTAGGTAAGGTAGGTTTGCAACATTCAAAATATCAGGTGAGAGGAGCATATGAATAAATTAAGATATCTTTAGCATGAAAAAGAAACATTAATGCAGGCGATACTTCTGTGTAACCTCAGCCCCAGAACCATATTCAGTTATCTGTTAATAAGTAAAACCTAGAATTTTCTGTTGACATAAGTGAGTCTTCAGAAAAAGACAGAGTTTTAATTAGTATTTTACAAAAAAGTGCTTCAAATGAAAGAACTTAGAATTTAAACCTGTGGAATTTGCTATAATATTCAGTGAAAATCATACAAGGCAAAAATAACAGAACAGGAAGACAACAGGAAAAATATATAGACTGTTGTTCAACAAATAAGATCCATACAACACTATAAGATTATCTCTGTGTTAAGTAAACGCAACAGAGTCACACATACACTTATCAAATAAAAAAAGACTAAATTACATAATCATAAATGAAAACATACCCAGTCATATATACTTACATTGAAATGTTAATTTCCATTAGAATAACCAAATTACACAACATTTGTATAGGCTTTGTAGCTCATTACTACTGAAAACAGATAGTAAAGGTGTATGTGTGGATACACTCTTCATAAAAAAAAAAGGGGTTTGTATGAAAATTAATCAAAAGAATAGCGTGGTCTATCTTCCGCTGAGGCCCAGTTAATCAGTTCTTTCAGGCATCTTCAATTTTTCTACATGCAAAACCTACCAACAATAAGTCTAAAATCATAAAACTTAGCTAGGATATTAAAAAAAAAAGTAACTAATTGTAAGTGCAAGATTAGAGGTGGGACTAATGTTATTATTGATAATAATTAAACTGTCTTTTTCCTAAAACAAATGAGACACGAATAGAACAAAATAAAAACTTTTTATCTGTCTTGCTATTCACTTAATTATGAAGACTAAGTAAAATGGAGCATTCATATGGTCATTCTTGATTTTGTCTTGATTTTACAAGACCCGTATTTGACTTTAATACATTGTGTAAAAAACATAAAAGCTTTAGAACTATAAAGAATAGAAAAAGGCATTTAAAAAAAAATAGATCTAAAATAATAAAAAGGCTCTGAAATAAAAACATAACAGCATTAATATGTTTTATTAAGTTTATATCTCAGATAAAAGATGTTAAAATAAATTATTAATAGTAATAGTCTCAGGCAGTAGCATACAATCAAGATGTTATTGCTAGAGTTGATGCAAAAATGCATCACACTTTAAAATCTTAACTAATTGAGAAAGTTTATTTTTTTATAGTTGGTCATTTATGTGAAATCACCCCATACCAATTACTGAATACCGTGATACTACTTGAAGAAAACACGTTCTTGGGATTAAAGTTTTTTCTTTAGAAACATACGCCTTGTCTTCTACTACATTATTAAGTTTACCTTCCCCAGAGATAATATCAAAATTTAATTATTGATTTATTATTCTGGTTAATATGAAGATAATGACAACATAGTCAACTTTTTAATAGTCTGGTTTTGTTCGTTTTTAAAATTCTGGGCTTCTTTATTATTAAAAAAAACCCCTCTTTAATGATAAGATGCTATACAGGGGATTGAATGAATTCCACTACCACCTTGCTTTTTCGACAAAATAAGCAATTTTTTTGGCAGGCCATGTATGTATACTCCATTTTATTTCAGTCTCAGGCAACAATTTCATGGTCTTCCACCTTATGTTTCTGAAGTGAGCATGATTTTACCACAGACTTAAGGAATTAAGTACAGCGTTCTGCGCAAACATCCCAGCATAACATGAGCCTGAATTCAGATTCAGTTTAAGCCCTGATTTTGCAACTTAACTGACTTAAAATGGAATTCTACCAGTGCTGAAAAAAAAAAAAAAGAATAAACCAGAGCAAATTCTGCATTTTTTTATCCAGTAATACCAAAGGTACTATTACTTTTAAACATCAGAAGTAGAAGAATTAGGCTTTTTCATTTTTCATGTTTTCAAGCATCACAGGGCTTGAGGGAACCATTACAGGAGCATCTAACACTTTCTTAGATTGTCAGGAATGTCACTTAAACAATGAAAAATCTTACATTTATGTGGTCAGAGAGCAGAAACTAGTATCACTACATTAATATAGTTCCACTGCTACATTATTTAAAAGAAGGACAAATGAATTTTAAAAAGAGAGCACAAAATCATTTGAGCCAACCGTTGAATGCGACTGTATCCCACCCACATAGTCTTCTGCAAAGGAGTAGCTGAACATTTTTAAATACTAAGGCTTCTTAGATGGCATTTTGAAGCACTTCAGGCCAGTTTTAATTATAGTTTAG
This sequence comes from Anarhynchus alexandrinus, assembly GCA_008711295.1. Lineage (NCBI taxonomy): Eukaryota > Metazoa > Chordata > Aves > Charadriiformes > Charadriidae > Anarhynchus > Anarhynchus alexandrinus. The sequence continues at coordinate 19,191 of VUYV01000423.1, read as the reverse complement.
TATTATTAAAACTTTCAATGTATGAGAAGGGCGCATTGAGTAATATCACAGGCAAAGCACATCAACTATTCAATGCTTCCTGAAGTGTTTGACTATAAAAATGGGAAATGTGGTGTTGTCAATGACAATGCACACTTCTTCAGGTCCAATTGCTGCTCTGAAAAAATGGAAATATAAACCATATTTAGGTGAAATATAGCAAGTGATGTAACATTTTTGGTCTTTTCCACAGCATGAAACTTTTAAAAGAACCTTGATAAACAGTATCATAGGTGTGCAGAGAGGCATGAAATTTGCAATTGTACTGGTACTTATCTGAATGGCCTTCCAGTGTCCTTTTTCTGACACAGCACATTTTATGACTGCATAGAAGCTGCCTACAGCAAAAGGTTTCCATCCTTTAATTAAAAAAGAGGAGAAAAACCCCAAACAAACAAACCTGCCTTAGCTCAGGTACCAAAGTCAATTTTTTTCATTATGCTACAGTCTTAAAAGTGTAAGGGGTTTTAATTTATTGAATAGAAATACGTGAGATGCAAACAAGACAACTGATATTGCAGACCTTAAACACCTTTCTAAACAGAAAGATAGCTGTTACGTTATTAACAAGGAAATACATAACACTGTTTGAGGGCCATAGTTCTCCACCTGCACAAACTGTATCATTATAAAATTTAAGGCCTAACTGCGCTCTCCAGAAAATGGAGAGCTTTTGAATGTGAGTAATGCAAAGGTGCCGTGCCTTCTGCATCCTCTTGTTTCTGCACACCTCTCAGAAGGCTTTCTCACTAGGTACTAGATCAAACACTGGACCAATTATTTTGACCTCCTGCCTTGAGATACTGCAAACATGGTTTTATGATATCAGCACATCTTTAAGTGAACAAGACAGCTGAGACTTCCTGTACCTTCATTCCAGCAAACAAGAGCTTTCAACTAAGGTAGAGCTTTAATTTGGTTAGGGATGAGATGAGGAAAGTGGTGTGGTTTGGGGTGTTTTGTTTCTACCACAGATGATAGATATACCTAAGAACTCAGCAATTTAAACAACAGTGTGAGGCTCTTCCCCCAGTCTGTATGTCCAAGCTGTTACAAAACCAGTGCCAAAGTGAGTAAGGGAGGAGAAAGACACCATATTAATAGCCTGTCTCACAAGACTTAGTTATGAGTGTGTTGAAATCAGTTGGAGTATAAGATTTTTGCTACTTCACAGATTCTCTCAGGACACTGATCTCAAAGAGACTTTGGCCTGCATTGAACTACTTCAAGAGTAGCACAGGAACTTTTCCAGCATCTCCCCCTCTTGTTAAAGTAGAAAGGTATGCTAATATTCCACATTTACATAGTGTTTTACATTCTTAAAAAGCTTTTTAGACATTAACATATTCATCCTAAAAGCAGTATTACACATGCAATATTCTCTATTTTACAGATGAGTGAACAAACATAAAGAGGTTAAGCTTCTGACTTGTGCTACTTATTCTCTTTAGAAGTTGGGAAAGAAAAAACAGCAACACTGGAGAGGAAACTCAGATATATAAAGAAATGCCTCTGGTACTGTGGTCTTGTCTTCTCACTGTCCCTTTGGATTTTTACCTTCGTGTATACTCATCACTTGTGATTTCAGAGCTGCAGTTACTGCACCTTATCTAAGCAGTGTATTTTGAGGAAAGCAGTAACCTTGTTAGCAGTAAAGAAGAGGCAAAGAGGGCAAAGAAATCCCCAACTGTAACAGCAGAATTTGCAGGAGTGAATTCCCTCGTCCTACCAGGTATTCTTACGTGAGAAAAAAATCTCTAAACACTGCATTGGATAAGTTTACGTGAAGGTCAGTAAAAGTTTGTTCTGATACAAAAGAAAACACCAGAGACTTAGGTTTAGGCCCCAAATACTCAGGTGTTGACATGCCCTTTCTTATTCTTCTTTCACCTGCAAAAGTAATATGGATTGAAACATCTTCACAGAATCTCAGGGGAAATCAAGTAATGTCCTGGTGGAAAGATGTATGCAATTAACCTGCCACAAACATACTCATAGTCCACAGGAATAAGAGAGGGTATGTCTGGAATTGTTGCCTGATCAAGTAAACTCTTTTATTCTGCTTCTTATAAATAATACACAAACAAGTATGCGTATATGTACTTAGACTTTGTATGCGGCATATACCTGCTCTGTGCAGGTGAACAATCCAGAAGTTCAGCTCATGAGTTTTAAGAATGAACAGGTCTTAGGTATGTTTTGATTAAAACTGGGTTAAACTCTGCATACTGTGGTTGATCTTGTTTGATCTAAAGGGATGGAGTATCTTCATAAACATCATTTAAACACTGCAGCATTATTTCAGAGTTACAGTTGAGAACATGAAGATATTAAAGTAAAAAATTTGAAGTTTTATCTATCTCACACGGTCACTTTTTTTTTCTTCCTTTTGCATAACCCACAGTTTCAGTTATATAGTGTTGCTTCATGTCTGAGAATTACACGTGCAATGGGAGTTACAGTTACACCAGAACATTAAAATCTGCACAGTATAACTCCGAGGATCATAATAATTTCAGTTAATATATTTTTACTTTTAATTTCCCTTGTAAAGCATTTTTACAAAAGTTGAAAGCTTGCTTGCACATTGAAATAAGTGCATTTTGGTACAGATCTTGAAATTCTAGGATCCAGGGGAGTTCATGCTGGAGGTTTTAATCGTGTTATTCAGAAAACAACCACTCCAGAAGTCAGTGAATTTGAGACTTGGCAAAAAATGACAATATCAGTCCCTACGTAAATTAGGATTATGAGCCAAAAGAATATACTACCAAATATGAAAAAGGTCCTAATGAAAGATAAAACTATAAACATGCAGTGTTAGAAAATAAGATTTAAAAAACCATGCAACAGGAATGCCTGTATCTTCTCTTTTAAGAGAAGTTTGAGCAAGAATTAAAGCAAGAATTTCATTATTCCTCCTCTTTTTTCAAATATGTAAAAGGTGTTTCACCTCAACAAGGATTAAGGTCCACAGAATTTTTAAGTTATTTAATAAACCAATTCTGACCTACTCCAGCACATGAAAGCAGCTACGGATTTTTAACATATCAAATTAACATTTTGCATGGTAGAATAATTTAAAACATGAACAAAAACTTTTCCAGACCATATTGAATTTAGGAGTAAGGATGAGGCCCTGAAAAGAAGGTCATATAATGGAAGTAACCCCCTCCCTACACTTTTAATTCTTTGAATAGAAGTAAGTTTTTCTGTTAGCTATTTTTTAACTTCGTTTTCATTTTATTTTCTGTTAAGTTTAACACTTTACCAGTTTCCCTCAGTGAACAAAAAGAAATTTCTTTATCAAAGTATGCATCTAAGGAATTGAACAGAAAAATGCACTATTTCTCTTCTGTTTTCCTATGAAAAAATAAAAATATTTTGGATGGAAAAGATTTTTAAAAAATATGATTCAATCGTTTCTCTTTTATGTATGCATTTGAGATGTCATTTGTAGTTGTTGTCATGACACACAATAATTTTCCACCTTGCCTCAGAAGGGTAGCAGTGAAGTGCTTAAATCTGTTGACAGGCTCTCTAAGACCAAATGCCTTACCTGAAGCTGATTGACAAAACAATGACAACTGTGGTAACAAAATATTTCTGTAATTTCAGAGCAAATGCCCATTCTTTTCCTTTTGTAAGATTTTCTTTAGGAGATACGATGTTTCTGCTCAGACCCCCTTGACATCTCATTGCTACTGCAAAAGCTCTTGACAGATATGAAGGGGGCTAAGAAATTTAACTGGAAAATGCTCCGCCAGTGACAGCCTGCATTTGTGGCTCACTGTATGAAGTATGTATAAATTCTGATCCTGCACATTTTTGAAAAGCAAGTATTTTATTTTCTACTTATTCAACTTCTTTTATACTTTGCACAGAGAAAAAGTAACAGCAATGCACTGGGTACTGTCACAGGGGTGGAAAAGGCATCTTCTCAAATTGCTGCTAATGCTGAGCCACATAGTGCCCAAAAGCATCGAAATTCAAGAGGAGGGTTTCCTCTCTCATTTCATGCCCTTCTGCTGTAGGGCTGGAAACTGCTCAAGTTCCTGCAAAGGCTTTTTCTCATTTGCCCCTCCACAAGAGGAGGGAAGACAAGGGGCAATCACTCCCCCTCTGGTCACTCCCACACAGCCATTTGCAAGCCACACTAAAGATGTTACCACAGAATAATTATTTTCTAGCTTATGTTACTAATTCCCACTGCAAGTACATCCCTGCTTAATTCTTCACCCTTGACATCAGCTGAGTTAGCAGCAAAATCAAAACAAATATCATATACCTGTATGTCTCTTCATGCATCCAAAGTTTATTTTCCTCAAAAAGTGCCCATCCAATCCTACTTTTATTTGTAAAATTATTTTATACCAAAGACTTTGACTGGGAAGTTTACAAGTTGTTAGCAAAAAATATTTTCAAATTTGTTCCTAAGCCTGCCTGTATCAAACATTTTTAGACAAGTTTCTTCCAAAGAACCTGTCACACCTTGATAAACTAAACAAATAAGTCCAAAAGCTACATGTGATACAGTTACAGTAAAAAGTATCCTCAATTGTTTCAATTGTGGAGAAGTTCTACTAGAGTTTAATAGGATTTTTGTTTTGGAAGATGAACCGATCTTCAAACTCTACGTTTCATTTACAAATCTATTGCAATTTTTAAGAGCTATTCTTAAAAAACAACGACAAAAAGTATGGACCAGTGCCACTGCATGAAGTACTGCATAACAATTTCTCACTTGTAGAAATGAAAGTTATTGATCTTTGCTAGAAAATTCCATTACCAAAGAAAATATATAACAATAGACCACAAACTGGACCAAAATTCTTCCCTCACTATAACTGTCTTAGAGTCTGACTCCTGATTATATTACCCACTATTAAGCACATACTTGCAGGAATTTCTGAAAAGGAATGACTGGTAAATGTAGCATATCTGCTCAGTTAATTCATACTGTGAAAATGAAGACAGAATCAGGAATCCTAATGTTGGGCCTGGTTTATAAAACATGGTAACCAAAATTCCACCAGAATATGACTACATGAAATATACAATGACTGCAGAACTTTTAATCCCCCCCCCCCCCCCCAATATTTGTAAAGAACTACAGTTTGATGCAGTTGTTTTTTTTCCTCTGAAGCTTCAGATAAGTCATCTGTACAATGTAAGTTTTACAAGGAGAGAGCATACTTCTAATTACTGTCAAATCCATATGGAACTGAGAAGACTCACTTGATAGAACATTAAACATGCCCGCAAGGTTGTCTGCTTAGCAGTTCAACTGTTAAGAAATATCTTAGCTAGAATTTAAATAATATTGAATTATAGTGACAGCAGAGATTTGGTTTTCTCTTGACCTTTATTTGTATTCTATCAATTTCAAAATTTTGTTTTAAATTTATTCCCACCACAAACCACCTATTTCCTCTTGCATTTCACTTTTAATTTTAGAAAGCAGTGATCTTTGTTGTGTATTCTACCTCCCACAGCAAATTCTCGTTAAGTCTGTTAAACATCGTCCAAGAACATCAGTGATGCCCGAAGTTTTCTGAGCTGTTTACTACATTTGTACTGTTGTATTTGTGGATGAAGACATTAGATCTCTCAGTTCCATGCTTATGATACACATCTGTAACATATATTCTACTTCCTGATTTCTGACAACCACCAAGGTGGATACTAGCAATTTCAGTTACAGTTACCTAAACGCTTTTGTGAATGTAGCAGCTTGTACCTTTTCCTACCTATTTTCCTCTAACAAAGAGCCAGCTTCCTTTTCCAATGTCAATTATAGCTGTACAAAGCCTCCAGTGTCCATCTGAAAAGGACAAGCTGATTTTTGAACAAGATCCCGCTTGTATAAAATTCCAAGCCTCGATGTTTTGGCAGAAAGGTTGAGATAACCTATTATCTTCGAATCTAAAAGACTGTATTTGCTTCTGCATGCACATCTGATCAGTGTGAAGGTGTCCAAGTTCCTGGACACTGGCTTGTCAATGCCCAGCTCTTACACAAACATCTTTCTGAGACTATGAGAAAAGAGTAAGGGAAACTGTTTCAGACATGACTTATGGTTATGTGTATGTTACGCACTGCACGACTGCCCAGATACCCACACTGACCATAAATAAGTTAATCCCAGAACTGGAAGCACTACAAATGTGTCATTGTAGTGTTGTGGTTAATACAGCTAGACCGCCTGAACTAGACAGTATCCTAAACTAATAGGTCTGCATGGTACTACATTTGATATGACCTCATACCAGACCATTTGGAATTAGTGCTGCAATTTTTAAAATGATGCTTCATGGTGAAGATAGCTGAGGACCACAAGTCCCATTTCCAAAAGGAATCTGCTCTCTGGAAACTGATGCTCCACACCACTGAAATTCATAAAAGCCTGAGACACTTGGGAAATGAGATATGAACTGAACTTCATAGCTACCTTTAGAAAAAATATTTGTATCTTTATTCCCCATCTAAACTGGATAAAATATTATATGGATGAGGCAGAAGATGAAGCAGTGAGACAAAAGCTGCTTCCCAAATAAACACAAAGGGTTGCTAGCTTTCTTTTTTTTTTAAAAAACACTTAATTTCAGAGTAGATCAGCCCAAATAAACTAACTTGAGTTTATTCTACATGGCTTCTGTATTTTACTTACAAAAGCAAATGGTGTGATTGGTGGTATATTTTAAACCTGTTTGTTGATGAAGCATTACTATCTGCTATTGCGGTAATCATCCAAAAGCTTATTAAATGACCCAGAAATAGTTAAAGATAAGCTAAGTCAATCAGTCTTTTTTTCTGTGGTTGTTCATGCATGCTGGAATAAATAAAACCACAATTTTTTCATGTTGTACCTCTTAAAAAAAGAATACATAATTTTTTTACAAACTCAAAATAGCTCAGAAGCAGAAGCAGCACAACAAAGACTTTGGATTGCCAAAAAGCAAACAGTTCACAAGAACCTCCTGGTGGCACTTGCAGATCAAATCATTTGAGTTCACAGAAAACAGATGACTTTCAAAGATTTCCAATTTGTAGTTATACAGCTGAAAAGCATCAGTGCCAAAACCACTTTTAACTTACAATTTTCACAAGCATATTGCAGAGTGAATGCTAATTGAATAAAAAGATGGGGGATGGGAAGAAACTATCTCCTTAGAAAGCACAAGCCATACCTAGAGCTTTGTTTTTGTCTTTACATTCTTCCAATTATGCAGCTGGTATCAGTTTTCTTTAAATAAATGCAACCAGATGCTTTGCATCCTAAGCAAGCCATCTAAGCAACACAGCCGTGAAGAAAGGAAAAGTTTCTTTGTATATGCCTTGAAATGCAACACTTAGTAAAAATAGCAATTCAACTTCAAGATGTAGCGTTTAAAGTACTGCTTGGAACAGTATGTTGTGCAGTTCAGCGGCCAGTCTTGCTTCTGATAAATTTTTATTGATACATTAACTTATTTATGGAATAATAATTAAAACATCTAACAAACGTGTTTGTACCTCACTTTATTAGATGACTGGGAACAATTTCCCTCTCTTTTATGGCTAGACGGCATACTGCATGCAGTTGAGGGAAGAAAATAGGGCAATTTGGCCAAAAAAATACCTTTCCAAGGCATTTTTCAAAGGCACCTTTCAAAGTCTGGCAACAGGAAGAGTTGTTGGCTTCTACAATAATGCCTCCATTGATGCCTTCACCTGTGAAGCTCAAAACAAATAATGTAATGGTGGAAACTATTCAAATACAAGTCGTAGAAGAGCATGTGTAGGAATTTTGAAGACCCCACAGTCATCTTTTCTTCCAAATTATGCTCTTCTACTGTGAATAGTATCAGAAGAATTTATCCTGTGAGAAAGGTTGTTTCCCTACCTATTGGATGTCTTTCTTTTCATGAACACAGACTGTTGTAAATAACTAAATAAATAGTTTTTACTGACTCTGACAGACATTAAAAGCCAGACAACTAATGAAAACAAATTAATTGGTAAAATTTGCTGAGGTATCAATTTTATTAAAGTAAAATAAAACTTTTCATTAAAAGGGATTGATGATCTTAAAAGATACGCAAAAGACTTTTCTGAGCATGGAAACTAGCCCTTTAAATGGTAAAGCCATACCCTTAAATGTAAAATATCTCTAAATGCAGTGTAGATTTACTTGCCTATGCACTTAAAATCATTCTTAATATTTCTACAGAAGCCTTACAATCTAACACCATGATTTTAAAGCTCAACTTCCATAAAAAAATCAATTTATGATACACTTTAATAAGATTATAACATACTGCTCACATCAAGCAGCTGAGATATATAAAAAATAAAACAAAACCCAAAACCTTTAAAAACAGGCAGCCTGTGAGTTGAGCATCAATCACTATTACTTCAGAATGTGTGGAACAGCTGTTCCATACAAGCATATGGCAGTGAAGTAATCTATTTCTTCATACATCCCCTCCATTAGGTCTGTACGTCATAAGTCTGTAGCTATTGGCCTTTGCTCTGGTTCTCAGTTAGCAGTAGGAAAAGAAGTCCACCAGTTTATTCTGTTGCCGCCTTCAGCATGTAACAGGTGAGAAGTTCCTGCTTAGCTACAGATAGGAAAATAATAGCCGAGAGACCTGTTTGTTGTTTTCAAAGACTTCAGAGAAACAGAAAAGGCAGCATCTATGTGTGCCTTATTCATGACATACTGAGTGGATGTCTTGAGCTTTTACTTTCTACCTTTTGTCTTTCCAGTGCTCTGGAATGCAAAGATGCATGGCACAGAAATCAAAGTAAGCTTGTTTTGAAGGAAAAAGGAAAAAAGAAACAGGGGAAAAAATGAAACGGGGTAAAAAGAACCAGTAAGTCACAGGTCTTTGAAACTATCTTATATGATAGATCAGAGTTGGGAGTTCTTCCTCCAGGAAAAAAAAATTGGATCATTATGTTGCTTCATTAAAGGGCCAGACTTATTTACATAACTTATTTCAAATGTCATGGAAATCAGTGAAAATATTTAAACTGATCTCAACAGCCTTCAGAGAACTGAAAGCAATGACAGACCCCATTTTCAATTGCTCTGAATTCACGTATCCTTTAAAAATGACAGCAAATTTCCACAGTTCCAACTCGAGTATTACAGCTCCGTTCACAGCAGCTACACCCGCTCCACACTCCTTGGGGAGGAATCCCTGTCTCTGTAGCACTTGAAGTCCCAAAGCAGCCCAGCCCCTATTTACTACAGCCCCCGTTTATTACAATAAACCTTCAGCACTGTATCCGGCTCATATTCAAAAGCCGTATAAAAGAACAAATGTAAGAGGATCACAGGTCAATAAGCAAGTCCTTCTTTCTTCTAGATACACGCAGTGCTTGAAAACATACACTTAACTAAACAGTAACTTACATCAGGATGTCACTGGTGGCTTCGAATTGCTTGAGGCAGGGGAGGAGAGGGAGAAGAAAGGCAGAAAACTCTTCCCCGACTAGTAGCTGGTGTCAATGAGCAGTACAAAATTAGACCTAAATCAGGACGACTTTTGCGTAAGAGCAGACATAAGGCTACATATTTCAGATGCAGAGTTAGCTTAGCAATAATCCATAAATTTTCCTAAACTGCATCCTATGTGTAGCCCTATTTCCAAGTGACTCAGCAAAACACAAGTAAAATAACAACAAAAGAAGTATTCCTCCAGAATATATTTCAAAAATGGAAAGTAACCTTGTAAAACACCATAGAGACAGAAAATTCTCTTGCATTTTCAATGCCTGTGAAGAACAGAGCAATGTAAGGAAACAGTACATAGAATACATAGAGAGTTGCAAAAGAATGGGGCCAAATAAAACTCTTCTCCTATTCCATTTAGTTCATTACATTTTTTTTTTAAAAAACAAACGCAGCTTTTCTCTGATGGAAAAGGTGTTTCCCACCAAAATTCTCTATATTTTTGCCATGGTCTTCATAACTAAAGGAAAAACTTTGAGAAAATTACACAACTTTTTTAAAACAACAGCATCAGGAATACTTCCTTTCTCCAAAATTCTGTGTCAAGTGAAAAAAATAAGATATGCTTAAAAATATCTGGAAAGATTATTCTGTTAGGAAGTTTGTTCCTGTACTTTCTGCATAGTAGATAATTCCTAATTGGAAAAATGAAACAAGGAAAAAGTGGCTAAAACATCAAGGAGCTGCAGGGATTTACAGAAGAGAGAGATTAAAAATCAAAATGTCTTGTAACAAATGGCTAAAACTAAAAACAGAGATCAAAGATATCTTAAAAAAAGACAACTTTAAAACATGTAGAAAACTACCAGAAGCAATAACAAAGCAATGAAAGTAGGAGGATGACTGCATATGGATGCACTATGGACTAGTTTATGACTTAAAAAATGTAATCTAAAGGAACAATTCAGAACTGTTGAGGAGCAAGACGAAGATTAATTATAGGTCTTTAAGGAATAATTGTTTTCTGATTCTAAGCCCTTGCCTTCAGAATAAAAGTTGCAATAGTTTTAATTGGATCTTTTAAGCCCATACAAGCTTCTAACACAGATTAATTTAGATCACTTTTAACTTACGTGACATACCAATGACCCAATGTCTAACCTAATTTAAGCAGTGGTCAAGCCTTCTTCAATGCCTTTGGGAGTGAGTACTAATTTGACTAGTTGTGGGATTTTTTTAATTTACAAAGTGACAGCTTTATAAGTTTAAACTTGTATGGTTCCACAATAGTGATTGCTAACAATGCATTTAAACTGTACTTGTAGTCAGAAACATGACTTGCAGAAATGACAAGTCCTTACTGCATAAAGTTTCTTTTGTGTACGTGATTCACGTCCACTGCCTTTATGGGGGAAGTAAGATTTTACTGCTTAACACAGGCAAGGAAGGTAAGAAAGAGGTAATAGCTGGATACTGTTTTCCAGCAAGTTTCACAATAAAACCAAGATATCATTCCAAATGAACATATAATTTTGTTATCTCGTGTAACTACACATAGGTAGTGAAGATAAGCATAGGAATAAACTTCAGACTCCTGATGTTTTATTAGAGTACCACATTAACCCCATGGGTAGGGAAAAAGGCTAGTGCACAAGAGAAATTTATTAGACAACATAAAAGTAGCTAAAATCTAATCTATTAACATACCAAGTGATCATCAAAGACAAGTTTGATTTAAGAATCTGCTTTGTGATTTGCAGAAGTGTCACATTGCTATAGTGTTGTACCCAAGAACCTCTGTGCACTATAAAATTACTTCATGGAAAACGCATCTACTGTCCAGTTACAGCTCCAATCCTATCCCAAGTATCTGGTATACAGAGCAGAGAGGTCAGTTTTAAATTAACCTGTTTATTGGCAACCGAGGAACAGAGAACAATTTGCACAGCCTAATGTTCAAGGCACTGTGCAAGAGCTGCTGTTCCGTACCAATCTCTCACGTAGCTGTGAGAAAGACACTTTCCTTGATGTGGTGCTTATTTCTCTACTCAGGCCTATTCCATTGCCCCAGCAGCCCCATGCAGGTTTCCAGCATGAGAATACCTGCTTGCATCATTAAAGTGATTTTGGACTTCTTTGTTGTTGCTGCTGTTCTATTAAAAATACTAATCTTGTTTTAATAAACAACTTCAATGTTCAAGTTGTAGTGTAAAAGTTCAGTGTAATGTAAAGTTGTAATGTTAAAATTATCCAGAGAATGTTAATTTATTTAAAAGGTTGACATAACTGTTTACTAATCCGGCGGTGATAAAAACATTAAGTTGGTATTAGAAATTGCCACTCACATGCTTTCCTCTCCTGTCCACCAAAAATAATTCTCATTACGTTCCGACTCTTTAATTTAGAATATGAACTCTAAAAAGGTGGGCTTTGTTTTTTAATGCATACCATGAAGCTCCAAATACAGCTATGACACCATGTGCGCAGTCCTGCCGATCTCGCAGTGTTGCTGGATGCCTAACAGCAATAAACAACAACAGTGTGCACCGAGTGACACTTACAAAATGCTGCTAATATAACTATTACAACCAACAGCAGCTGCACCTCTTTTCTACGAGTGTTACTTAAGACCTGCAATTGTTCTGTCAGGCATTTGTATTGATATTTGACCACAAGTCCATCAGAGAGACATCCACTAACTTGTATTATGCAATACTACTGCAAACTGTTTGCTATTTAATGGTGTGTTGCCTTCCTTGGAAATCCTGCTTGATTCTTATCTGATCTTATCTCATCTCATCTCTTTGATCAAACTCACATCAATGGCTAACACCCGTTAAAAACTTTTCTTGTGGATACTCTGATTTACTTGAGGAATGTACTGGTCTCAAGAACATTTTGGATAAATGTGGGGGAATGACACTCAAGAGCATCTGATTCTGAATAACAGTTCAGTTATGTTTTACCATTCTCTTTTGATTAGCAAATTAATGACAAATAATGTTTTGTTTTCCATGATAAAATCAAATGCATTCCCTCCTGCTTTCCTGTAATCTCCAGCTATGCATAATGACTTTTTCAAATTGCAATTCTCACCTTCTGATAATTGGTATATTTTATATAATTAATTCCATTCCTTTTCTAGCAGTCCAGATTTTGAATGTCTTAAGAAGAAAAGGTATGAACTAACCATAATCGTTACCTCAGAAGTATTCACCTTCATTTTAATGAGTTGATCTATTCTATTCTGCAATGTTCTTTAAACATAAAGGTACACAACTGACAGACGGTTGGGCAAAGTAGGAAGTTTTAAAAATAAAGAATACTCTTAAAGAATATCTAAGCATTTTTTAAATTGCTGCCATGAGTAACCCTCTGACAAAGCAGGAAGTTATTTTACTGACACCAAACAAGAAAACTGAAGGTTTTGACAAATATGGATCTAGGACTGACATATTAATTGAAAGAAGGCTCTCAATGCCAACTTTCATCTAGGCAAGTGTCTTAAAGGGTTTTGAAATTATATTAAAATCGCAGCAGTAAATAACTAATTTAATGTAACATCAATCTGCTTGCTCAGGCTAGTTTCTGGTTATACAATCACAGAAAAGCATTCAGTTGTGCCCGAAACAGTGAGGCGAAACAAAAACAAAAACCCCCTTCTTTTTGGCTAGATAACACAGCCTGCATAATGCTTGTTCTTTAATTAAGATATAATATTACTGGAGTAGCAGACTGTCATAAGGTAATGGTCTTCTGCTGTGAATAAGTACTGAGGAATACCTATGTTAAAATTGTATTACAATCACTTTGTGTTATACCAAGTGGTTTTGAAAATTACTCATTTTATCCTGTGGATGCCAGTACAGTAGAGGATAGCAAAAGAAGGAACAGAATGGAAAGATGCCAAGAGGTGGAGATACAGTGTGCTTCCCCCAATCAGGGGCTAATTAATTCATGTAAGCAGAGTGTCTATAAATAAGCAGCAGCTACATGAAACAGCTGATTTCCTTTAATGATGCTTCATTTTTCTAAATGTTTATTACAAACTAATAGCAATCTGGCAAGCTGACTGGCTCACACTAATGTCACTGTGTCACACTTATAGCAAAGCCATTTCATGTGAGACAAGGATCGCATTTGTAGCAAAGCCATTTCACGTGGACCATAAATTACAATCCTCAGTACAGATCTGAAAGATGAAAAGGCTACCTGCTCTGGAGAAAAATGCTTACCATTAAAAACAACAAACCACAAAACCAAAATAAATGCAGCGAGATTGTTGAACACCCCAAAAAATCTAAATAATTTATGCACACAATAATAATAGTAGTAAATTGCCATTCCTGTCTCACAGAGCTAAAATACAAGATGACATTTACACAAAGACATTCACCTGAAGTCCAAGGAAGGCTTTGAAAAACCAAGTTTCTTGAATCAAGGACCTTCAGTTCAGTCACACCAATTCTCCAGTGACACTTTCTTACCAGTTTCTGAAGTAATTTGGCTTTAGGATTATGGTTCTAAAATATTTTTTATCACTCTACCAATTAGTTGTCTTAAAGAATGTTTGGTAAAATGCAATCTGGCATTTTTGTTTAATAATACTAGAATAAATTAAACTAAAAATGGTCCCACATATGCTCTCTGTCTGACCTTCTCTTTCATGAGGAATTAACTGTTCTGGAAACTAATCTATTTGACTGGGGCATTCATACTTAGAAATTTGTACCGCTTGCCAAAGGTCAGCTCTGATCATCTCTCTTCACTCTAATGCCGCCCTCTTTCTGTGTAAATGTTATGCTTTATTCCCTGAATAATCTTGCAGGCCATGTTTACTGCTGGTGTTTGTTTCAAGCAAACATCAATCTGACAGCCATGATTAGAATTTTTCAGAAGCTTTGATTCCATCTTAGAGGAGTTAAAATTGGACTTCTCAAAACTCAGAAGACATATAGAAACGAGTCATCTGATACTCTTCCTACCACAGAAAGCCTTGCACGTTTCCCAAGCACCATCGTAACCCTCTTCAGATTCTCTGCACAGAGAATAAAGAAATTCTTAAAAAATAAACTGTTCATTAGACTGCATAAGTACGCACAATTTGCATGTGCGGAAATAACAGACTCAAAGGGAGTCATACACTCTCTTTCGTTGGTATTTCCATAGGACAGCAGAATCTTGAAATGCGCGTACAAAACCATAAAGGGAACCAGCACCTGTTAGCAAAACAGCAAGAACCCTGAATACTCAGAGTTATTTTAATCCTTTTTTACTTCATCACAGAGCACAGCAACAGCACTCAAAAAACTACGCTTCTCTACATTAGACCGTGTAGACCATGCTTACATAGCCCAAGTAATGTCCGTAGGACTGCTTGTGCGAATATGCACTGCAGCCTTTGTGGATGGTGCAGGGGAAAGAACATATGCGTGTGCATATGCACACACATACACGTGTATCGCATACAGTTACCAGTTTGTACCCAGTATTTCACACTGGACTCCCCTAACTTAAAAAGAACATACTCCAATCAAAGAAAGAGCTGCAGCTATAGCTCTGAACTAGAACACTCATACAAGCAAATCCAACTCCTTAGATATGTGCAGATAAAAAAATTATTAAGTATTTTAATTTGCACATTCCAGCTGCACAGCAGCAAGTGTTTTCTGTTCTGGGTCACATAACATGCAGCTGTGCAGATGCACAAATATCAGGCCAAGTCTTTGTAGATAGAGTTGCATGAAACATTGTTCAAACATTTTCTACCGGAGACTTACATTCAAAGGTGATATTTAACAATTGTGTTGGCTACAGGCAAGATTATTCCTTAGATAAACTTGTACCTAACAGAGTTCAGGGAGGGCTGAACATTTACAGTACAAGAAAAATTTTGGTATTATGTGCTTAGTTGTGTCCAACCTTTACTTTCACAACTGTGCATACATGTCCTGGTATTTTTAATTGCTTATTCAAAATAAGCAAGAGCCAAAACACCAAAACACTGGGAGAGAGATTTCCTCCGATTGTTTTAGCCATATTTTGTTCTTCATATGAAAGGACTGTTTTTTGCATATGAATCTAGGAATTTCTAGCAAAATACTCCACACATCTAAAAAATGAAAATCAAAAATAAAAGTCCTTTCCCTGACAAATTTAGACAGGATGCTTTACTACCAGCAGTTTATGAGTTATTTGCTCTTCTGTTGCTGCAGTTTTAGTTGCTCTTCTTTCCATAATAAATTAAATATAAACAGAGACAAGAAAGCCATAGAGACTGGTAGTCAGGAAATTCGGCAGGGCTGTGGGCAATGTAAGGACTGTATTGTTTGTATATGAACACAGAACCATTCAGAATGGGGAGTCATCAATCACGGAGGTTCTTGTTATGACAGAGCTTTGCCCCAGATATGCTGTTTGTGTGGATATGCACAGGTGGACTGACATAGAATTTATGAATGCTGGTATTGATCATATTCTTTGTATTACATATACATGAAAGGTGGTGGCTCAATATGCCATTATGCTTTGGGACACATAAAAAATGCAGAGTTTTCAAGTATGTGCACATAAACTTTTTTATATACCATGTTTTTGACAATAATATATGCATAAAAGTAATTACACACAAAACTACTCTCATGCATATTTGTAGAATACACTATATGAAGTGGATTAATTTAGATAATACAGTTTCTTTGAATTCATACAAACCTTATTTGTGTCTTCATTAGGATATTATCAGTGCAACTACAACACTGCCATATTAGCATCAGCATGTATATTGCTATAACCTAGAAAAGTCCTTAGCTGTGTATGAGGAATCTCAGAGGAACCAAATATTCCATATTCATGTCTATGTGTCATCTTAATGAATCCAAATATATTCTGAAGGGGAAACATTTACCCAAGCACAACAAATGTATTGTTTTCTTGAATATAGACTTTGCTCAATATACCTTCAAGAAATCCTGTACCAATCTCATTTATGCCTTAAAACTTGAGAAGTCAAATGAAGTTACACGTATTCTTTTCAGAATCAAGGAGACTACAAAACATAGCAAACCTGAAGCTTAATTAGCTGAGTTTCAAATTCACTGTTTGAGTATATATATAAAAAAAAAAGAAATAGCCACTTCCTGGAATGGAGAGACACTAAAGTTGAATTATTCTGCTTGAATAGCTTTATAGCCTTCATCACCTTCATTCTGATCTGTACCAATATTCATTCTAATAAGATTTCAGCCTAGGAAAACAGATTCATGTTTTACTTTTTTATAGGCCTGACCTTGTTTATAGTCCGTGCTTTTTTTCAGTTTAACCTTGTTGTTGTGGATAGCTGTAAAACAAATGCTGTACTTCTAACAGAAAGAGTGAGTTACTAATGTTAACACTATTTTCCTGTCAATGAAAAAACATTATTAACATTAATCTTGTCTCCTCGTAAAATCTTATTAAACAGTATTCTAACTTATACTGAGATAAATTGCTCCCTTTACTGTTTGAATCCTGAAATATTAATGAAGGACATAATACATAAGTAATTTTTTATTATAGTCTGTGAACCGTACCATTGTGGTATGTGTATCAGCTGATCATCTTGCCAAACAAGTCAGCATCATTCATGACTGAATTTTTCAACCTGTAATATCAGTGGAAAATTTCAGCTAGTCAAAAAGCTAAAGTACAATTTTAAACAAGGATCTTCCTAATTCCTCCCATCCCGAGAATAGATGCACACAGTAATGTCAGATCACATAATGTCAAAAACAACCAAAACCACCACCACCAAAGTAATTAAGAAAGACCAGTTTCATCCGATCCTGTGTCCCAGTTTACCGTTTACATTTAGATCTTTTTCCACCTCTTTGGCACATAATGCAGCTTAATATGAGGCAAAATTATATCTACTGATATAATTGCAATTACAGTGATATAATTTGTGTAATACAAAGGTGGAAAACCCAAAAGCTTCCTTAAATCACCCAAGTGTTTAAAGAGATCTGAACGATTTGCCCTCAATATGTCAAGAAGTCACGACCAAGGGGACAAAGATCATGAACATACGAGCTTGTGTCAGTGCTTGTGAGGATTTCCTGCCTGGGTGATCAGGCACTGTTTAGCAAACCATAACTAAATTGATGAAAAGTAGAGATGCACCAGGGGTGTCATTAGAGGATAAGGAAATGAAGGCAAATGGTGGGGTCAGATTTCCAAGGCAAACACCATTCTGTGAGGTATTTCTTGTACAAACCTTTAACTGTGCTAAAATAATGGGAAAAAAAAATAACACTGTTTGCTATTAATAACAGCTGAGAAACTTGACCACTGTGAAAAGTCAGTTCATAGCCTACAAACCCCTTAAGACTTAGATAAACCCTCGCTTGGAAGGTTTAACTGGAGTCTAAGCTATACCCACTTGCCAAGGCACCTTCTATGTCCCTGCTGTGCCATGTTCCCAGCGGAAGTGAGTTTAATCTCAGGACTGGCTCACCCTTTCTTAGTAGTTCAGGCTATACTCAATAGGCGGCAGAATGGCTCCCCCAGGACAACGTCTCTCTCTGCACCTCAGGCTGACAAAACCAAACACACTCCACCTAAGCAACCAAGTGCGAACCTACACATATGGGTTGCCTCAGACCTCTCTCTGCCACCATGTCCTTGCCACACAGTCATGATCATAGAGCAATGTTGCACCACTGCCCTGGTGAAGGAGATGCAGGGCAGAAGGGAAGAACAAGTCTTCAGGAACCTCATTCTCCCTGCCATGGCAGCCCTTTTCTGTACACCTCTCCCCACCGCAGCTATGTAGGGAAGTAAGTAAACAAGGAGCTTGTTTCTAATGCTTGTTTGCTCTCAGGGTCACCAGTAACTTGAAGAAAATGCTTCCGGCAGTGTCTAGACCTACTTGCAGAGATGCACTGGAGAACTGATACCCTCGTCCTCCAGGCAGACTGGCAGAAAATACCTGTGTCTTCAGCTGAGCGTGCACATTTAACTTTTTTTTTCATGGATAAGGATGGAAAGCCTGCTTGGACTGCATCAAGATATCATGGCATCCACCCAGGCTCAAGAACTGGGGAAAGCTTCTGTGCCCAGTAACGTACACGTAATCTGGGATCTTCATGGTGCTGTTTTTGCAGAGCCAAGCTGAGGTCAGGCACAAAAATGTCACGAGTGTCTTCCTAAAGGCCAATCCCATAAATATACCATTGTAGGCAATTGACTGTTTTGCTTACATCTTAAACCAACCCTGTTAATAGTGGTCTTAACTCGGGACTCTGTCTCTTTTTAGCTGGTACAGGAAAATCATTCTTTCAGCTTCCAGTTCAGTACCTGTACCTGTTTCTGGCCAATATTCCATTCAGAATTCATGCTGGTTTTCCCACAGAATCGGCATTTTGTTTGCAGTGAGCTTTCAGCCAAGGAGAAAACAGGATTTCTAACTATGAACACAGCCTTAACCACCCATCAACATTACTATGACTCCTTGCACCTCAGAAAATAACTACAAACAGATATACGTATACATACACACACGCATGCCTTTAGTATCAGGTATTTGCATGACAGCATGCATGCCACTGAACAATGCAAATATATATTTATTTCGACAATTAGACTGGGATAATGGGAATACTTCTACCATGGGACACTTCATATGGCAAATTGAAACTCACTGCTTTAAGTAATGTTTCATCTAATTTTTT